>JAOEHI010000002.1:4120730-4200138 GCA_025447815.1 Percopsis transmontana | reverse complement strand
ATCGGGAGCCAGTGAAGGTCTCGGAAGAGGGGGGTTACGTGGGAGAACTTCGGTTGGTTGAAAACAAGACGGGCTGCAGCATTTTGGATTTGTTGTAGGGGTCTGGTAGCAGATGCCGGTAACCCGGCTATTTGAAACTATTGTGTACTCCTTCTCCAATAATATCCAAAAGTGTCCAAAGCCATGTCTTGAAATTAAAATGTGCGATCTTCCCTGATCTCTGCCAGTTGCTCCTGTGCCAGCAGTGGGAAGTCTTCTGAGCTTTCCAGTGCACATGAACTCCAAGGGTCACGGACCCAGTCAAACTGCGCAAAAGATTCAGATGGATAAAACTAACTCTAACTCTTCTCGTCGAGAATTTTCAGATGCTGAGAGACCAGGTCAGAAAGTGTACCGCTATTTGAATGTTCACTGCACAAGGGAAACATCTCAAGCCTGCCCTGTTCCACAAAGGAGCACCAGAGTGTGATCCTAGATCTGATTCCACGCAATTTGTCAGACGAGGTGAGAAGATTTTCTTCTTTGCCTTGCATTTTAGCTTTCAGTTAATTGAGATACGCGAGTTTTGCGCACTATCGCACATCTGCAATCAATTCTGCATGTGCGGAATTCTCTCCTATCAGGAACATTCTGAGTTCTTCTTTTAACTTGTACAGTCGGCCCAAAACCTTCCCCCGTGAAAGCCAGTGGACGGCAGCTATGGTGTTCTGCTCCCATTTCCTCGCATAAAATCGAAAACAGACGGGTCTTTTACGGTCGCGCTTTGATTTAAATTAACAATGTCCACTGCTCTCTCCACTACATCTGAAAGCTCTTTAGGCAGCATCTGCCTCCCTGTGAAGAAAGCAGAGAGTGTTTGGCACGTTGGGGTTTTGCGCTTTGACCCCACTGATGAAACCCTAGTCCCCCCTGTTCAAGATACTCAGTTGTCACACGTTAAATCTCCTCTCCGGTTGTTCTGTTAGGCATTGGTTTGCAAAATGAAAAATTCTCTCCGATATGGTCCCCATCTACGAATCGAACATTTGCCAAGACCTGAGCGTGTCCACTGACGTCTGTTTCTAAGGAAAATCGCGCACTAGATCTGATTTTTTCCAAAACCACGTCTTCAATATCTGCAGACATGTCATTGATTCGCCTTCCACTTGTACAGTTCGACAGCGGAACCTTTGCAATTTCTTTTGCTGCTTGTGGGCCTAGCATTTTGTTGACAGTCTCGGCAATCGTGTGTGGCTTCTTAGCCTTAGCTACTATCTCGGCCACTAGATAGCTAGCCTCCAGTGCTTTCTCTGACACTTTTGCACACTTCATCATCAGTTGCTCTTGTCAATTGTGTTGACTTTTCTTGCCGGTTAGTGACGGATGATTTGTTGTCAGGTGTCTTTTAAGTGCTCGGAACCATCGCTTGGTTTGACAATTTCATACCACATGCCAGGCACATGGATCCCCAGTAAAGATGAAACCATATGATAAGTTGCTGTCATCATACTGTCTTTTCTTTGTCTTGCTGCTGGCCTCTACTATCCTTACTGCTGAGCTACCACTAGAGAATGAATTCGATCGCTCAGATTCAGTTATCGGATTCTGGAGCCTTTCTTTTCAAAAACCGTTCTATGCTAGTTTGTGTGCTTCACTCTCGTAAGTCGCAATGCATTGTGCGCGGTAATGAAAAAAAGGCGGAAATCCGCGGGCAGTGTGCAGAGCACATAGAAAAAGCTGCAAAAACGTTCCGTGTGCAGTGGGCTTTAAGGTTGTGTTCATTTATACCTGCACTAGGAAAAAAATATCTTCTTTAGCAAGCTAAATCAAGGAGTTGGGCTGAACAACAGAAAACCCTTATGAGCCCTTCTGGTCAGGCATGACCAGTGCTGCAAAATCTGTAAAAGACTAAATCTCATTACTTTAGGTCAGCATAGAATGTGCATTGCTGTTTACTGATCAGCAATGTGCACAAAGTGCAGTTACCTCTCATGGCCACATGGTTCCATATTTAATGTTAATGGACCTTTTATATGGTTTTCATATGTTTAGCCTACATAAGGTAGGCCTATTGGCCATGTTATTATATTAATGTTTATGCAAACAAAAAGTGCATAGTGCTGCTAATTTTATTTGTGGTTTTCAATATAAAATTGGTGAAATAATTTCTGTGTATCACTACTTTTTGAAAAATTTCAGTACATTTTAACAATCCCGCGATAATACTAACACCCGTGATCATTTTGGTCACTGTAATCATGATATAAAATGTGCATACCGTTTCATCACTAGTAATCATATAATCATATAAAATAACAATTTAGGTTGCATTTACATTTGAATGTAATTGTATTAATTTGTGTTATTTAAATTTCCAATGAGGAATATATAATCTACAACATATATTTTTATAGACATAACACATTAGACATCCCCAGCACAGCACCTTCTAATGGACAGTCTGGGTTGGATGTGCTTACTTAATGCTGTTTACCAGACTCTGTGGTGTACAATGGTTTTACTGCAAAGCAACAAAAAAAACACAGCACAGATGAAAGGAAATGGCCTAGTTGGTAGGGAGAGCTAAGCCATGTGCTTATTGTACCGTGTTCAATTTACAATGCAGTCCTTGGCTTTAATTTAGAACATCTTTCAAAATATCCCTCATCACCATGTCACCTGTTGCCTTGGCATAAACAAGAATAACTGATGAATGGTGGAATTAATTTAGGGGCCAACTGCACCAGCCAGCAGCTGTCAGTGATAGTTAAGACATAGTGATAGTGGTAGTTTAGACATTAGGCTTCATAATCCAACTAGGCAGGTTCTTGATACTTTTGGAATCACATTTGAAGGTCTTGCAGAGTCCAGATGACAAACACTACATCACTGCTGAGGTGAAGAGGAGAAGAGGAGAAGTGCAGTGGAAGGCCGTTTTCATGCAATATTCATTGTCATCTGAGAACACTATGGCCTGAAGTTTTAGATCAAACGCATATCTATTCGACAACAAGGGAAAGCACTTTGAGTGTGGGGGAGGAATTCACTGAATGCCTGTATGTCTTTGATATTTCATTTTCAGACCTTTGCCATTTGACAAAAGTATAGTTTGTGCACTGCGGTTCCTATGCAGCAAATTACATCTTTTGGATAAAGTGCAGTGTCTGGTGTTGGCAATTAAAACTGTAAGATTCAATCATCAAAGTCAAGAAACAAGAGTGCGTGGAAAAGGCATCTCACCCCTTGTACAAGTACTTGCTGAAATATGTATAGTATGTGTACACAAAGCAGAGATGGTGTCCTTTCTTTGTTGTTTTTGTTTTTATTCAATGATCGGATTTCTGTGTTAATGCAAAAAACTATTTTCTATTGTTGAGAACTTGTGTGACAGACTACAGCACAGTGCTGTGATACAAGATACAGTAAAATAGCCTTTTCCTTGAACGCCTGGTCCCATTCACTGATTAGGACTAAAAAGCCTTATTTTTTTATCAGAAAAGAAATCTCAAACATCTTGCACCACTAATGACTAAATCTTGAAATGTACCGAGATCCCAGACTAGAGTACCAGTGCAAAGCTTTGTCACAAGATTAAAAATCTTTATAATCCCCATCATTCAGGACAGTACTATGCACCATCTGTATACATATTTGGGAAGCTGATATAAAAAGGAACATACAATATTAATGTTTTAGTCTCCTAGAGGTAACACGGCTGTTTGGTGGTTAGTGTGATGGTCATGTGCCATGGGGGCTGAGCGTTCTATACAATCAAAAAGGACTGCATTTACACAAACTACTGTTTTAGCTTAGAATACACAGTGAACTACATGCTCATCTCTGCAATATTGTAGCAGAGAATACCGGTTTACACATAATCCTTTGTCCTCCTTGTGATTTGCATTTCAGAGGAAATATTTATTTTGAGATCAGCATTCCACCGCAGTAAACAGAACCAGAACGCCAGCATTGTACAAGTCACATATATTAACGTTCACCAACAACATATGGTTTAGCTTAGCACAAGCACAATACTAAAACCATTGCATTTATCTATACTGTATATTTAATATCCATATTAATCTGTGACATTGTCGTGTGTTATTCCTTTCTAAATAGAAAAAAATGTATTGTTGGTGGTTTTATATGCAATACCCAGATAGTTCTATTCATTTACAGCATTTAGCAGACGCTTTTCATGCCCTGCTTTTGTGGCCGCAACAATATAATTTCCCTTCAGATATTAAAGTTATTTCTAATAGGTTACAGTAAGTTTGAGAGAGGTTGAATGTGCTTTAAACCCGGTGAATATGAATACACTTGCCGCATTGGGCCCCTTCACATTCTGATGGTACAGTAGAATATATATCTCTCATGAAATGCATTTGTGAAAGGGATATTTCCCAGATATGGACACAGTCATACCCTTAGTGGGTGCAATTCAAACCTCCTAGCATTGTGGGCTTCAATAATAGCTTCCACAAACCAATGGGATAACCACTGTTTTGACAGTGCTTGTCCTGATCTGTGTCTGTAAACCTAGCAAACAGCTGATTGGATGAGTAGAAAGCCTGGGGCTTTGTCTTGTGTATGTGAAATGTATGCATAGAGCTTTCAGTCTTGTTTGCACCCTCTGAGGCAAAGGGAGAAGGCACCCAAGTAAGTTAAGCTTGGGGACTTGTAAAATATATCAAATTAGGTTGGGAACTAACATTCAGTGGACCTGTAAGGCAAACTGGTACAGATGCAGTGAGCCAACAGTACAGATAAATCACCCATTTCCTTGGTCGTGGAGAGAACCATGAGCATGCCAGTGTAAAGACAGCATATCCTATCCTACATTTATCCAGCAGCTTAAATCAACCAGTGGTCCGTAGAGTGCATTCAACACCTTAGACAAATCTCACAATACAATAACCGGTATGTTTTGCCTTTCATAAATGATGCATCCAGTGGGTTTGCTTCTATTAGCACGGAGAATCAGGATTACACTATGTTGCCTAACTGCTATTTACATTAATTTAATAAAATTTCACCATATGATTTGGTCTATAAGCAACAATGTAAACACGTTTTAAATTAATGATACAATCTTGAACTTTGCACTTTTCCATATTTGGGTTACAACTAGATACGGTAAGTGATTACTTACTACTTCAGAGATGCAAAACAAATGATTGGACACAGCTTGCTGGAACAGCACCCAGGGTGAAACAGGCAAATCACATAGCAATCTAAGGTTGCGTTAGGTCGAAGTTTAGATAAAACCTACTTTGGCTCACACATGCTGGCTACACTTGCTAGAGCTGTTTCTCCAGCTACAGCAGTCTTGATGCAATACGGCATGCTATTTGCTGGCTAACAACCAAGTAGAGAGCAGTAAAAACAATAACTGTGGGCACCAAGAGAGACCAAACCCACTTTTCAGTTAATTCAGGACAAGCTCATGACAATTGAACTAAAGACTCGCACAAAGAAAGCAGATTATGCAAATTATGCGAACCACACAGTCTGTTGGAAATGTAAAGTAAGCAAGAGCTTTGTTGTCTCGAATGAATATTTGTCATGTTTCGAGATGTCTTTAGAAGAATTGAAGAGCTCTTGGTACACAACACAAAAAAATTAAATTTGCATTGCACCCTCATAATGGGCTGACATTTAATTTCCATATATTTTTATTTTTATGTGTATATCTTTGTATTCTGCACTATTCTGCATGTATGATTAGGGCTAACACATTAAGCGGTATTATGGCAAGTAAAAGTGCAGTTATGGCCTTAATTTTTGTATAATATAAGTATAACATAAGTATTACTTGCATTGGACTCATTGGCACTACTTTTCTTAGAAAAATATTTCACTAAATTAGTTTTTTAGGTCTACCCAACCTGCCCACATCCCTACTAAACATATCTGATGATCAGCCCTATAATCTTGAATTCCTTACACTTGAATACAGAAAGCAATGAGTTGCACTTGAAGGCCATCATACATATCAGTCAGCATCAACAAATAGTTCCTGCGGCATTCATCACCTTGTCAGAAAGGTGAGGAGAGGGGAATGATGAAAGAAGACAACCTCTGCCATTCACCGTACCGCACAGATTCCCACAGCCCTCGGGCAGAGCCGGAATGTCAAGGGGGTAGATTCAAAATGAGCAGACTTGAGACAGCTTGCCACACCGCAAGTAGACTTGAGCCCTTCTGCAAAGTTGAACAGTTTACTTCTGACAAATTTTCACTTCACAGACGTTTTAGTTTATCTACGTGGCAGATGGGTTGCATAAATTTCATTGTGGGCTTCACCATTATAAACCTAACTCAATTAGCCAGCCGGGGTGTTAGCAGACACTTCCATTGCAGTAAATCACAACTGGCAGATGTGTGATATTTTTCATTTTTGGTGGCCAAGGCTCAACACCATTATTTTCCTTGTTTGTGTGAGTGCCTGGCTCATTGAATAATCAGTTTGATTAATACAACCAGTCCAGGCTATGCATAATAATTCTGGCACACAATTTGGTAGGTGTATGGTGCCTCTGAGACACAGGAAGTGACAGAGTCACTGTACGTGTCCCCTGTGCAGCTGCAGGTGAATTGGCAAAGTGGCTTCGCCTCAATTCCAATACAACATGTGTGAACAGTGAAGCATATATCAGCAAACGCACTGTGCTTTAAATTCAAGTTAACTGGACATCACACATATTTCTCCTCCTGACATTACATCTTCTTCCAAGTCTCTCACATCATCACTTTTTCTTCCACTCTCTTTCTTCCCCCTTTTCCATTTCCTCTCCATCACCCACTTACCTGCCTCCAGCTCAATCCATCTCTTTTATTCTCTATAATCCTTCTCCATCGTTTTTGAATATTTCCCACGTTCCTTTGTTCTTCTACATACTGGCGGCCGCCTCGCCTTGCCCCGGCCTCCTCCTCCTCCTCCTCCTCCTCCTCCTCCTCCTCCTTCAATCCTCGACTCTGTATCTCCCTTTTCCACTCAACGACAAGCCCAGCCCCCCTAGAGCAGCCTTGGCCCTCTTAAATGCACCATTTCTTCCAAGAGATATCCTTCTCGCGCTGACCTCTGTGCGAGCTGGCTGCCCGCCACCCTCACTCAATGGACTCATCAATCCATCTCGGGTCTTGGATGGCCTTGATTTTATTGTCTCCCACAGCCCTCTCTCACCCCGCTCGTCTCCCATTCTTAATGTCGTCCTTTGAGATTTTAACATGTCTGCATTTTCGGAGCACACACACACACTCTCACACACACACTCTCTCACACACACACACACACACACACAGCTTGATTACACAGAGCCGGATTGTCCAGGTGGACTATTGTTATCAAGTCTTTGCCAGGACAATCTGCCTTGCGGAGGAATGGATGTGTCATTATTCCCCTATTAATCATGGCTTTGTGATCATGAGGTAGCAGGTAGCTGTAAACCAACCAATTTGTTTGTTTCTCTGTGTTACTTATTAATGTTGATTATTCATCTGGAGACACTTAATGCATTGGCACAGTTGGACAACAGGCTGAAATAGTTACGATCATGTTCACATGAATCGGTTCATGCATTGTGGAAACTGAAATAAGACTGACATTAAATGCAGCTTTTCCTGTAAAAATATGAAACTAATTATATAATATAAATACAATTATCAAAGAAAAACAATAAATAACAACAAACAACATAAATAATGTGATTTCTAATGTTCCAGCATTTAGAAATCACTGTAGACCGATATGCAAACTCATTTTCTTCCCTCAATTTTGCATAAAATTTCCTCCTCGCTTATCGGTGGTGAGTGTCATGAGAAATATGAATGATTGCGAGGCCATTTAAGCCTCAGTACTTATTTGCAAAGGAGCGCCTTTATGAGGCAATTGCTGATCAATAAATAGTTTGCGTTGCTGCCAAAGCCATTATTACGGGGACGACCATAACTTCTGGCTCTAAGAGTTTCCTGTTATATATGGACACGCTAAATGTCAGTCACGCCTGTCCAGGTCTCCAAGGCCATTATGAGCGTTTGCTCTGCACTATTTATAGACTGCTTCGGCATGTTTAGTCATGAAACACCTGACCCTTCCACCGAGGTAAACACTGAAAAGTTGCTTAAATCATAATGCAAACCTGGGGAAAACATGCAGGGTTAGTAGCTGGCTTGCACAGAGGACTGTGCATAGGCTATTGTCCATTCATCCATCTATATTCAACTGCACTTATAATCTCTTTGCTCACAATGTGTCTGTACTCTTTGCCTCAAACACCCACTCTAGGTCCCTATGAATATCAGCCCAGCAGATTTATCACACCCTGCTCCACATATAAATATTCTTCCAAAGAAGAAAACAAAAAAAAAGGCATGTGTGTCACGGTAACCTTCACCTTTATCTCTCATAAACCTTTCATTGCGTCATGCTTTTCTGTTCTCTTCTTTTCTTCTCTTGCTGAATGTCCTCAGAGAGCTCTTGGCAGTGTTCCTTCACAGTAGCATGTTAAGACTGCAGCACAGAGAGCTCTGTTTGTGTTTCAGTACCCTGCTGAACTCCAAGGTTCAGACCCTACAATTAGCACTTACAATTTCTCCAGCCACCCTGGCTGCACTGAGCCTGCTTTACAAACAAGTAGCAAAGTCTTAGCAGTGCATAACATGGACACAAGACACTGTCTTGATGAATTGTAGGTGTTAAGAGGAATTGTTTTTTGCGTTGTTTTCTTCATTTATATTTACTAAAGGATACTCTCCAGTCACGCTGTCATAACATTGTATATTGGATGTTATGCACGCAGGAACACACTTTCTTGGTTTTAAAAGTTTAGTGTCGCTCAGGGACATTTGAATTGTTAAAAGGAATTGTTAAAAATCATTTTTTTAACTGCATGTTATTGTACACATTAGGTGAAAATGGGTGTCACACTTTCATATTGACACAACTCAAATGTGTATTTGTAAGGCTGCATGAAAGGGGAGTTGCTTATGTAAACAGAAATGATTTGCTGCGACCCCATTGCAATGCTTTTGTAACCACTCTGCACCTACCTCTATTCAGTCCAGAATGGCAAAATTACATGTAATTGTGATTGCAAATGAACATCTATGTGACACTGAATATGAATACAATTTCTAGTCTTTTTGTTCTCATGGTAACACAAACATGAAGTAATGTGATCGTCGACCTTGGCAGTGTGTATGATTTTTACATTCCTTCCTTAACGTTTTCAGTAGCTTAGTAATTCCTTGGGTGTCTTCAGTGCAGCAATTCTGTCTTTTAGGATTGTAAACTTTATTCTCATTTTCTCTGTGTGAAATTACATATATTTCAAGTCATCTCGCTAGTTAACATAATTATAAAACATTTCTATGAGAAAAAAGGAAATTACATTAATTTTCATGGCTATTACCTCTTTAAGAAATGACTGCAGCTACGGAGGTGAACATTGTGTAATGTTTCGATTTACAACAGCAATGCATTATAATGATCCATGGAGTGCGACGCAGGGTTGCTGTGTGTCTGCAGGCCTTTGGGGGGCACTCTAACACTTTCACCGCCACATCGCTCTCTCTCACTTTTTCCATTTTTGTTCTGTATCTATCACTCTTAACTCTTTCTCTCTCTTGCTAATGTGCTCTCTCATCACTGATGTCGTTCCCACTATCTCTCTCTCTTTCTCTAAACTCTTACCTATCTCTCTCACTCACTACACTATTTCACATTTAGTGACACCCATTAGGCGGCCCCATTTCTGTCCCTCACTCCACAGTATTACCCCAGAGAATGTGCACGGACACACACACTTGCACACACTGTACATACAGTATGCAATAAAACGTATCAGAGAAAAGACATTGGCAGTGACACCTCCTGCGTTGCTCCTATTTCCTAATGATTGCATTTCCATAATGCAGGAGGGCGTAATTAGCATGACTATTCATTACCGGTTGCTTTGAGAGAAAAAAATTATAATTGGCATCTGATGACAGAGGATATTGTTTTCTTTAGGTCATTTTCCAGTAAGCAAATTGTTGTGATTTTAATATTTTCGTCCATTCATTCACTGGTATGTTCAGATTAAACCAGTGCTCTTGCATCAAAGTAAAGAATTGATGTTCAGTTATGTATTTGATAACAAGAGTTACCCCACCAGGATTTTGAAATAGTTTACTTGAGTACATAAACTGAGACACCAGGGGTTATGTGCTAGTTGACATACATTTCTATTTGCACAGAATCTATACATCTCTGCAGCTGTGATTCTAATTACCAGCCAGGCATTTATCCATAACAATTGGACAAATGCCTGGGTGGTAATTTAAACAAAAATGTCAATGCAAATGTCAACTAAGTTCATATAATCACTAAAACTGGTATTTTTTACCTTGAAACTTCTTAGACAAGTGTTTTGCGGTTATTGTGGTTCGATTTATTATATAAAAGGTCTGGGAACGATGAAGATTTTTTTTTAAAATTAGCTGAATCCAGTCTTGGTTTCTTAGAACCTAATAGACATGAAACAAGTTAATCAGATTTATTTTTTGTTCTTGCACATTCACAAACAATGTAGTTAATCTTGCGAGAGCTCTGTGCTTAAAAGTGTCTTCTCAAGTAGACAGTGAGATATCTATCTAAAAAATGTCACTGTGCCAAGTGTATTCATTCATGCCAGGACTTGTAATCGAGTTGACAACATCTCCTCTCTGGGGATTAAGTGAAAGAACAGCAATACGCTGGGATAGATCAAGCAAATCATATTCCATCACCCTGCCAGAGGATAAATGGAACCACTTAAAAGTTTGACGTGATTTTCCTTTGTGTAAAAAACAAAAACAAAACCAAAAAAACTATACTGACCACATATATCCTAATCACGTATGTAATTAAAACATCATTGTTTTTTCCTATTGGTATTCCAATAAAATGCATGCCTTGTCCAGGAATGATAATGGATAATGATTAACTTATATTTTTATGACTGTTAATTACTGGTTGATGACTAATAGCCATGACTTGAGAAGTCGTCACCAAGGGCTAGACCACAAGAAGGTTGCATCAAGAATCCATCTCTTAATGAGTTAATTGTATCAATTTATATTACTAAATGTATAGGCCTATGCCTTTAAAAAAAGATAATTAATTCCGAGCCACTCTTGAGTTTAATCCGACCAGATCCACAGACAACCATGAATACAAATATTTTAGGAATTCATATGTTAACAGCTATGCTCTTGTGAAATAATGGTTGCAAGAGACTGTGACAGTAACCTTATTTCTTTCACAGGAGTGAATTAATGTCATCCAAATATATCAACTGGATTTACCATGCAGGCGACAGTTCTGTAATTTCAACATTTTGAGGGCCAGTTACTAGGATTATTTATAATGTATCCTGTACAATTGTTCATACAATTAACAATGAGACAGACAGAATTCTGGGACTCTCCTCTGCTAATTCAGACAAACTCACTTGCAGGTCTTTTAATAAATGGGATACTTAAATTTGAAACCAATGATTTAATGCACATGGATCTATCATCTTCCTATTTTCCTGGTTTACCTGGGAGAAGTGCGGGATAAGAAAGACAACATTAATCATGGTTAACAAAAACTTTTAACCACCAGAAATTGCTCAGTGCTCAAAAATGGGGAGCCCAGGATACAGCGAGGAGGTCACGACACTAGAGTTTCCAAACATATGGCAACTTGCGAAGTCAGTATACTGCAAGATGCATAAAGCTTACTGCAAGCAAGCAGACTGCTATTTTGACTGTTCAACATCGACTCGAGGTGCCCTGGGGGCTGTCAATGCTTTCGCAACGAGAGCAGGTCCCCCAAACAGAACTGTCTGCTATTCATTTGTGTGTTTTTGTTGCATGCATGTGCAATAATAAAAACCTTGGCATGTATATAATGTGAAACAAAACAGCTATTGGCTGGGAGTCAAACACAAAGACCACTATGCTACAGTACCTGAGGTTGAGGGAAGATGTTAATTGAATTCTTATTATTTCACTTACACTCTGGCATTACAATTGTTGTGTGTGGTATACAGGACTGTCCACACGAGTATTTGCTGTTTATCTGTGCCGTGCACGGCTTTATTTTCAAGACAGGAACCACACAGGACTTACACTGCCTGGTACATAGCAAATCATACACCGGACTTAAACACGGCCGGGTAAATTATCCCCCTCCTGCAGGACTTGACGTTGCCTGCTCTTTGTCTGCCAGTTTCCACATCTCCTGGCCTTCTTCTCAGCCGTAGACAATCACTGCTTAAAAGGGAGACAGGTGATTAACAAATGCCCGCACCTGTCCCCTAGCCCCGTGAACCACACCTCCTCACATTCCCTTCCACACTCAGACAGGGCTAAACCACGCCCACACTCCCACATTGTGCAAGTTTTAATAATCACTTTGACAATACTCCAAATATTGTTGCTAACACCACATCACATTTTATGCATGATTGTCTTCCCATATAAACATAAAAATCTGTTTAACACTTTAACACGGTCCTACAATAAGGTCATGCAAGGGGGTGATTTTGCTCTAATTAGGTTTGTATTCTAGTTGGATTCCTGATGTGGTATACCTTTAACAGGTGCTTGAACATATTTGAGTGGCACAGTGCCTATTATGCTCTAACTATTTATTTACTCCTTTACTGTGGCGCACCCAAACACATTACAAGTGTCCCTGAAGCACTGCTTCTCTGGTGAGGAACGGCCGTATACATTAGACAATATACAGGGAGAGTTCGCAGCGATTTGGTGTTTGGTGTGCAGGACAGCTAGCTGTCAGGGACTCCCCCGAGGTTCTTCCCAGTTGGGGAGGAAGACACTGTGGTGACCATGGTGATGGAAGATTAGGTCTGCCTTGACACTGAAGTTGAGGGTAAGCCTGCACTTCTTGTTCGACTTTTTCACTTTCATCTATCGATATAGGAATTTCTTTGCCGTATACTTTGGTAAAATTAAATCAATTATGTACAATTAAATCAATCTGGCAGACCCAGGTCTCTAAAGTAGGAGGCAATTTAGATTTATCTATCAGCCATGTTAGAGATGGCAGAGGGCCATCCTTTGCCTCTGGTGATGAAGCCTGTGTTTTGGTGGAATGCCACTGCATTAGAACAAAGGAGGCTACACTTCTCACCATCCCTGTACAGAACACATATTTATCCACAGTTGCCATTAACTGAATCTTTAGGACCATGCCTTTTAAAAACAGAATAAATCTTTTACGATCATCCCACTTTGTTCATTACATTATTGCACTTCCTAGCAGGTCTAGCAAAGAGGTTGGCCAGGCCCTGCCTTTTAATAGTCACATTGTCTCTGTATAGTATAGGCCTATTGAGTAAATGAATTGAAAGCAAATCAGACTTCCTTATTGCTTTGATAAATCCGTATCTTTATCATCCTAAATCAATATATTATCTGATTTTAAAACCAATCTTTTTTGTGTTTTGACACGCACTTAGATTTGGCTTTCACCAAGCCAATTGAAAAGTGAGAAGAAGTGGAGGGCAGCTGGTGGCTCCTTCAAAGTCTAATTGAAAGAGATATTTCAGCAAGGGGTCTTGTAGAGGCTTTTAGTTCAAAGACTGGACTCTGAGGACAGCAGGTAGCCCAGCTAGCCTGTTATAGTTAGCTCATTAGCTAAGCTGCCCAAGAAAGGCAGAGCCAAGAGAGAGCATGCCAAAAAAACAGAGACCGTTTTAGCCAAGGTGACTTAACTGGCAACGGCTTCCATTTGTGGTTTTATCATGATAGCTGGCTTTGATATGGATTCTGTTTAACACCTAGTTGTAATGGCTTAGGTCTATATTGGCAGGGGGTGACTGGTATCTAAGCCTAAACGAAGTATTTGGATGAGCGCTCTCCATGTTGTTCTCAAAAACCATCTGCATAATTTCAACCCTCAGAGATTATTTGCAAATGTTAATTGTATATGCATACATTGTTCAAAGTTATACTGGAACTTTATCACCACCATTTTATCTCACCAATGTAAGGTTGTTTGTAGGGCTGTGATGGTATAGATTTGTTCTTACCACGTTAAAAAATGTTTAACGTTTAGTCAAATGTATTAAAAAACGTGCCGGTAAAAATGTCTGGTAATAATAAATCGGACATTTGCGTTTTGACAGCGAAACAGACTACTACGCCTACGGTACTACTTAATTTCTCGTCTTATAGGCGTGTTGGCTATTTTCTGTAGGACCATATGCCAGAGTGCTTTGGAATCAACGGTCATGTATGTCTTCTTCGAGCACAAACTGTTGTTTAGACACGGAACATACAATCAGAGATAAATCCTTTATCTATCGCCACAAAATGTTTCCCATGCGCAATATTGGTGTAATTCAGAGATTCGCTGGAAATAAATATTTGTTTAGTTTACACTCTATTTGTGAGCTTAGCAGGACATCCCTTGGTGCAGTGTGGCGCTATCGCTTGTCGCACATGCACAGTTTACCTAGCAGGTCAGCTTTTACTTTTTCACAAAAATACGGTAGAGTATAGGTAAAATGTAAGGTATGAAATAATAGATAATGCCCAATCACTCCTGTAACTTTTACCAGCAATAAAAATAAATACAAATTAAATACCCCCCAAAAAAAACAGTGATGGCGGTAGGAGCTCAACACCACGGTGGGCTGTAATGCGGTTATTGTCACAGCCGTAGTTGTTTGTTTTTACTACAGCTCTCCGCCCACAGACCATTTATCAGTTAGAAAATGAGTTTAAAAGACAAGCTTTTGACAGAATCCATTTAGTAGATATATTCTGTAAAGTTATGTCAGCAGAAGATTGGGCTGGACAAAAAGCTTTCTCAATTAAGCGGGGATGATGTCTGTTTATTGGGCTCTCCTATCTTGTTTTCCCTTGGCACAAACAGATTTGTTACAGAGAATCTAATTTATTTGAAATGTGAACCTTGCAATTAATAAACAGCAGCAAAACAATTGGAATGTGCACAACAGATTATTTTAAAGTGTCCTACAATGAAAATTCAGTGTTGAGACATTAATTTGCTTTGACCAATTGCTAACCAAACAAATTGCATATTTGTTTTTCCGACAAACATATCATGTGACCTGAAAAGGAAAACACAGGGGAGTTTCTTTATTTGTTATTATCTGGTTTCCATATGTAAGAACTTAAAATGTAACAAGATAAGGTCATTTGTGCTGCAGCTGCAAACTCTTGTAATTTACTCAGTCATAATTATCTTAATTTGTCATACAGTTTGACAATATGGTGAGTTTTTTGCCTCTAGATTTTGACATGTGTGATGAGAGGCGTAGTGCTATTACTTGAGTGGACAGTGTGCTGGAGATCGTCTTTCATCCACAAAATGTTTAGATAGTGGTTTAGCACAGCCAGACTGCCTTTGTACTGTATCTCATTTTTAAACTGGCTTCCATCACACAGCATGCAGAGAATTTCAGAGATCTCTGCATGATGCCACAATGTCAGGGGACAGCTTTGCTCTAAGCTTCGTCTTATTTACGACCCTGATAATTAATATACAGCGGCTATAGTGCGTAGAAGTGGCCAAGGAGGAAGCAGAGCCTGCCGTTGGTGCACGCAAATAGCTTCCTCTAGGAAGCCCAGACTTTTCTACAGTGCCCACCTGTTTTTATTCTGGCAGTCACAAGTACCCACTGACAGGACCAAAATATCTTGCTAGGATGCAGCCAACAGCAAGGGAAATTACTTGGTAAAACAATGCGTTTGTGTTGCCAAAACAAAATCTGCACATTGTAGAATAGTTCTCAAAGGAGGGGAAATTATGTGAAGGCAACAGTTTGGTTTTTCAAAATAATGTGCCACTATGCATTTTAAATTGACCTGTCTTGCATTCCTCTCTTTATTACACTGAAGTCAGAAGAAACGTATGACAACTTCAGAACTTTTGGGACTCTCAACTTTCTATATTTATTTTTATTTAGTTTTTCCTGACTGCACTATACTGTATGTACATTTTCCTCCTGGGTCTCATAAAGCATATGAATGTAATATCCTCCACAACAATATTCAATCTATCCCATTCGAGTGGTTCAAAAGGCAACTTTTTAACCCTGCACTCCCATCAGGGAACACAAACAGAGGCCCAGGAGATTTTCACATAGAGGTGTGATTTATGGTCCACCATAGAAAATCAACAAGTTTAACTTTAATTGTTTTCTTTCTGATGGAAGGTAGGGTAGTTAATACAGAGCAATGATTGATGGCACGGGCCAACATGTTTGGCTCGGCACTTTGTCTTTTGCACCACAGCACGGGAATGGAACCGGCTGATGGAAGCAATTAATTTAGGAGAGAATTCTTGATTTAGAAATAAAATGGTTTCAAAAGCATAGCGGAAATTTGTGATCGTTTGTATTCTTATTTGTATTTGTATTGACAAGTACAATGCAGTTAGGTATAAGGTAAGAGGATTTTTCATTTCTGTTTGTAGGACTGTTCTGTTCAGGACTTTTATTCACAGCTCTTTTGTTTTCTAATTACCCTAATTTTACAGTATTCTTATCAGGCCAGACAAGTCTTTTAATACACATTTACGAGTCGGTGACATTTCAATATGTTTTAATAAACCTTTGTGTTATGTAAGCTGCATTAGTTTGCTAAGTAACAAAGACAACCATAATGAAAAGCTTTGCTGATGGTGCCTCTCAGAATAGTTGTGTTAACAATTAATCACTGGTGCACACCTAATTAGCAAGGACAACATTGCTGGGATTGGGCCCACAGGAGCAGAAATGACCACTGCTTCCCGGTAAACCACTATTAGCGATCAGCGAAGTCAGAAGGTGGCTGAAAGAACATTCAGATTCTACTATGTCACCACAAAATAATACATTTACATTTATAGCATTTAGCAGACGCTTTTATCCAAAGCGACTTACAATTAGTACATTTGTCAACAGTTGAACCGGTGAACCACCAGTTTTGCAAGTAGACCTAGATAACATTCTCTTAGAATATGGAGAGCATCATGTAACATGGTTACTTTACCTATGCATTTGCACAACATTACTTAAAGGTTTATCATTTAGTCCTTAAAACAGTTTAGTAATTACAATAATCAAAGTTATCATTCACACTTCAAGTTTTCCTATCTTCAAACAGTAAATAATTGCGGACTGAGAAGTTCTTAGTATTCTAAGAGCTGATCTAGCAGAGTAGAAAGAATTTTATTTATTTTTATTTTTTTAATATAGAAAGGGAGGAAAGGAGGATAGAATAAGTATTGTTAGTGTCATTAGTGCTATGAAGTAGAGAGATCGGGGGCCGGGTTACAGAGATAATACCTACAGTATGTCCGACATCCCAGCTGATCAAGACTCAATAGAGTATATCATTGTGCTTTAAACAATGGTAATCCTGTTGCAGTGTGTTTTGTGGGAGCACCTTAATTTTTAACAGACATAACACTGTGCCTCAGAGAGTAACCTGGCAGCTCCTGCCAGTAATTCATGGCGTGCCAGAGTGGCTCTATTTATTTTTTGCATTTGTTCCAGCCTGCTGGCGACTGATGCAATAGACTGTAGATGATTTACTCCTGTTGATTATTGAATCATGGAGGAAGAAAAAAAAAACCACAATGCTGTGCCCGAGTTTTAATTAAGTTTGGACAGAACTGGCCTATCCTCAGTCAATTCATAAAAATTACTTTCACCGTAAATTACAGTAATAAAATAAGATGAACCACAGCTCCAGAGTGTAGATTAAGATCTATATGTGAGAGGTGGAATAAAACTGATTGTAGTTCTGTAAGTGTGGTGGCACAGAAACTTTCTGCTGTTTCAGTGGTTACACAATGCGCAGACTGCGAAGACAATAAATCAAAGATAATTGATTGGATTGCTGTCCTAGGGTGTTCTTCTGGGCATCAATCACATGCACAATCAATTATGAGGACTGCTGCTTTTGATGCAGAGAAGATGGACCTCTGTAACAAACTGTTTTGGAAGTATTGATTTGCTGCTGCATTGTGGACTGACATAACATCAGCCCATTGGCTGTTAGGTTCCACTTGAAAAATGAAAACCAGAACTGGAAAAACAGTTTATCCAAACAATTGTTTTTAGCAAACAAGAGGAGGGCAGGTCTAGTGGTCTAGGTGTTGGACTCCCAGCTGGAAGGTTGTGGGTTCAAGCCCCAGATTTTGGGAAAATGACATCTGCGTCCGTCTGAAACTAGCAAAGACAGCTCTGATAGTTTGCATTTTTATTTGGAAATGCCCAAAAGGGGAGAATTAATAGAAATTGCGTAAATAACCTTTAATTGTCCTGTCAATCTGTTTGTAAGTAAAATCTGTTTGCCATCCGATATCCCCGTGTTTGTAATATCTACCTCGGCACTGTCCTTTCTTACATTAAAACTCACCAAAGCATCTCTTGTGAGGGCTTAATGAAGCACATAAATGCAAATAAACACGGGTAACTATATCCTGCAACGCACAGGGAATAAATTCAAAGAGAAAATCTGGCTAGTTTTTCATCCTTGATCATTTTTAACCCTTCGAAAAAATACATACGTAAAATCAGTATAACCACGGAAAGTAATTACTCCCACCAATCCTATTCCTCGGCACAACTAACTCTCTTATTGATCCGGTAATAATTACCTCAGTCACATCATAAAGCACCTGGAACAGATTGGTGGCTCAAATTATTGATTACCCCTGGGCTACCCTTCGCCATTCATTATATTGCAGCTGTACATTACTTGGTGCAATGTGCTTTGCCCTGTTTTGCCCTATAGCTATTTCTCATTTTCACTGTATGGGGATAGGATGTGTTTTTGTTAGCTTCAAACCTTTCATCATCTTTTCTTTTGTTTTTAGTCTTCAGATTATTCCAAAGCATGTGCCACCCCGAAGGGGCGTGAAATCTGAAAACCAAAGTCTACAATGCCAGAAAGAGTTCATTCTTGGTATATAAAAAGTGTAGTACAGTAGGCTTAACTGGAGGCTAGCCCTGGCAAGCACCAGCTGTGCCTAATGCTTCATTACACACCCTCCATGAGCAATGCCGGTGCATGACTCTGGAACCTTTTCCCGGTGGACACAGTACATTTATACGTTAGCTAGTTCCCCAATAGTCGCAACAGCAGCCTGGCCTCCTGGTCACCTCAGCAATAAAAGAAGAGTTGGGATGTTTGGGACTCCAGGATTTAATCTCATTTTACAGATTTCTCAAAAAGCTGAATAGAAGGTGACAGTGGTGTTTTTAAAATCCTTCGCCTTTTTAAAAAAAAATAGATTATTAAGGCAACTTGTCACATGTCTGCCTCCCAGCTTCATTTTACTGAACAGGGAACATCAGGCGGGTCTCAACCATGTGCAACTGTGGTTCCTCCCTTTATGGTAGTTTTCTCTCTCTGGAAAAGAATACAGTAAAATATGTACCAAAAAGGCTGGCTACATGTTCTATAAATATTCTTAAAGCTCCTTTTGATTCTTTTTTTTTTTTACTTTACATTGTGGTTATTGCCAAAGCATATTCTTTCAATATGTTTGAACTGCACACAAATCAATTTATTGAGTGGTTACTAAAAGAATCATTTTTATTAAAAAAAAGTGTCTACCAAAGGGAGTAGGTTTTAATTAAACAAGAAAAAAAACATATACTGCAGCTACTATACTGTCATGATTTGAAACTAGTCCCAGAAAATGTAATTATTTTGGGATTGGGTTGTATTTTGTTCAAATGTATTTCTGCATAAGAATAAATTGCACAATGTAATCGCTTTTGCTGAAGAGATATTCCCAAATGAATGCTTTACGGGAAATAGACCCATATCAGTGGAATATTAATGTTATCTTCATGAGTGTCTTAATTAGAGCCCTGAAAGACACCAAAGGAAACACATTATGCACAATACCTATTCATCCAAAGTCAAGAATGATGAGGCATAATCTAGCATCCAATACAAAAAGACTTGATTAGCTGCATTCAGAGCTTTTTACAAAATGAATAATGAACACTAAATGTAATTTCCAAAACCAGCAGTAGAAAACATATTTTTACAATATTCTAATAAGGGTTATGTAATCGTATTATGCAACACATTTTAAATTATAAGTAACATATGAATATACTACAAATAAACACATTTTACATGTGATGAATCAATCTCTCCTTTATTCATCCATTAATTTCCGCTGTTTTTCCTTGCCAAGACAGCAGCTTGTCATTTCATAATGTAAGCGGTTGTCACTGGGGCATGGAGTTTCAAAGGGACACTGGATTGCCTGGATGGGGGCAAGCCGCCTTCCCTGCACCAGGTGTGGTTCACAGAAAGGGTTGCAGAGGATAGAAAACTCACCTTAGCCATCAGCAGTGAACCTGACTGGCTCTGGGCAGGTGTTCAACATGGCCAGGTGGAAGGCAGCTGACGCGGACACAACTCCCCTGTGCCATTTGTCACAGTGAATAACAATTCTTTTCTATATCACGATTGGACAGGACTGAACACTGGGTCGGTCTTTCTCATTCTATTTTCCAGTTTAGGCAATTAAACAGAAAGGTCATGTGTGGAAGCAAGCAGATGGTTAACTTTTAACTAGGCACGTGGGCTAAAGGCTGAAAAATACAATTGCCTTTTAAATGGACAGATTATAGAAAACGACACAGTTTAAAATAAAGACCATGGCTAACACCATTGGCGGCAAGTGAGGTTGAGGGGAGGTTGAGGTTTGGGTAGAGTAATGTGTAAGTGAGGTGAATTGGGATAGGCCTAAGCCTACCCAAGCCTACATTACCCGCCACCCCTGGCTAACCTGGTAACCTACAGTAGACCTACAAGAAATATGTAAGCTAATTCTTGTCCATAGCCTGAAACCGCACATATACACACACATTAACTATCTCAAAGTACTCTTTTCTATTCAATTATATTTTTATAGCATTCAGTAGCTTACACTAAGATACAAAATCAATAATTGAAAACAATGCATAAATAATCTATATTTGTGAAGGCCAAATGCTCTGTACAAAATATTTACTACATTCAGGCCAGAGATTTAGTAGTCTGTTTGTAAAGGAAATTTGCTTACCTTTTACTCCTCGATTTGGGTCCGGAATAACCCCTGTGGTTTGAAACATAACTTTGAGAGTGCATGTCCCTCCCGCACCCAAGTGGTGAGTTGCTCACATCCTTACACATTACATCCACCTCTCCCCCTACAGCTCTAATATACTCACACCCTTCTCTACCCCTCCCCCCACTAAAACCGCCCACTCTTTTTGTTGACCGTTGTCTCAAACATCAACAATGTTAATGTTTTGGGGTTCTGGGGTGCTATAACCCAATCAAGGAGTGTACATTTAATTGATATTGAACTTTAGCAAAACCCTGAGTGTCTCAACTCAATTCTATGACTCTGGTCGAAGTCATAGGAATCTTGTGAAAAAACATTACCTGGAAATGGAATGATCTCTGTGGTACTGTAGATGCATTAGAATTTAGTTTCTGAGAAACAACAGATGCCAAAGGCGGTTGAGGAACTCACTTCGTTAAATACATTGACCAAATTGAATATTTCACTGGTGGACTTATAAAGGAAGGTAAGGAAGTTACAGTCACGGGTTTTCCAAGGTTCAATTTCACGTTGTAACAAAGTATCATAGTAATTGTCGTAATATTGTAGGTTATATGAAGTTATGGCTTTATAATGTATAAAATAGAATTACTTTTTTTTATATTGGTGTTTATGATGATAAACATGATAAACACAACCTTTCCATGACTGACTCAGAAGCTGCGTGAGTTTCTCTCCTGGTACTGTAACTTCTAGCCCATGCCAATTTAAACACTGTTAAAAACTGTTCTCTTCATTTAGAGACAGCACAATCAAGTATAGTAAAGTCTGCTCGAGTAAACACAGCCAGGTAACCTTCCCAAGAGGCTGGATAGGAAGCTCATCAGGGGAAGTAAAGTGGTGAGATTTGGTGTTCGGGGGCATAGAGGATGTTGTCACAATTCAACTCCCCATGGAGCGGAGGTAAAGGGGGAAAGACGCAGAGCTGTTAGTCATTACAGTGCCTCAGGCCTCTCAGCTATTCTTTTCTGCACTCTTTTGTAAAGATCCTGCTGAAGAGACATTTTTACACATTTGTTTAACCGTGCCTAGCTACTGATACCTGCTACATAAAAGGTGCAGTATTTTATTTTATTACTGTTCAATTTAATTATTCATCATGTATTTTCATTTTACCCTGTTAGCTAATTAGCCTAGTCAAATGTCTCTGGCTCTGGATTTGGGCTCTCAAGTTTCATTGCTCCACCATAGATTTAACCAATGAGACGAATGTATGCGTCCCTGCCAATCACAATCTCCAAAAAGAAGACCTCTTTGTCAACATCTGGTTACTAAGAAGAGGACTAGAAGAGAACAGAGAGGGTCGGTGGCGATCATTTCACAGGGGTGGCTAGTGTATTTTGTGCATCCTATCTTATGTAATCTATTGTCTTGTGCTTGTCCTTGTCCTTGTCCCGTTTAATGTGTTTCCTGTTATTACTGTTACTGGTACAGCTGTGTAAACTTTCAAGGCTAGTGTGGGCAGCAGTTACAACTTATGATATTAACAAGCTGTTTTCCCTCGCAAAGGACCAATCAATGTAAATACCAACTTTTGAATTTCTCTAATAAACTAATAAAAGATATCTTGGCTGTGTGGGATGGGAAAATGGTCTGGGTCGAATGGCCGGAATCCTTTTTAAAGTCATTTAATTATTGTTCAGTAGCATCCCATTACTTTTCTAAAGGTAGAGCTATAGTAAGATACAGACAAAATATCAACCCATAATGAACATAGCTGTGTGTTTTTGTATGCCATGATCCATGTTGTGCCTTTGAGTCTGTGTAGTTTTCCAGTGTCCTTAGCTCCTCCTTAGTTCTGCCCTGTTTCCCTTTTATAGTTCCTTCTCCCCTCTGCCAATTACCTCCCCTCTGTCCTGTGTCAGCACTTGGGTCCTGCCCTGATACCTGACAATGTGAAATTAATTTGGGGTACACTGTGATTGCACTGTAAAGTTTTTTTTGTCCTACAGTGTGAATTGAGCACCGTAAATTTACTGTAAGAAGGCTGACAACTGTCGCGACATGTTTTTCACTGGGAACGTTCATTAAAGCAGGGGCGAAACAGGCAGCCTAGAGGCTATAAAAGATGACATCCTTTGGTAATGTGTAGACATTATTTTTACAGTTAGAGGAAGTCATTGGGGATGGTAGTTTATTAGCCCTCTACCCTTTCAGCAAGGTACAGGATGACCTTGAAAGTCCCTTTACCAGAGGACCAGCTGCAATCCATGATTCATTTAACACCTTCTGGGCCTTGCCAGACCACAGAAGTCCTCCAGGCTCATGCACTGTTGATTGAACACTTTGTAGAAAAAAAAAATCATATTTAAAGCATATGCCACATGTAAATTAATGATAACCAGCCAAGCAGCAGAACGCAGTACGCAAGCGCCACTAAGGGCAATTTATAAGAGATTCTCTTCCATTTACAATTTATTCAGCAATCATCACAATGCTTTTTTACATATACAGCGTAATGTAATGCACATTTGGGAGTGGGTGGAATTATGAGGAATATGAGCAGGCTACTCACAGAATGATATAAATGTCATTACAGTGCATTCAAGCAGGAAATCTAGCACAGTGAGTGAGAGACTAGCCTCTGGGTGAGAACGCTCCACATATGCCCATAAGAGGCTAGCGGAGTCACCGAGTGAATGAATGGGTGATTGCGCAAACTCCACTGGCGCTTTGTTCGGTGCTGCATCCAGTGTGGAACCGAGCTAAGGTTCACAATATCGGAACTAGGTCACGGTGAAAATCGAAAGGAAGACGTGTTCCATGGGGAACTTCAATGGGGAGAAGAGTATTACAAAGATTTTGGGGAGGGGGGGGGCGAAGAAGGATTACTTTTCTGTATGCATTTTATCTCCTTGTTTTTATTTGCTAACACAACCTGTCAGATTCACACTCAACAAAATGTGTTACATTTTATCTGCATCCAATACAGTAGTGAAGGAACATTGCCCCACCGCTGTGGCTCCGTGATGGAAGCCATCCATCATCACGGGTTCAAGGGTCGTACAACAGGTCTGTACTTCACGGTCATGCTCCCCGATACCCCTCCCCAGCCCTGGCCCCCACCCATCTGTTCAGGGTCTTCTGCAGGTGGCGCTTTGCATCTGGCTGGCTGATGGCTCTGTTTACTGGACTGTACCCTGCCATCTCTGTTAAAAGTTTCTTGAAGGACAATACTACTGGATACGTGTACTGTGTTGCCCGAGTTAGCTCTGTTCACAGTGTGAACTTCCACTTAGATGCTGTAGATGAGCTTGATATACATGTATACTGTATACATATTATCTTAAATAGGTTTTAAACCAATTACAATTCGGTCATTTGGCAGATGCTTTTATGCAAAGCGATTTACATGCAATTACATGGAGCAGGTAGGGATTAGGCATCTTGCTCAGCTCAAGGATGCTTACAGGTAGGCCAGCTCTGGGGCTTGAACCCGTGACCTTCTGGCTGGGAGTCCAACACCTAGACCACTAGACTAACCTGCCCCCAACCAAACCATATATTGCATATACTGTGTGATACAGAATGAGCTGTTATTTTGTAATTTGTTCTCTTTTTTATGCATTTGTCATGAGTTTGTTGAAGGCATTAATGCGAGTAACTCATCACCACATACTGTACGTATTCAGTATTGTGGCAGTTAAACAAGGGAGCCCATCTCCCATAGCAAACCCTTAACAATGTTCTGATGCTCTGGTGTTCTGAGATGGTGAGTGAATGTGTATGTGTTAGAGGGGAAAATACAGGATAAAATTAACATTGAAATAAAATTCCCACGTATTGCGAAGTATTTTGTCATTATAAAATATTGTCTATAGCGGCTCTCGCAATTTTTTATTTACACACACGAAACCCAGAAAAAAACATTCATTTATTTTTTCTATTAATGTCACGATTGGCGTGCACAGGCCCGTGCACGCTCTGTGCCTCCCGTCCTGGCCCTGCGCACCTGCAGGGGATTAGCCCCACGCAGGTGCGCCTCCTTTAGTTTATTATGGACAGTATTTAGTTTCCCCAACAGCACTAGGTGCTGGTTGGTCATTGGTCAGCTGTTTGTTGAAGCTTACCTTTACGTTGTGTTGCACCTCTTGAATTAAACTACGCTTTATTGCGTCCACCGTTGCTTCGTCTGCCCCCATGTTTTTCTCTGGCTCGCGCCTACACTTGCCACTCCACAACGCTGTTACAATAGTGCTGTACTGTTTGCGCACACATTCATTTCTTCATACAAGACGGTCCTTTGCATTGTTCACTTCATTAGAATTCACAGCAAAGAAAAGAACATTGTTGATTGAGCATTTTCTGTTTCCAGTCATCCATACATTTAATGTGGATTCTGTATGGTCAAAAGGTTGATCTGATTTATTCTCATTCTTTACTTTTCAGTGCCAGTGTCTATGTAAGACACCGAAAGCCCAGATTAAACTCATTTGTTTCTATTTGCATTTAAAGTTCTAAGCCATTTTATGGGGGCTTTATGGGCGCAAATGCATGGGAAGCTTTTCTTAGTGAGAAGATTTAGTCATCATTAAATGACAGTGAATCATTAGTATTAGGCCTATGTGGACATTTTATTCATTAAAAGCCCCAATCACTGAGAATAATTAAACTGATAATAATGGTGCAATCTGAAAAATGAAAACTAAAGGCTTATCTTTTAAAGTGGGAAACAGTTTAATGAAATTATGAATTAGTGTAAGAAAAATCTAGATTTGTATTTTATAAAAATGCCTTTCTGTGATGTATTTGTTAATGTGACCTAAAATATACATTTGTTTCAGTTTTCTAGGCCTTTTGTTGTGCAAAAAAAGGGATTATCTGAAGATCTTGTCACCATGATTAAAACCCTTGAATTATCCACAGTAATTATGTTTTCCCTGTGATGAGCTTGCTGACAGAGTTGCAAACCGGTTTGTACTTAGTTCTTAATAATGAGGTGGGTTAAATGTACACACTGCACTTAACACAGCTGAGCTACACAGCTTTAGCTTCTCATATAAGCATACAATAAGATTCAGATAAGATAACTCACACATATAGTAGGTATTGCCATATCAATTCATGTCACTATGGCAACTGCCCTTTCTCTGGGGTACATGGTGTAGTAATAAAATAAAAAGCTGTGGAAAACAGTTGGACCTCAGATCCATCCTGTAGAAGTGTTGAAAGCTTTCATTATTTATAGACTTTTATGATGGATAGACACAGAATGATCTATCCCTGCTAGACTCGCCATTGCAAAAATTGAACACATTGTTTTACTTCTACATGGGAACAAATGGAATGATACTGAAACATTTAACTGTATAGGAAGGGTGCAAAACCCAATGTGATAAAATGTAAAAGGGTATTAAATCACATTGCATTTCAATGCAGGCATCCACACTTTCAATTGTCATTCTGAAATCTCACAGCTAAACGGTGGTGTCATATTATTATTTCCACCTGCGTTGAATAATTTCTTTAGATATGTAAAAAATCTGGCCCTAACATCGTTGGCAAAAATACGACATTGACAGACGGGATTTGCCAATTTATAGTCGACTTGTTAGTGGGTGGTGTGAACGACTTATCGACTACTCCAATAAACAATCCAAATAAAACGTTACTTATGTAGTGCATTTGTAGTCGAGCAGACCTCAGCTGTAAACCAGGGCAGAGAATACTCACTGTCCAACCATTGTACAAAAGAATGAAAAGAAAAACGATCCACTAATTCGATCACGCCATTGCATCCATGTCCATAGGTATATTCCTCTGAAACACTTCTGCGTCCACATGTCTAACATGTCTTACACACTATTCCTTTATGTTCTACTACAGTTTACTATCCGCTCCAATTACATACCAACACTCCAAGTTAGAGTCACTTTTTATGCAACAAAACATCAAATAAATTGTCACAAAAACAACTTAAAACACATTTTATGCACAATGTCATTATTTTGTATTCTTTAATTTTATTCTGGGAATATTTGAACACTGAATATCCTTTATGGTAATGAAATCAATTTAATGGTAGACGAGAGACCACATTACGTAATGAGAACTAAGAACAATGAATAAGACAATAAATAAGAACAATTGACAACAAATCAATCTCAATGTTCGCCCCAAAGCCCAGTTCCACCTTTGGCCAGTAATTTATGTCCCACAGTACTTCATCAAAACAACATTAAACAAATTAACCTATTGTCCTCCCACAATTACAGATGCCGCCCAGCTAACCCATGAATCACTTCCACAGATCTCTCTAGTCCAGCCACTCTCAAGCAGAAAGACAAGCGTGGGACCCCCTCCTTGCTGTCCCACCACCCCCTCCACATCTCTACTGGCTGACTTGCTCCTCTTTTGTCCGGGACTACACCAAATGGCTGGTATCCACTGAGTGGTACAGTACAGTTCGGTTCAGTACAGTATGATTCAGGACGGTAAACCCTGATTCGGCTTGTGTTTCCACCGCCAACAGTACCCTTACTTGACAGGCACGGTGTATGCCGGATCGCGATAGCCGCGTCAAAGTAGCGATCAACGTCATACTCACGCAAAGAAAGAAAGCAACACAGTAAAAACAACAATGGAGGACCTCCAGCAGATCTTGATCTTGCTTCTCGGCATGTGACCAATCAACGGTCTGCAGTGGGTCAAGCTCTTCACCCTTTAGGTACCTGGACACTGTGCTAGGTACCCCAACGGAAAGGTCCCAAAAAAGTGGTACTGTACGGATTGGTATTTGTGTACCATTCACTACCTCTGACAATCAAAACTAAAATACTTGCATAACGTACTGAATCGAACTGTACTCAGTGGAAACGAGCCAAGAGTGTCTGGCAGATGAGGTTGCTGGCAGGGGGCTGTTGAATATGGGTCTGGATATCTGATTCATAGTACTATCTTATCTCCTGGGATCTTTATAGCTGCTATGAATAATCTGTCTCTCCTTCACGGCTCATTGTGCATACAGTATTGCTCTTCAACAGTTTGAAACACACAAAAAAAACTGCATTTACAGTTTGTAAGAGCCTTGATAAGTTCTACATACCATCAAAGAAGGTCAAACTATCTCTTGTTCACATGAAAGTGGGTGTTTATTTTGATTACGAGCATGGGGGCAGTGTAAGGTAAACATTGTATATGTTTTCTATTGTTCAAACCTGAGTCACTGTTCCCAGAAACAGCTCTCCATTCTATTCAACAAGGACCCAGCTCCCAACCTCTGTGCCTTCTCCTCATTAGCATTTTTATTTTTTCTCTCTAAAGACAAAATACACACAACTGTGAGATGAGATATTTCTCCTTTTTTGTTTTGGTAATTATTGATTATAATTGATAATTTCAGGTCAAAGCACTTGTCATTCTTTTGAGAAAGGTGTGTGACTTCAGCAAAGTATTCGTTTATATATAGTATACTTTGAAGGCAAAGTATTTTGATGTGTAGCGGTTACACACTCCATATCCAGTGTAAAGGCAGGAAACTTCTCTTATCTTACCCCCCGCCCGCTTCCACAACATTGAGCTGCGGAAATGAATAGTGTTTCATAAAATCTAGGTTATTGGAAAGATTGCTCTCAGAGGTTTTCCGTTAGCATCTCAGCATTTGAAATCATGTCTGTGACCACATTGTCATGGGAGAAAAGGGCCCCGACACTGTCCTTCCTCTGTAGTTCTGCATAACTCAGTTATAGCCGTAATAGGAGCCATAAAAGGGACAGTGGAGGCTAGGTAGAACAATGTTTTGTTTCTCAATTGGGGTGCGGGCCTCTCAGAGGGAGGGAGCCCAACACCTAGACCCCTAGACTGTCAACACCTAGACCACTAGACTATCATTGAGGACTGGTGTCCGACCTCAACAATCCTACGATTTCAGATCTGCCTTTGTCATATTCTACTCTCGTTTACAGTTATGAACTGTTTTCCTTTTGACATTTGTTTGGAGGTTTATGCATCTTCAAACAGGAGGCAGATCATCTTGTGTGGTAATGACAATTTTCTTGACCACTGGTATCCAGTATTGTTGGGAACATCCTCCTTGCACTTGATGCATGTCTTACATACAGTGATTTTGTCAGTAATTTTAAGATTGAGGTGCCTGAGGAACTTTTTGTGAACGTTCCCATTGTGTCAGCAAGAAACCTCTGCCCCCCCGCCAACCCCCGCCTTAACATTTACAAGAGTTAAGACATCATCTCTGTGGCAGTTTTAATAATGTCAGCCATTACTGACAGCATGCCTTATTTTATAGAGGCCTCTCCTTTCCTGATTTATTTTGCTCATCTGCATTCCTTCAAACTCTCAGTCTGTTTCTCTATCTATTCCACCACTGTTTATACTCCTGATCTTCTCCATGAATATATGCAGCCTATGTGGCTGAGGCTGTGGTATTTTGGGGCTGAGAGAACTATATGGGTTTTCCCGTTCATCAATCGTTGATGGGGGGCATCAGGTCTAATATTGCCAGTCTTTGTTTTTCTCCTTGTTTGAATTCTGTCTCTATTTGTGTCTGTTGTTGCTTTTCTTTCTGAGGCATGTCTGCCACAGTCTTTAGAAGTCTATTTCTCTTTAGTTTTAGATACTGTACCTGCAGAAATGTAGGAACTATTTAGATTATGTTTCATGATAACCTAGTCCATTTGTTTCAATGTGATGTGTACTGTTACTTTTCCTTTTAGTAATTCATTATTATTTTAACAAGAATAACTACTATTGTATAATATACTACTATACATCAAGCCGCTCTGGATTGCTTTACAGTTTCTGTCTATACTTCTTCACCATAGCTTTGGTTTCAGATCTCCTTTATTCTTTCTTTCTAGAAATTAGTAAAGGGGAAAAGGGGGATTTGTATGGGCCCTAAAAGTCACGATCGGTGATCCCTATTATTGTGTTATCATTAGTAATGATTGCACAGATAGCTACGGAGCCCTGGAAGGGACATGGATGATAATTTTTTATAAGACGCACCGCGCATTACTAAGACGCACGTGCGACTTAAGTAAGTTGCACGCGCACGTTACTAAGTCGCACGCACGCCTTAAGAAGCGCACAAAGCTGTCCCGCTGCTGCCGGCTGGCTTAGTTCCGGTGTTGTATCAAGCTCTGTTTCCTCGTCGAGATGTGTTTCCTCTAGTCCTGCCCCCGTCCAAAATGTGATTTTCAGGCTGATATCATTAAATTTGACCATATCAAACGGGGGAACGCATCCTGACATATTGGAATATTACTGTCAGATACTGTTCCCCATGTTGTAAATGGTCAAATTTAATGATGAGGTAACGCCTTATAAGTCGCACGCGCGCCTTACTAAGACACACGCACGACTTAAGTAACTCGCGCTCGCGTCTTATAAAAAATGATCATCCATGCCCCCTCCAGGGCTCCGCAGATTTATTTACCTTCAGTACATTACAGTGCTCTGCTGTCCTCACCAATAGCTCAAACACCAGCATACAGTACATAAAGCCAGCCCAACCAAAGTTGACTTTTATTCTGACAAACGAACGAACGATGGGCTTGTTGACCATTCTGGCACATCCTTGACACATTATGCCATAATCTTTTATCATAACGTGTGCCCATAATACTGTAAATGACAGGTTGTTTTGACATGTAAACAGGACGGCAGACTTCTGCATCTCACCTACAGATCCTGCCCACAAAAAAGGTCTGCATCGCTTGATCTCAGAAAGCGAGTTCTTTCAGAGTCTGACCCTATGTCTAAGATTCAAATGTACACTGTAGAAAATTATTTTACCTTGGGGAAAGTTGCCTTTAGGGAAAATGCCTCAGGGGGGAGAGTCTACAGTATATAGTTGTTACTTTGCAGCACAGTGAAAAGTGAAAAACGGCTGCAGGGACGTTTTTCTTGAAATGTTTTAAATTGCCGAAAACAACATTTGTGCAGATCAGATCAGGCATTTTGTACGGGTGGTGGGTGGATTCAATGAATAGTACACCTTTTATTTGAGCTGTAAAGCATTGATTTGCAGCCAGTTTATTCCTCACCATTCTTGAAGTGACGTGTAATTGAAGCTGAATTGTTTCGCCCTGAAAGGGAGCGTACAAAAGCTTTATGCGGCATTATGTTACACGTACCAGCCACATGGTTTAGAGGCCATCGGCCTGAGGACTGTCTTGACATTTGATGAACTGAACCCTATCCGCTATACACAGAGCAGCCACATGTTGTCGTGCCCACTGCAAAACCCGCCAGGGACCTCCGATGAAAGAGGCAGCACACTGTCAACAGTGATGTGGGGGGAGAGAGCTTTCTGGCGGATGCAGTGATCCTACGCCTCTGCCGGCGTGCCTCGCTCATATTGTCTTGGCTTTGAAGGCGAGCTGTCATGCATGTTTGATCACAGGCAAACAAGAGTGACTCAGAAGTCCCGCGATCTTGGCACGCTCAGACAGAAGTGCTCCCTTTCTAGAGCAGTGATTTCAGATCTGCCTTATTAAAATATCGTGCCGTGGAACATTTTCTAATGGCCCAACGCACCTCTAGAAACTATGGGTGGAAGGGTTCCTTCTACAACGTCTGCTCGCTCCCTACTACCCAAGCAGGGCCCGGGAGACATGGGAAAAAATTAGGTCTCCTCGCCTGCACACCTCCTTGTCTCGTCCTGCCCGGGTTCGGTTGAGGCGCTTGAGGAATATGTGGTGCTAACAGCCGGCATGGCTGGCATGGACACAAAGTAGGTTATTATGTTATGGATTTCTGTGTTCACAAAAATGACTCTGTATAAATCGAACGCCATGTCAGTTCGGGGTATGTTTCAGAAATCACAGCAGAAAGGGTTTTCTTATTTTATACTTGCTTGTGCCGTTTTCCTTCTGGTCTGCCATCAGCATTTTGGCAGTGGAAAAAGGAAAATAACACATGTACTGTATGTAAGTGATAATCCCCAGGAGGTGCTCTGGTGCGGCTACAAAAGTGCCAGCGCCATGTACTTTAAAATTGCACTTCAAATGAGGAAAGGCGGAAAGAATGAAATTAAGGTGACAAACTTCGGACACTTCAAAGTCACTTAGTGTCCTACGCACTCTTTTCTGTGAATTAGTTATAACGGCAGATTTCTTTGCAGTTGACTATGCTGCTTAGCCAGGACAAACGGAGATGAACAGCGGAGTTTAATGTAATGCCGCCTGACTGACAGCAGTAATGGATCATAAATCCCTGGTTCAGGTGCTGTTTCATCATAAATCACACTCCGACTGCTGGCCCAAGTCAAATCCATCAGTCTGCGGGGCAAAAGGGAGTACTGGCTTAAGGAAGTGACAAGAAACCCCATCTGAGCCTAGATAGTGCTTTGCCTTGAAAGCACTTCACAAGTGAATGTTAAACAAACACGCAACGTCAACATTGATGATTTTTTTGACTTGGTTAAGAAAATGCTGATGTTACACCCAAGTTATCGAAGTTACAATAACTTAGGCTGTTGGTAGATGAAATAAATAAAACAACAAACAAACAAAAATACTCTCTCAACATAAAAGTATGTTGCTGTTTTGTTCATTCATCAGTCAGGTTCATGAGCCGTGGAACCCAGTGAATCCAAAGCTTAATTTCCTCTGTGGCAGAAGCCCAAGTGGTAGAAAGCAGTTGAAAGGTCCACTAATATGATGTTTTGCAGCTTGTTTCCTTAACTGCAAGGTCATCATAAAGATAAAGATAATCCCCCATGACAAATTTGTTTTCAAAAGGATTCCCTCTCCTTTTCTATCATATCCGAGAAATACTACCAGATTGTGCTGACTCCAATGGAATGCTTTGATCTGCGCCTGATGAATTGCCCTGTCTTTCCTGTAATTCAAATGCCTCCATTACAGGTTTTTTGGGAAGTGTAAGAGTGTGGAATAGTCCTAAGGTAGTCCTTTCTGAGGATCACTGCTTAGTGTCCGGACACATGTCGAGGCATGTCAAATATCTAATCAGATGAAAGCTTGCACACTAACATGCTATGAAAAGTAAATGTGCGAATAAAGTCCACCGATTATGAGGGAACAATTTATCAATTCACTTACCAGGGTGCGAACTACAGGGAGCCAGGGGGAGCTTGGCTCTTCTTAATAAGACAGTAGCTCACTTGAAAACAGGATTTGAGAAATTTTGGGGGGTCTCTAAAATATTTATATATACTAGTGGCAAGGCAAAGAAATAGTATAAATATATACTATTTTTGCCATGCATTTCTATTTGAAGTATCTGTATCTTAATCATAATGGATCATGTGTAAAATTAGGCTATTTTTGATGTATGATTCATGCATGAGGGTGATTCATCACTAATTTGCTCTAATAAAGATACCGGCATGCATGCTATACTTACGCCATCACCATCGACGCGTGACGGCGTAATATCACACCCTTCACTCACTCACAAGTCAAAGATAAGAGAAAATCGGAATTATTCATCTGTTTTGTAGTCAGCATATAGATATGTCAAAAAGAAAACAAGGAAGTTTACTCACAAATTTTGGAATGACCAAAAAATCTAAGCCAATCGACTCTGAAGAGCAACTAGAGCCAGAGGCGTCCTCTACCGCAAATGTTACCTTGACGACAACCGACACTGATGGACCAAGGTAAACGGTTAAACCTTGGTTCCTGATGCAACACCAATCTGGATGAAGAGCAAAGGCAGCGGATTCCAGCAGGCCTATGGTCGCTTCTGTTTTAAGCTAAGGGCTATTCCTGATTAACTGTATTTTTTACTGTTAGCACTGTATTGTATGTGATGGGTGTTGATGAGGACTGGATTGTGGCGAGAAATGATTGTGCTCATCTGTGTGATGGATAACTTCAACCATTGTTGATGAGGACTCGATCCCTTGTGGACGGCTTGGCGTGCTCTGTTTTTGATTTATAGCTCATACATTTGTGTGTTTATAGGCTTTTTCGCTATTTGACCTATCTGTTTCTTATTTGTGCCGCTAAACTATAGAATATCACTTTGCAGAACTGTGCCCTGCTTTAGTTGGTCATATTGTAGGCCATCATACTGTGATGTTTGATTTTGTTACACTTGTGGAGTTTTGATGTGGTCATTTACTAATTATTATATATCAGATGTGCTGTCATAAAGCAGGTATGCCTAAATTCTTGAAGCTAGGAATCAGTCCTCCCTTTGAGGCACTCGCAAGCACACACCCCCGTCCGCGCTAAAAAAAGTGAGCTCCACCAAAAGCCGTGGTATAGTTCGCACACTGTCACTTCCAATACAACTTCAGGCAGCAATATGTGTGTCTTGGCAAGGGCCACGGTTAGATGAGAATCCCATGCTATGTGCTTGGACCATTGTTGATAAATTATTTTCAGATTTAAAAACCACAAACAAAATGTGGGACCGCACTCACTCACTGAGTTGTAATGACTTGTTGAACTGATAGCTTTTATGTTTGAGTGTTAAGATGTATACACTTGCGTTTTACAGTCCCCCATAAATTTGAAATTGAAAAAAAAAAAAACCTTTAAAATTGGCCATCATTCATAGCATGTGGATAGTTCCCTGGCAATTTGTTTAAAAGCTAAGATGTTGAATTATGGCAGAACTGGTTACTGAAATGCAAAGCAAGGCCATTACATCTCTAAGAGACACTGCCATATGTAATGAGCAACAGTTCAGATAGGAACTTAAGGATGATTTACACACTATTTGAACACTAACACGGTATCACCATGCTTTACAAGACCATATATTCAAGGGGAGACAACTTAATTTGGCTTTGGTAGTGTGTGCTACCTAGCCTGTGTGTGTTGTGTTCCCTTCCATGTTTATCATTGCATACAGTAGGCATGCGCACATCACTATACACTGTAGAGATGTGTACCGTAATTACCACAAAACAATCCAGGAACTGGACTAAACCTCTGTCATCAAATCAAGATACAACCATATCCTTGGATATTTTTGCAGCGTTAATGTTACAGATTTCAAAAGGACACATTTTGTGTGAATTGTTTCTATTATAATCTATCGAGTAAAGACAATGGAGATCGCCAGAACTGATTTGTTTGATTAGATTTTGGGTCAGAAACGAGAGAAAACGAGAGAAATTGGTCAAAAGTTACCAGAATTCCGCCTTAAAATCCTTTATGTTGTTCAGAAATGTACAAATAAAAATGCTCCAACCAAGATGATTGATTATTTGTGCAATCTATTGGCCTAAAGTGCTCAAGTGCTTAAAAGGCATATTTTGTAAACAATTTAATGAAATATAAGATGGATTATAGTGTTTTGACGCAAAGTCAAGGATGCAAGCTTTTTATTAATCAGTAAAAATTTGAGGGCATTACATTTTCTGACCAAAAGTGGGAAAAGTATAACTTTTATTTAAATTTATATTGCTGATAAAATGGCAACCAATAGCAATGTGTAGCACACATTTCAGGTAAAATACCTTTGTTTAGCCTCAGACAATGGGATGGTATTATTAACCTTTTTAATAACTATTGACCTATTTTTTCCCCTGTTAGATACAAATATACTAAAAGAAGTTGTTATTCAGACAAATTACCACATTTTCCATACCTGTCACATCTGCACCATAGCACAGAGGATGAAGCGTTGCAGTCAGAAAATACAGTGACTATGCACTGTTTAAGCATACATATTGACTTAAGCCGGGCTACACTTTGGAAAACACTAACAATAAACAGAAGAAGAACAAACAATTCAGAATATACAGTTGTAAGCAGTAAACAGCGATGCCTTGCATAACAATTTAAGCTTTTCCATTACAGACATATCGAAAAGACCGGAGCAATGTTTGTATATGAGTTTTGAAATGTCTCCTGGACTTAGACACAACATATAAATACATATAAATACAACCAATAAAACGCAACACTCACTTCATTTGTAAACCAATATCATATTTATCATCATCAACAGCACGCACATGACCACTTCAGAAGATATGGACCTGTCGATAATGTTTTTTCAGTCTACCTGACGACATACTTATCTGGCTCTTATCTCAGAGAACATCATGACAAGAAGAGATACTGTAGCAAACGTGTTTCTGACCTCTTTTTCAGTTCATTTTTCATTCTTTCGCCCCCCTCGTCTCTGCCCTCTCCTTTGCAGCAGTGCCCAGTGGTCGATTGCTGCAGTTCACCTCCTCTAGCTAACATCCTCTATGAGTTAGCAGGATTTTTCACACAGCTTTTGGTCTCAGATCAGCAAAGCACCTTGGGCATAGAACAAAATATAGAACCAAGACGTGAAGACAGACACAGCTTCCTGCAGCAATCTCCTCCCAAGCAATTTGGATGGCCTGGATGGCAGTGTGTGTTATTCCCTCTGTAATACACTATGAAGCCCTAAGCTTGTTCACCGCACAGCAGAGAGTACTCTCTTCCCTCTGCGTGAATCTCCCCTGACAGCCGCACAAACAGACATCCAATCTCCTCTTTGGATGATTACGTTGCTATTGACCATGACCTTATCATTCATATGTACACAGAGTGCTGAGGAGAACTCGTCCTCAACTTTAAAGCAGTAAGAAAAAGGTGAAGCTTTCTTCCTCTTAATATCAACAAGGAAGGGTCAGAAATTTTTCCAGGGTTGCTTTAACAGGCTGGTTCTGGTAGTTTTCAGGGGGAGTGACATAGCGTTATGGTTACTGTTTCAGGGACAGTGAAGGTTTAGTACTGACTGGGGGGGGGGGGGTACTCTTGATTAACCCCCTTGCATGCACTAGACCTAGCCTTCGACCTAGCTCATCTTCGTAAACAAGGCTGCACGTAGGTTAAAAAAAATAAAATAAAAAAAAGATTTATAACACAAGTTTTATTGGCTCATTTGATGGATCTGTCTGCTAACGAGGATATTTTAGCTGAATGCAAAGTGCCTGTGAGAGGAGCATTGTGTCATTATACGATATCCAATATCCACTCATGCCTGTGGCAGGGGCTATTGACTATTAGCATATGTATGCTGACCTGCAGACTTGATTTCTTCACTCAAGAAATATAAACTCTATTCAGAACAACAGCTTGATAGAAAAATCCCTCCTGTGATGCTCTGTGGATAAAACAATTAATCCATATCACACTAATGAGATAAAGGTGGGGCCATAATTAGCATTAACATATCTCTTATTGTCTGCAAATGCAGTTAGTAGACAATTAAACAGATCACCTGTGATAGTGTTGCAAGAGTGATATTTTCCAGTAGACTGTTTTGTCATAAAGATTATTTATATGGTTGATCTTATTTTGTTTTCTATTTGTGCTATTAAATGCAGATGAATGCCTTTGAAAGAAAGTTAGCTCCTTTTTCACGAAAACATTTGCAATTGGATGATTTGGTGTAACAAGTACAGAGATAAACGATTAGAGAGCAGTTAGTGGGTAAAAATGACAGAAACTTGTCCTTTGAACTGTTTAGACACTGCCAAGGAAAGAGGCTGTCTTTTTTCGCATTAAAGAGCATATTTTTGTTATTGAAGTTGAACCTCTATCAGGGATGTGCAGGCAATTACACCAAATGCGACCATGCATGAAATCCCAGCTGGTTGTTATTGATAAATTTCCAAACACCTCCAAAGACTTTTCAAATTACCTCTCTCCCTTATTAAAACTTTACTCATGCATTCTCCAACCCCCGCCCCCCCGCCATCATTTTTTCAAGACCATGTGTTTTGTGCGCTTGTTTATTTGATAGTGCATCAGTGAGTCACGAAGTATATGAGAGAGAGAGAGATACACTATGTTTCGACTGGAGAGCTGGACTCATGAACAGACAGCAGCCATTTATCTCATCCTGGTGTTCCGATGGTTGAAGCGTCATTATTAGTAAGAGCAAGCCAAACGTATTTAGAGCCACTTCTGTATTCAAGCAGCATACTGTAGCTCTGCATATTAACACAAGCCATTTCTCTTTACATGGCTGAATGAGACTGCCTTGTAAAAAAAAACATCTGAAGGTCAAACGAAACGCAATATTCCAAGGGCAGGAAAAATCAACCTAAATATGTGCCCCTGCTTTCGGCCACCTCTCAGGGGGGGTTTTTGCTAATTGGAGTTGATATTTGAATTGCGCTCGAGTGGAGATGAACAGATTACACAAATGCACATGAATAAGTACAAATCATAGTTATTTATTCCCTTTGGAGCAAATTGCACATCACAGCCAGTCTTTTAGACCTTTCAAACCAACAAACAACCTCTGCCTAACGTGGCAGATCTTTTATTCTCTAAATGTACCTAAAACACAAGTCAATTGGCTGGAAATAACAATGTCCCCATTTATCCATTCAAGTAGCATACTGACAATAAATGTGGCAAGCAGCATTCTACTGACCCTCCACTTTCCATCCAGATGCTTTATTTGTCTACAATGAGGAAGAAGGGTCTTTTCTATAGAACGATGCCATCCTCTGGTGGTGGTTCGTGTGCGGCCCTGATTGCCCTAAACGACTTGACTGCTCAGGTAGCTTTCCCCTATTAGGCTTGACGACCTCTGTAGGTGTACTCAGATAGACCACCATGTTTGGTGGTCTTCTTGAAGCCATCTTGCCCTCCCACATAAGACCCTTAGATAACAGAATACAGCCAGTGAGCACATTTATATGTAAATGTGGCTCTACGTGCAGGCCAGCATAGAAAAAATAACAGCCAACAAACCCTTATTACAGCCAACAAACCCTTATTACACTATCATTAGTAATTGCTTTGAGCTAGAGATTAATAGTGAAGGGAAATTAAATGCATCTTTGAACACTCTGGAGAGAGATTGATTTTGTTAAAAATAGTGAACGCCGCATTATGATTAATATGAATTGCACCGCATGGTGTTGAGCTCTCAAATATTTACACCACATAAATATTTATCAATGAAAGTATTAAAAGCGGCAGAATGCTTGCCGTGGTGGCTTGGAGAAGAGTACATTTCTCTCTGATGCATTTGAACTTTTTCCTGAAAGCACAATAATGACACATGCTTTGATGTCAGTGCACTACAGTACATTAAACAAAACCCCCCTTTTTAGCAGTTGGGTGACAAGATATAAGTACTCGCAACCATGCCGTAGTTGTAGTTAGTTATGAATTATATATTCATGCACCCTCCATCACATCCTTTGGGACAACAGACATAAGCCCAAACTATAAAGTGAATGTACAGTAAGACCTTCTAGCCCTGCTGGATGCCACTGGTGCTGGGGCAATGGGTAAGTGGATTGGGTCCCACACAGCAACGCTTCTGCCTTGTCTCTATAAGGCTGGATTATGATTATGCATTGCCAGTGTTGTGTGTGTGTGTCTACCTTAAAAAGCACAGGTGAGAGTTTGCCAGCACAAACGATGTTATAGCGCTCCGTCTGCTAGTGCCAAAGCAACATATCACTTGATCTTTATTCTTGTTTTTTGATTTTTTTTCCAGTTGTGTTCTCTGACTTTTCTTGACAGGGTGGCAGTGGATGGTGGTGGTGATACTCACACTTCAAGGGATAAACAATAAATGTATTTTAATCCTCAGAAAGCATAGGCACAAGCCAAGGTGACAACAAGTGTAATATTACTTTATGTTCACCATAAAGCTGTATTTAAATCTGTTATTATCATCAATAGTACTGTATCACATCCAAACCTTCTAATAGCGTCATGTGTATAGATCATTATTTTACTGCCCCATCCTCAGCACGCTCGATGTATAATAAAAAATAATAAAAAACGGCTATGATTCACGTTTGACCTCTTAAAATAGTGCCGCCAGGAGGAATAGAAATGCCCTTGTTAGTAAAAATGGTGGAATCGCATGAAGGAGCAAAACCTTAAATCATGAGGGGAATGTGACACTGGGGTACAATGGCATGGGATGTGAAGCCCCCCACTCCCCTGCACGTGAACAGTTGTTGAAAGGCTATTTTAGTATAATTTACCGTTTTTTCAGTACATTCATTATATCCCTTTTCTTTTCCAGGCATTCATCTGTCAAAGTAAATTTGATTACGTGTTTTGGTATACCTTGATCTTATTGGGGGAATTAATTTTCAGGCTGGTTTTACATGATGGCATTAAAAAATGACAGGAGATGAATGTTTCACTCTGCCTCGAACACTTGCACATTGAATCTGCTTATAAGGGCTGCTTCCCTCCAACAAAATCAGACACCAGATTGCATGTCTCATCAATGGCGTACTCCATTTAACATGAGCTGACAGACAGATTGCAATTTGTTGTACACACACCCTTTATGGCAGCGTCCTTTACCATCCAGTAATACATAACGTTTAGTTATAATGTATTTTTGCTGAACACATTCCTGTTCTGACCTTGAGACAAGGCCTAATGTATTACATTATTACCCCTACACACGTAAACACAAGAAAAAACACCTACATTTACTGTGTGTGTCCTTGTATCCATGATTAAAGTTGCAGCTGGTGACTTTTTGTTGCACAATTTACCCTGAAATAATTCATTTGTAGCAGCTATTGTTACAGTGCCTGTTACATTACAAGGACAACGTGCAGAAAGTGCATACGACAATATCTGAATTGGTAGTGTACAGTATATTTTGCTGAGCATGCAGTCTTGCTTGCCACTAGCTGTTATGGTGGTATTTAAAGCCCCATGGGAACTATAACCCGCCATCCCTTACTACTACGCTGTTGGTTCATGTTAACGGCTGGCATCTTAAAGCGTGCACCTGCTGGTTCTTTGCATTCACTGTAAAGAACACCCAACCTTGTCACATTGCATTAACCTGGATGGCTTCACGCTGTGTATGGACTTTAGTGTACAACTAATCTCTACTGCAAACCAAAGTGATGTGTTGTAGTGTCAGGTCACATTATAGTGGACATATGCATGCAGTCATACGGTACATTAGTTACAGGGGGGCTCTAGCATCTTGGCTTGTGCCAAGAGTCACCAATGAGTCAACCTCAAGGGCCACCATGTACTATATTACTACTTGTACTATATATATTTGTTTTTGTTCTCCAAACCTCTCTTCTATTTCAAACATTGATCAACTATTAAAAGGCATCTTTTTGCTATTGCAGCACTGAGCCTACATTTTCTTGTCTTCATAACAGCGTGAAAATGAATGTGATGTTTTATGGCCTGAAGATCCCGACCCAAATCTCTCCCACCACACCCTATCACATTTTATTTAAATCGACATGAAACCAACTGCTCAAATTTAGCGAACCGAAAAATTAGACTGTAATTAGGACAAACAGTAGAGCACAAAGATTGAGACAATGGTTACAAAAATTATAAAGTCATACAAGAAACCGGACACCTTTGAAGCTTTTGGTTAGACATGCTTTGACTGTAAATGGAGGACCTTTCATTTTTGGGCTTTGATATTGTCCTTGCAAGACAGCAGTGAATACCTTGTTCTCCTGATTGTGGATTCAGCGATACTACCCATGGGACCTTGACCTCAACTGAACACGCTTCCCTCTGAAACATCCCAGGGTAACCTCCCAGGATGATAAAAGAGAAGCTACCTAAGAGAAGACAGATGTCCTGTTCATTTTTAGCTTTTGGAATTATTAACTATAGCTTGTCTCCATTAGGACAGATACATGGATCAAAAGACATCACAAAGTGTCTTAGAGGAGGTTGTTTGACATCAAGATATGGAATGCAAAGCTTAATATTAAAATTTTGTATAGAATAAAAGATCTTCGATGTTCCTGTTTCACTGGGGAAAGCTATACAGAGCCCAGGTTTGTCTGATCAGACAGACAATCTCTAGTTTGGAAAACGTGACACTGGATCTACATATAAATCTTCACAAAGAAATATTGAGATGTAAATATCAGAAATATCAGAGATAAATGGTATATGGAGTAATATGCACTGAAACACCTGAGTGGTATACTGTCGGTTCAAACGAAAAGAAAAATCTAGAGTTTTATCTAGAGTGAAGCTGTAGGCAGGCTTTAGTTCTCTTCTGTCCATTTGAGATAAAGACTCCAAAGTAAATCTGCCCACCAGTGATTACTGACTCAAAGAAGCTCTTATCCTCACTCAAGTGACCAGGAAGTACTGTACTGTACACACTCTTAAAACCCAACAGATAAGAGTACACCACTAAGCTAAAGGCTTAGCCTCAAGCTCAAAATGCTTCTCCACGGATTCTTACGTTGGCATTGGTTACAGTGGAATGGATCAATTGTAGCAGGTTGTTCATATCATATTCAATTGTATTTGGCTAGTAGTTAGCATTGTCAGTGTCAGATACATGGGTTCTTACCTCAGGTCCAGGCTATCACTCCGGTTTCTATCTCCTCGCCAAAAATAAATGGAGGCTGATTGAAAACTCAATTGATATCAATATCAATTAATTAGTTAATTTGGAAAATAACAATGTAACTGTCCAATCGGCTAAGCTTTGTTTCTATGTACAGTCAATATTTGGTCATTATGCTAAGGGTTGGTATTTGAAAATGGGGGATAGATTTATAGTGTAAGGCAGGAAGGGGCATGGTTATTTAGTTGCTTTTACTGTCTTCAAAAAATTGATTTGATTTTTTAGCTTGGGTTACTACTACTTGGGTTATGTGGACACTAAATTCAGCACAGTTCAACATTGACCGTCACAAATCTGATCTGCCCAGTCCATCATGTCATAAACTGAAAGATTCATTAAAAGAATGACCGATTGAACATCAAATGCTGGGTGTCGGTTTGTGTGTTTAATCATTGTAGTGAAAGCCGTTTTCAGCCACAGGTTACTACTTAACACCTTGCCTCTAGGGTGAGTTAGGTTCTTGTTAACACTCACACGTAAAGAGACATACACTTTTTTGTGTAGTTTGTTAACATTAAATAGTGTCTTGTTGAACAAAATAAAACATAGAAACTAGGAGTGGGCATTATGACAATATACTGTATATTGTGTGATGGTATACATTTGTCTACCTTTTGCTATACCATATATACTGTGACACTCTAAATAGGTGATAACCTTGTGAGTCTTGTGAGTCACATGTACATTTAGCATTTAATTCACTGGTTTAGGCAAAAATAAGCATTACCAGATGGATATTTTACAGATAAACTGCTCTTAGTTTAAACGTGGTTTGGCCATATCACTCACCATAACCTGATATGTTTTCTATTTCATGTCCCACATGTTAATTTGTACATCACATTTTTATGCACTTTTAACACATGGTGCTCAAGAACTGCTCTCTGTGATGTGAACAGCCAAGTCTCGTTTAGTTATCTGGTGAATACATTAGGCCTTCGTTTGAAAATGAAAATAAAGCTCCCAGTGGTTTGTGCGCTATATTGCTCAGAAGTGTGCTTGTAATTAAAGTTGGTCAGCATGCAGGCACATCGAAGCCATGTGGAAATCATGTGAGATAATGAGAAAACAGATGCTTCTGGCTAATAGCTGCCATGCCAATTAGTACCTCTCCTCTTGTATTTCACACTGAAAGAAAGTGTGTCAAGAGGCTAAATGGTGGGGCACTATGGAGCTTAATCCGGGCCAATAGTTTTGTAATTGAAAAACTACGATATGAACCCGGAAATTTCAAGTTTTGATCTTGAAAAATATAACAATGTATAATTTTTACCATTGAAAGTGTAATAATGCAACACAGAAAATAGTCGATGCAAGTGGGTAAAGAATTTCACTGGGTGGCATGCCTTTATTAGGCATTCCTGTGGTTCAGCACAGTGTCACTATTATCTACCTGTCATTTTGTATGTATTCTATAGGATATATAGCCAGGTGAAACCATCCTGATTTTGCAAGCTCCATAATTTGCACCGCTCTGCATATCAGTGTTGAAACTCTGGAAACGCGGTGTCAATCAAATCATTAGCAGGTGATTGGACCACCTTCAACCACAGGGGAATCTTTTTTTCCCCCTGATGCTGATAGGGTGATGGTTCTGTAACCATCTCACAAACAGTTTTGAACATTAAAGGCAGGATGGTTTTACCAGGCTGTAAACCATATGCCAGACTGCAATAATCCACCACTTACAACAGCTAAAAAAATGTATTTTTAAACTCTTTTGCACTGGCAACAGTGTGTCAGCTGGCTTCTATTAAATTTTTCAAGGATAACATAAAATGTTGAGGACAGCTCTCCCTCATGAAACAAAGGGAGCTACAGCATTTTGCTAAAGCCTTATGACAGGCAGGTCACTTATCTCTTAACCTACTACCTCAGGGTTAGCGACAGGTTAACCCAGGGTTAATGAGATAGTTGACCTTTTATAGGGCTACTTCAGAAAATGTGCAGTGGAAAACTGGTCTTTTGGTCCTGGTGAGATTACTGAATCAGAAATACCTAAATTCATCCTAGTGACAAACAACTTCATAATTTTTAAGTTGCTTTAGGAGGACAGAAGCGGAGACCTCCATTAATAATTCTTTAAACTTTAGCAACTACAGTTTAAAGAATTATTAATGGAACTATAGATAGAGAGCATGATTGACAGTCAGAGGGTTGACAGTTCAAATCTGCTTGACATTCTGCTTTCAGAAAATGGGAAGCAGCATATAAACTGCTGCTAAATCTACTAGATTCCTTTGCATTCTTTTTTTGTAACAACTGGCTATGCATGTCAATGCTCCCAAAGGTTACTGCCTGCACCCATCCCTGCTGTCGCTGTATATAGTACTGGCGGGGATGCACCAATTGTGATTTTTGAGGCCGACTTTTTCATAGAATCGATCAATAAAAAAAAATTCCTTACAGTTTTTTCTTGGAAGTGATAGAACTTAATGCAGCATGTACAGTAAACAGGAAGTCTACGTATGCACAGTGACTTCTACGCTGCAATTTATTTATTGAGATGTTTCAGGATTTTATTGATGGCTTATCAATCCAGAGTTTTATGGCTATCTCTGCTGTGGGTTAGGTTTGTTAGTGGGAGTACAACATTGTAATGTTTGCTCTTTTCAAAGACTGTTTCTGTGTCTGTCTCTTTCTCTATGAAGAGAGGTATAGGCTAATATGTGGATATGGCAATGTGATTCTTAAGTGCTGCTATTGGCTCATGTGATCAGCCATCTGAAGGTGATTGGCAAATCATTATCTGTCAATAATGATTGGTGTACGATCAGTATATCCCATATTACTGGCTACCAAATGGCAATTTTTTAAATACACATTTATGTTGTGTTATGACAACATTTTCTTCTAAATCTATCCTATCAAACACATACTGAATATTACAATTTGCAATAACTTGAAAAAAACCCTGCTTTTATTCCGTTTAATTGACACAATAACTTTTTCCCAGCAGAGAGGGCAGTACACTTGCAGCATGTTCCCCTAATCAGCACACATGGGTCTACACAACAGCTAACTAGGCCTACGCTTCACATACCTCCAGCAGGTGCCAAGCTGGGACTGCAGCAACAACTGTGTGGAGTTCATATTTCTTGATTGCATTACCTGGAAATGGATGTTGTGAAAATCAGGTCCATGATTACCAAAAATCTGAAAAACTAGAAAGTACGCAATAAGGAATGCATTGTAATCATCATAAAAAAGTGTTCCATGCTTTGTAATTAAAAGTAATTTGGAGGTATAAGTAGTCTTTCATTCAGCAAGCTTTCAACAAAATTACAAATTAAAAATGTACTTTACAAATATTTATTTTTCTGTGCTGGGTTGGGGCGGTGCTATGCTGGAAATGTGCTGACATGGGCACACTGCAAACACTTAAAATAGCCATCCATAAAGATGTCAGGTACAACAAACCAGGCATAGTCAGGGTGATGTAAATCAAGTTTGACCTGCCACACCAGTCCTGATAAATGTCCTAAGCAAAATGAGTACACACACAGACACACACACACACACACAGGTGGAATCTTTACAACACACTCAACTTTGATGTTGTATATGCAAATGATGGTAACAATGTAAATTACAGGCTGTCAGTGACATACAGTAGTCCTAGTAATTTCTTGAAATGACTGAATAATATACAGGGAAAACAATTTCATTGCTAAGTAATTGCTCAATATACCAGTAATAATAATATACAATAATATACAGGGAAAACAATTTCATTGCTAAGTAATTGCTCAATATACCAGAAATAAATTCAAACAATACCACTCTTACAGTATCAGATTCTTTCGTTTGACATGGTGGTGAGCACAGTCAGTCACCCCATCATAGCCCTGTGAGGATTTATTCTCTGTAATAACTACCTACAGGCAACGGTAATAATCTATCAATTATTACCGTTCTAACAATCTAACAATATTAATCTATCTTCCTGTAATATGATATATGATATGAGGAGGAGGTGCTGCTCCTCCTGTAACATCTCTTTTTCCTCTCCTCATGTTCCTCCTTACCTCTCCTCCTCCTCTCGATGATGTATAGAGGAGGTGGAGGTACTAGGCGAGGAGAAGGAGGCGCATAGAGGACAGTGCCATAACAGTACAATAAGTGGTACTGTTCCAGTTCTGCTGAGTCACCCTGAGCCTAACCCTAGCATAACCCATACTTTTACACGAACCCTAGCTTAACCCATACTTTTACACTCGTCCATTCATTTCCATGGGAACATTTCCAAAACTTTTTCTGGAATATCCAAAAATCATGGAGGAGTATTTTGACACATTTCATCTGACCCAAAGATTTAGGGTCCATTGTTTAAAATCGTTTTCAATATCCAAAATTGTTTTCATGTTTTAACAGTTAGTCTTCACATGCCCAGTTTTACATAGCGTACTAATCCCAGTACACTCTGAACACAAGAAAGTATTGAATTAAGCATTATATTAGGTATTATATTTGTTACCTCTCAGAGACAGATAATAAATGGACACTAAGGTCTATTAATGTTTCGGCTGTTTAGGTGGAATAAAGAATTTATTCCTTTTTCTATTCCTAAAGTTCAAACTAAGTTTTACCCAGGGATTCATAATGCATGTACATGTCAGCTACACGAGGTGAAGGGAAACGCTCCCGGCTAAATTACCAGACATACTTCAAGACGACCTCACGCATTACCGCTGTATGATTGAGGATGATGTGTTAAGGCATTCCCATTGGAAAACAGAGGGTGTATTTCAATTACACACTCCGGGTTTCAGAGACAGATTTTCCTTCGTCTCTGAGAGAGCACGGATTCCCAAGGCGATTACATCTGTTCCAAAGAACTAAAAATCCAAAGGCAATTAGCCTTAGCCTCCCAAAGGATCCCCATCCATTGGGATAGCATATGTTTTTTGTTTGTTGAGTCCGTAATGTTTATTTGACATAGCAAAAGAATGCACATTATCTTCTTTTTCATGTGTGATTACTGTATCCTGTACATATGTACTGTATGCATACATGTATGTATGTATGTATGTATGTTGGTTGGTATGTTGATTGTTAGCATGCAAATGTACATGCTATTCTAACATGAACCGGGGCCTGTACACAAATACTTTAGGGTATCTCCACATTCAGAGATCCTACCTCAAGAAGTATACCAATCATTATCCATTACCCTCTCTGCACTCTCTGCTCTAATTTTGATATTGGTTTATCTGCATTGCACAGGGATTTGTGAACTTCTACGTAGTGCTGTATAAATAAAAATAATTTAGGGCCAAGGGAGCATGTACTAATTTATTCACAAAATCTCACGCTCACATTTCTGCTCAACTGCACATCCTAAGCTGAGCTGATATGAGTTTGTTTTGAGTTTGTTGCTGGCATACTGGGAAAAAAATGACTTTGAATAAGCAAAAGTTTTTAATTGGCTATATTACTTGTATTTTCACTGACTCCTCAGTACGTTTTCATACCAAAAAGCTATTTAGTTATTTAATTCACACTAATAAATGCCTTAATTCCACATGTTGCTCTGTCCAACGTGTTCCTACTGTATGTAAGTTCCTTTTGTAAGTTATCTGAAACCTTATATGGCATCGGGCTGCAGTGTTCTATCTTTCTATGTCTCGTTAGCCTAATCCCATTTTCTATTGCAATGTACAGCCACAGCTGTCACGACAACTACAAATTGAATGGATGGAGAACTACAATCCACTGTTCTTGATTTCATACGAAACTGAATACTGTTGTTTCGCACTTCTTGTTATAGGCCCAAATGTAAATGAATGTTGTTCAGGACAGCTTCTGTGAATCCTCTGCACATCCATTGGACCTTGGTTAACACTTGACAGTTGCATGTCATGTTTGTCATCTCATTTAGGTTAGCTGAGGTTCGCTCAGGCGTCAGGGCGTCAGGCGTTGTGTCGATGTCAATGATGCACAAAAACTCAATATCCCATTCTTGCAATGTTTTGTATAAATGTGCCTTCCAAATATAGTACTATGTGGTTTTGCTTCTAGGTGGCCAAGTTTGCTTTAAAAGAGACATTCACCCTAGCCTGGATGCACTCCAGATGCAACGCACAAATGAGCAATGCAAAGCAATGGGGAGGTAGATGGAAAAATAATGTTGGCACCAGTTACATTAAACACTGCCACAGGAGAGCCATAGTTAAAGTTGGCTGGGTTTGGATACTCACAGCTAATATTAAATATTCATAATCGGTCCCCCAAAGCTAGTCTATTGAGACATGTACAGTATAATAAACACAACAATGAGTGGAAGCAGGACATAAAACACATTGACAGTGCATTGTTGATAATACAGTCTGTACAATAAGTCTTTAATTACAGTATTCACTCACACTTCTCATAACATACCTATTATTATATGAAGCAATTGGTTTAAACTACACACTAAAAGCAAACATATATTGAACGGGCAAAGATACGACATAAGATAGATTAATATAGGCTAGTATTTAAATGCCAACTTTGTCCTGCAACATGTCTCACTTCTCTCTGATATAGTCCCACCTGAACACTGTATTGGGAATTGGCATATGTTATTATCTTCAGATGCATTGTGGGAAATTTTACTTTTACCTTTGCGGTATTCATCACATCAAGTACTGTCAACAATAGTTACTTTTAATTAATGAATGAACTAATTTAATTCCCTAATATAACCATAAACTCATTAACCCTATGTTGAAATCCCATAATATATATAGAAAATATCTCACTTTGCTTTTACTTCTGTTGTTAAGGTGGGATGTCTACTTAATTATTAATATATCCTGTGAAAACACATTTGATTTATAGCAGCGTTCACAACTATCATGACCAGCAGTGTTTATGATATGCGAATGAAGGCCACAGCTTATATTATTAGTAATTAAAAATAATTAATGTGCGCCAGTGATTACATCTGACACATTCCAAGCAGCCTCCTTTTCTCTTACAGTAAATTACATCTTTTTGTGCGTGGTTTATATTTGATTAACACCGTTATCTTGGGAACTTGCAATTATGAAGCCTCCATTAGCCCTCCATTGTCTTCCTCTTATTGAAATGGATTTTTCTCCTAACCGTTCTGTGTGGTAGCAGACCCTTAATTTAATCTAGAGGCTGAGGTAGTATGAAAACATCAAACGTCTTTGAAGCAGCACCTTGCTCCGGGTCTCTGTCGAAGCCATTTTAAAACAAATGCCTTTTCCATAATAATTGGTGACTGAGGCTCCTGCTCATGCCCACCTCACCTCCCTTCCAAAAACAAACCCTCCATTCCCGCGGTGGCATTACTGCAATGTCACCGCGCCAGAATCCCCATGGCAACAGACGTGTGCAACAGCCTGCCTCCTCCACTATCGTCCGCAAGTGCACTTTCCGTCAGTAAGAAACTCTGTGAGCTCCAGGGAACAAATTTGCAACGTTTTACACCGTGAACCACAGAGGTAACAATGCTGGGTGGTAGGTAGGGGAAAAATTATTGTGGAAATATTTCAGTTAAAAATTCTCTTTCAGGTGGTTGCTATTGGAAACTACACGGTGGCATGGTGATAGAAGCAACAGGCACTGCTAACAAGGTTGAAGTAGTTGGTTTACAAGACGGACAGCGGCTTGTTTCTCTGTGGTGGCGGCGGCCACAAGAACAAGTCAGTACAGAATGGTTGGCCACACGATTCTCCTTTGAACACTGTACTTTACAGTTACGTACAATTACGTACGTCAAACTTCCAGTGTGGTCACAGGGGCAAAATGCCCGCCTGCGACAAATTTGAGCATTCGAAGTTGACCCCCTGGAGTATGTGCTGACTGGCTAACAGAGCTAAGTCGTCAACAAAGGCATGTCTCAACCTTGGTTGCATTTCTTGCGTCATGTGTTTCTGACTATTTCTTGCTTATTACCTCACGTCAAAGAGTAGCACAATGAAAGAGTGGTAATATGATATAAAGGAGAGTATAATAAACATTGAATAGAGCTATGGCGGTAAGGCACAAGTGGATATGTCCATTTGTATACAAACAAATAGCTTCTCCCCCTCCCACCGCCACTCGCAAGCTCCCCGATCTGGCAACCCCAATCTGACTGCAGACCGTGTTATTTGATGTAGCTTACACTGCCAGCTTGACCTTGTCAACCTAAAGTCCCTCGAGATCCAGCATCTCACCCACATGCAGCCTCTTCTCTGTCTGCTGTCTGTCTCTCATTCACTCATTTGTTTTCTTCTCACTTCCTCCTCTTTGAGTTTCTGCTCTCCGTCTATCTTTCCTTCACCACTGGTCTGACCGCAGCAGTAATAATATTGTGAGTAGGGGTTGGAGAGAGTACGGGTGTCAGGCTGAAGAGCAACTTCTATTTCCTGCCCTCACAGCAGCTCATTACAGCAGAGACGACACATGGATTTCTCATTCGTCCATCGGAAGTGACCTGCACAAATACGAGGGGCAGCATTGAGCCACACTTTTATTCCTGCCGGTTATGAAGACACATGCTAGTGCCCGCCAGTTTCCTGTCGAAAATGACACTGGCTCTGGGATAAATTACTAATATGTTAATGTTTTCATTATGACTCATATGTTCACAGAGAAGGGCGTTGTGAAAATACTGTAGATCTCAACATAATACATATTTTAACCAGGCAATTATATATTGTATAAGTCAAACTAAGCGATGAAGGTTCATTGTGTACTTTGTTTGATTTGTTTGATGGTCTATTAGGCAGCTGGGCTAGCCAGGTCATTTTGATGGCCAGTCATAGATCATTTTCATTTACAATTGAGTAATTTAGCAGATGCTTTTATCCAAAGCGACTTACAGCAAACTATTGCAATTACGGAGCAGGTAGGGGTTAGGTATCTTGCTGAAGGACGCTTACATGTAGGCCGGGCATGTTGGGCACCCAGACGTTTCGGCCGGGAATTTGCCACCCTAACCACATACTTTCTTTCCACTACTAAATCTATCCCAGAAATATATCAAGTTTAAAAAAATGTCCTTTCTGTTCTTGTTTTCTGTCAGCTAAGTAACCTTTTGAGACTATATGAAATGTGACTGAGATTGAAATGGCCTTGAATTATAATTCGCCTGTCCATGTTGTTTTACTATTCTTTTCTACTATTTTATCACATGTAAAATGTGATTTAAAGCAGTCAAAATGACAAGCTAGCCAAGGTGATAAAGGGGCAGGGCGTCTAGCCGTGATTAGCAGCAGCCCTAGACTTCTTCAATTAGTGTGTAATCATCTCCGACATTAGAGGTGAACGACCTGACGCCTGAGCAAATCTCAGATACCATCAACCACATGCCCAATGCCTCGAATATCAATGACCATGGCTCTCTTCCTCCACCCTTCCCTTCCCTTGTCCCTCATATCTCCCTGTGCGCTCCTTAAGGGCATCACTGTCCTTTAAGAAAGGAAGCTCAGATATTCACAACATGTCACTTTACTGTACATCGCTGTCCTCATCTGTCGTTTCCATGGCTGTGTCATTGCTGCCCTTCAAGAGACATTTCTGATTCATCTGCACCAAATGTCAAACTATTTTGACAGCGTAAACATCACTGAGGCACGCTTTGGAGTTTGGAGTTTTAATATCCAGTAACTGGCCACAACCGCAGTCTGGTGCCGGAGGGAGCTAATAGCCAGGGGAGAAAAGCAGAAAGTGAATTAGCAATAATTGGGACTTGAAAATCAAACAGTTTGACTGATAATGCTCCTGCCTTTTAACTAGTGGGCTTGTGGTCACTGACTGTGAGGAAGAAAAGTGGAAGCCCGTTCGCAGCTCTCACATTTTTTTCCTTTGTGTTTGAATTTGCTGTGTGTGTCTTGTTGGACTGCGGGTGGTCTCAGCCCACAGTTGGCAATTTATTGCGATAGGTGCACACAATTTGAAGAGCGAGAACCTACACATACACACACAGTACACACTGCACACAGTAGCCACGCAGCAGAGGAGCGAAATCAGGGAACAAATACGGCTGGTATTCAATTCTCCACCGTAGCAAAATCTTGCTTGGTGAGGGATGGTTTTGGGCCAGCAGGGGTCCATTGCAGGGACATCTATGAACATGACTGGGACTGCCTTCTCCCCCATTACTTACAATTTGGAGTCAGGAGAAACACCGGGCACCCCGGTAAACTGCCTTCAGAATCTCCCGCTCTCTCTCCCGGGCTCACTAATTGGTTATCTATCCTCATTTCACTGCGCCCCTTGGTATTCTGAGGATCAACGCCACTTACTTCATCTTGGTCAAGTCTCTCTCTTTAAATCTTGGGAGATGAGAACAAAATAACTCTTTATCAGTGCCACTATTTCATGATGGGGGCACTTCACCCGTGCAGAACTATAGGGCAACATTTAAGGATGAAATACTATCCCGCCTCTGTTGCCGTGACATCTATATTAACTGCTCCTATCACTCCCCATATCCATCTGAACACACCGGGCCATTCATTCATTCATTAAAACCGTTTTCTGTTGCTCAGCGGTCTTTATTCCTCTAAGGGGTAACGTTCGGAGCAGAATGTAAGATTGTGCCTAAATACGAACCAAATAGCCTGTTAAAACCATCCTGTTCCATTGCACATCATTCTGAGAACTCTCAATTCAAAGAAGAGAACCATAACCCAGTCAGCATCCGGGTGGGTAGTTCAGCTGAGGCTGATGAGTCCCTGAGCTCGGAAAACTGTCCCCACATGGGTCTTGTTCTGATTGGTTGAAGGTGGTCCCATCATCTGCTATTGGCTGTGTTTGAAAATCCCAATCAAGTATTTGTAATCATCTGGTAATGATTTGATTGACATCCCTTGCCCCTGCCTCAATGATGAACGACTTTGAATGGAGAGTTTCCAGACTGATATGCAGAGTGGAACAAATCACAGAGCTTGCAAAGTCTGGATAGTCTCACAAGGCTATAAAAAAACTGTCCACTGTCATCATGAACCCCCTGAAATAACACCCGTTTGCTGTTGCTCTTTGTTCTGATTTACTTCCTGGAGTCTTTGTCTTACCTTACTCTGAAGTTTTATCCATCTTTTTTATAGTGTATTTGGGTCTATCATCTTGTGTTTGTGTGTGCGTGCATGCATAGAGTACGTGCTTATGAGAGGTGTTTGTGTGCCTGCGTATGCACAGTTAACTGTCTTGGCATGTCACTGTGATGGAAACTTTGGGGATAATTCTGTAATTGAACCAAGATACTTTTTTATGCGCACGTTCTGCACTTCTTTCTCTAAACTCTAAATAAAGAACAAAGTACATCAGCATGGAGTGGAGCTGATCAGCTCAGTAACTTACTGTGTAATTAAAACAACTGTATAATTAGCACAGACTTTTTAAGAGTAATTTGCTCAACACCAAACTAAAATCTACAGAGCAACTAAAGAACAGTGCAACGAGATAAGAAGTAACTTTATGGCTGATTGGACAACTAAGTACGCCTGTGAATCTATTCTCCACTGTCACAGATCTTTCAGACACTAAAACCTTCGTACTGGTGTCAATACGGGACAAAGGCTTAGAAGAAGATAAACTAATCCGTTTGTCTCTCTCATGAACACACACCCTGGAGTATGCCTCCTCATCTCTCTAGATGATTCGTGTCCCATGTTTCCCCCTCCTCTAGTTATTGTGTTTGTCATCTTGATTATAGGCTGGAGGATTATAATTGAATATTTATTGGTCTTTGTCCATGCACAACTCTATATTAATCATTCTTCCTCTAAGCCGGACGTTCTTTTATCTTCCCACATAAAAGAAAGTTAATCCCCAAATCCCTGTTTACAGCACGCAGTCACTTTTCCAGCTGACTTGATGAGGTGCCATTGGCTGGTGTTGGCAGGTGACGGATCCAAGGTCTGCGAGGTTGAGTGCAAATATTTAATGGCTTCAGTTTTCTTGGAAACAACTAGAAAGGTGAAAGCCCCTGAGCAAGCTTTGTGCAGAAACAGAACATAATATATATTTTATAGTTTTAAAATTAAGAAATTTAATGGGACAGGCAATGAGCATTAGCCTAGTTTTGTATTCGTTCTGGATGTATTAATAATGTATTTTGCAACAACCTATTTGACACCATTACATTCCAGTTATATATATAGTTAACTTTCCATGGGGACAGTGGTATGCCCTCTCACCATCATGTACTGTATCCTAATGTAGGTTTCTATAATATTGACACTGTCTTCAGCCTGAGCTCTTCGGGATGTCACACAATATAAATAAACCAACACTTTACTGGAAAAAATAAATCAACCTCAGTCACTCAGACACATATATTTCAGTAAATATTTAACATGGCTGGCATTCTTCTCCCTCGTCTGAGGTCTTCAGTGTGGAACTCTTACATAGTCCCTACAGTGGCAGACTGTCACAAGCTGTACTACATATAGACTTACTGTACATGAGATATTAATCTTGAAAAATGTGACTCTTTATACAAGTCATGCAAGAACATTTTCATATTTTTTTCAATTTTTCATAATTGAAATGATTCAGAAAACACTTTTTTATAGATATACGACACACAATATATGCACACAGCATGCAGTATACTGTGTGTATATAAATTAGATATTATTTCATAACTGGGCATACATGCATCATCATGCCACTGCAGGAGACTGATACTATCATTTGATTAACAAACCAGTGAAAAATAACATCTGTTGGCAATTAACCTTCAGACCTGAATTCATACACCTGGAACAGCATGCAATGGGGCAGCTGGGCTGAGATCCAGTTATCTAAAAATCCATTTCTTTCTACAACTATAATCTTTTATCAGCTCCCAAGTGTTGAGGCAACCATGATGCTTGTTGGGCTATGTCAGGGTTTGAGCTAATTGGGGTTTAAAGGTCATTTCCACTATAGGATGATGACACAAAGCTTTACAAAGTTTCATACCCCATGACTCTTTTAGTTGCCTTCAATGACATTGTGATGGGTGAAGTTGTAATTATTGTGTTGCTGACTATTGTATTGTAATTGCTGACTAGAAGGGGAGGCTGACCTTTCGGCAACGGCAACATTCTGTAGCTGTCACCTGTATTTTCTGTCACACATGCTGTGGAAAGTGGACATCAACCCACCACTGTCTGAATTATAATTCACCTATCCGTTAGTCATAGCACAGCTGGTTAAAGTTAAGCCCACAGTAGAGCCAATCCATTCTTGTTAGACCTTCTTGCTGTCACAGAGGATGAATTTGATTGGTTAGTGAAAGTTGTCGATATCTCCACAAATGCTCTTGTCGGTTCAGGTGCACTGACTGAGGCAGGCTGAACTCCATTTGTATCTGTCTGTTCCACTGGTGGCCAAGGTTATGCATTATCTTGCAGAAAGTACTTTTGCATATCCACTTGTATACAAAATTCAGAGTAGTATATCTTTATTATCACAGATGGGCCATTCATGTGCAACATATAGTACCTTGTGAATTACAATTTAAATACAATATTCAGTGATGACAACAATACAGCATATTATTTAATAATAATATAATATCGGTGCACTTGATATCAATAATACCAAGTGCACTGTCTTTGCTAACTTATTTGCTAACTTAATGCCTATAACTTACGGCTGGAACGAAGCAACATTGTGAGCAATCTGGTGCACATTGAGAGCTAAATTAGGAGACTAGATCTATAAAGAACGTTGTGCTCTAGTAAACAATTTAATCATTGTATAGATATGAATGGTGATGACACGGCAAGAAAGTGATTGTTATTATACTAGTATAGGTAGTAGTGTAGTAGTGAGCTTAGCCGAGTCAGGTGGGGTGTTATGCAATTTTTCTACTCCTTGCCAAAATCCTATCTTGAATATCCGTGAGTTAAATATGGTGGCTGTGACAAGGGAAGTCGAAGAGGGAGGGGCAGGGGCTCTTGAGGTCTTGCAGAATTAGAACTCAGATGCAGTTGTCGGGCATTACAACACGCTTTTAACTGAGAATTAGGCCAAATTAAAAACATAAATTAAAAAGTCTCGCAAAAAGGTCAATTATGTAGTCAGAGACCAAAAAAGACCAAAAAGGCAGGTGCTTGAGGACCACCTGGGGTCCATCTGTGCATGTGTCTGGAGGTAATCCGTATCTAGCCCACCAGTTTACCAGCACTTTAAAAGGAATAGCTATTTCCAATGTTGCCCTACAGATGTACAGTAGAGGCATTTCTGTAATATATTAGTTATTTATTATTGCCTATGTCACCATGTTGTATACTGTATGTTTGACATTTATCATATTGTTTGTTGACCAGAAGTTAGCCAGAGCATGGGCATTTCATTGTATATAACAAAAAAACTTGAACATCCTGAAACTGCAACGTTTCCCGGGGCTAAGCAAGCGCTGAATTCCCTTGACGCACGAGTCCACATTAGCCTAAAAACACAATTTGTCATACAGCTCCCATGTATTTATAGTGACTAACAAACTCCACAGGTTTACCAGCACTCAGAGACTGTTTAGGTGTTTGTGAGCACGAAAGTCAGTGGCCACGTCACATTACATTGACAATGAAATACATAGAAATACACTCTCTGGAGTTATAACAGGCTATCTGCAACAGTTTTTGAAAATAATATCTCACAATGAGTCTGACAAATAGACCAGAGGCATTCAGAGTTCTGCTTATTGGATTAATGAAAATGTAGGTCAAATCCTGCTTGTGTGGGAAACAGCCCATCTGCCAGTAGTAGTGTTGCTAATCATTTCACAAATACTAAAACACATTTGCACTGCAGGTAATAACACAGCTCTTTCCAGCAAATTCTAAGGACCAGAACAGCCACCCATTCCTTTCTTAACTGCTATTTATGAGGAGCATTAAGCAAATGACAATAAATATTAAAAAGAACCTGCATCAAATTTTTCCGGCACTGTTTTAATTAGATATGTGAGTCAGACTATTACATGTTCCATTGCAGTGAGTTGTGCACCCAGCACCCAGCACATCCTCTGAACGAGAAGGAGAGTTAACCCCCCCCTCCCTTCCCATGCCTCTGGACCAACATTGAGTTTGCATTTCAGCAAAATGTGACTCTACTCCCTTACATTCCAGAAAAACAGATCTGCATTATATATTATCCTCTAGTGACATTTCACACAAGGTTTTACCCTTACATGGGCAGGGACCCGGCTGACCAGAACTGAAGTGGCCACGGCAACCATGACCCCATGACCTCTCAACCTGATAAGAGGTCTGAAAGAGGACTAGGTCTCTCTTTCAGTTCAAAATCAGAAGCAGATTAGATTACCTAACAGCACAGCAAGAAATTATTTTGTGATTTTGTCACCATGGATTTGAAAATGTGTTATTATTAAGAATACATACCAAATAATAATCAATATGTTTTACTTAATGATCGAAGGGCTAGACAACAAACCTTCTAATGAAATAATCAGACTATCAGCACCAAAATGAATGACGCAAGTTGACGGCAGAACTCTTGCCTGCCTGAAAGCAAGACGGCACCAGCAATCTATTTAAAAGTCTGCTACCAGCTCGAGCTAAGCAGACGTCGTCACTTCCGTGACTTCCTGAAGAAGAGAAGACGAGAGACACCATATGGGCCGTCCAGCCAACAAACGCTACCAGAATCCCAGTGTTATAGAATTTTTAATTCACATTACATACAATTGTGTTTTACAATTCTATATGTTTAGACAGCTGCTTTTGTTAAGGACACAAACTCATTTGGCGTGCTTGGGAAGGGGCTCTGGTACAGTATGTTAATTGCATCGGCAGTTCAGGCTCTCTGAGCCCCTCACCCTATCTGTTTAGACAACCTCTCTCTCCGGCAGAGAGGAGGGGGGTTTTATTAAGGTGTCACGGGAGAATGTAAGACTGTTGGTGTTTTATCTGCTAGCGTTCAAACCCCACCCCCTAACCTTTGACCTAATCATGCGTATAAAAGGTTTTCTCCCACCTTCCGTGGTGGGGCATTTTTTCACAGACAGACAGCGAGAGAACTCTGTGTGTTAACTGTCTCCATTTAATTGCAATTAAATTAATTTACAAAGACCATATTTCCTCTATTCCAGTGTGGTATATTACTAAATTTTCCATAACACCAGCATCGCCATAGCGACAGGTGTGGCCTGAATAAGAGTCGCACGGCTAGCCCCAAGCCGCTGTAACCATAGCCCCAAAATACCGAAAGTGATTCTCATGTCTGTAAGGCGTGGTGTGCCATAGAGTTTATCAGTTGTCTGAGGATGTTCCAACTTTCTTTCATCTTTCCCGTAGTTACAGCAGGCGTAGTTAGTAAAATAGATTTATTAGATAATCCATTAGTCAAGTATTAATTCTGGCTAAACACATACACATTGTTGTTTTCTCATATGAGATGTTTGGTTTATTGAAACCAAATCCCTGAGGAATTATTAATTATGAAAATTGATCATTAATAAATAAAAATTATTAACATGAGACGTGTTCATATCCACAATATAGAGGTCAATATGCTACACTATACTGTCCATTCTTTCTTCAAGAGGGAATTTGAAAAACAACATTCCTCCTGAGTTTGTTAGCATCCATTATAGAGACCGGTGTGGAAAAAAAGCTAACTGTAACAAATGGAATTAAAAGGCAATTTCTCAAAATAAAATTACACACGGAAAGGGGAAAAAGCAACTTGTGATTTATTGTCAGTGTTCAGATTTGGCCTTAATCAATTAACTGTGTCCTTAGTTTGCCAGCCTCAAACAGCATGCCTAAATGATGATTAAGAGAGCCACTGGAGAGTGTAAAGGAAGGTGAAAGAAGTATGTTCCAGTCAATTCAAATACATGTAAATAAAGACTTGGTCTAACTTTTTATTCATTTTCCAATTAATCATTTGAAGGCTATGATGAATATTAAGTATGTTTACTTAAACTCTTTTGTCAGAGGAGATGGCTTATCATAATGACAATGTCAAGATTGTAGTATCCTATTTATTTGGCAAACAAAAGCTATTCATCTAAGTTTACATGTATCTGTCAGACTACTTAATATCCAGGTGGGGCATAGAAATAACATAAACAATAGGATCATGCAAATTACATATTTTGAAAGGTCTGTCATCAACCTAATGTCGTAATTTATGTCATCATATATTCACTCATTGTAAAATAAATAAAATATAGCTGTAGTCTCGGTTATTGTCATGCAAAATATCTGCTTTCCTTTTTAATATCCTGTTAAAGAGGGTTTTTCTCGTGGAAAAACCCAACCTGCTTGAGTTGTTTAAGTATTCTGTCCGGTCTCTCAAAGAAAAAAAACTTTCCATTCAAACAGTCTATCCCAGATATAATCCCTAGCCTTCTTATCCTCAGTAAATCAATACTCACCTGAGCTACTTGAGGAATCAGCCATCCGCACACTTCAACTGAGAAAGTATGCTGCTGAAGCCTGTAGCTAAATTCCTTGGTGGGAACTTTTGCGTGCGTTAGCATTTCCAGGTGTATTGCCATGGCATTTGAGCAATTGGAATAACCACAGTGATGAGGTAATCCATCATCGGCAATGCTAGGTTTAGCAATTAGCTCGGCTAGTTGTGAATGCACCCGTTTGAGTAATTTGTGAATGTGTTTCTCTATATTACATTACATCTTTATAGCACATCCAACTCTAACATTAAGAATTGCTTAAGGGAACAGGCTGACTGGACTGCTGGTCCCTTATCATAAATGAATTTCCTAAAGTCTTTCCCAATGTCATGACGTGTAATTATTAAAAGTGCCTTCAATGGAGGTCAGTGAGATTAGATCAAGCCATTTATCTAATTTTGTGCCATTTCAATATCATAAATCATATTGTACATGTTTACATTGGGCATTTTCTTTGCACTTAACAGTGCAGTAATATCTTTGCCTGCTTCCTGTATTCATCATTGCATGAATATTGATGGGGTATCTCTCCAGGCACTTCATCTAAAATTAATGAACACGAGCTTCAGGCTTACACAGATCTGCACAAACACAGCATGCTCATTAAAGACCAATTGTATAATAATGTGCACCTGTCTGTAAAAATGAAAGGTAGCCTTTCTGAAAGTGGTCCTTGCTAGGAGATCTGAGATTAAGTATCAATGCGTTCTGGTATTATGTGTAACAACCATGTCAGTTATTTGTCGCATTAAACGTAGGTATAGCAATTTCTTCACAATGTGTATGCTTCCAAAATGCAATTATTTAGCGCAAAATTAAAACCAATCACCAGTTGCTCTGCAGTTCCCAGGTTTTGCTAGTTACTGTTACAGTAGGCTACAATAATGCATTTTACTGGGAAAATACATTAAAGAACATTGTGTTGTTTTTGTTATTTTGATTCCTCATCAGCCAATAAACTTTTAGATGACCAATAACCAATACCATAGTGACATTGAAAATGTTTTACCCAGCCTTCATTACAGTAATACAGGGGCAGGAAAGTCTAGTGGTCTGGGTGTTGGACTCCCAGCCAGAAGGTCATGGGTTCAAGCCCCAGAGTCGGCTTACCTGTAAGCATCCTTGAGCAAGATGCCTAACCCCTACCTGCTCCATGCAATAGAACAATGTAATTGTAAGTCACTTTGGATAAAAGTGTCTGGTAAATGTAAATAACCAATACCATAGTGACATTGACATTTTGTTACCCAGCCTTCCTTACAGTAATACCATCATTTGAGGTTTACTTATGTATTTAGATTTGATGTGTGGTAATGTAAATAACCACATTTGCAGAATAGAAAAAGCAACAGGATAAAATACTGTAAGGCATAATTGCACAAATGGTAAGAGAGAGATGCATGTATTTCTGAGCTGATATGATTTAAAGCAGGTGCTTTTTCACTCATGCTGTGTTTACCCACAGTGAGAGAAAGTGTTGGTTTTTTTTGTACACCTACCTGTGTTATCCAATTAATAACAACACCTATTTATTTTGCCTAAGTCACAACTTTAATTTTACTTTTATACACAGTTTGACAAAGGTTTGTCACTGATCTTGACTCTTTATTATGCCTGCTCAGTATATTTATAATTTAGTCATAAATTATGAACCTTCATTGTAATAGGATTAATTAACACTTAGCAGTGAGCTGAGATTGAAATTGAACCATAAACATTTAGTCATATTTTTCTGAAACAGTCTTTTGCTGAAAAACAGTGTTTCAGCTAAATATGATAAAGTGTTTATGGCAGCATTGTAGCATAGTTAAAGCTTATTGTTATATATTTTTTTGTTTGGTTCACTTCGATAGGAACCTACCGTATTTCATACAGTATATATCTATACTATTGATTTCGTTTTGGTAAAAACGTTGAGGTTTTTAGCACTAGTTAATCCCTTGGGGACGAAATAGTTACTTTACACACAGTTGTCCCAGCGCACAGGAGGGTAAGGAGGTTCTAAGTTCTAATTCCCCTCCTATCCACTGTCTCTCTCCAGTTCCCACCTGCACTCACCTCCAGAGCGTTACAGACATGCTCTCCGCAGAAGGGTAGTGTATGTTCTTTATCAAAGGTTGAAGGAAAACATTCAGTCCATTTATAAATATTGCATGTGATGAGGAGATATTGACTCTGTATTTTCACTGCTGTGCTGTATTTTCGATATTTCATAAAAGTTACTGTGTCTGCTGTCGGCCAGTCTGTGCTGATGATAAGATATGAGGGAAAGCTGAGTGTGAGCCAGCAAAACAGGCGATAAACCAGCAATGGCCGACGGTGGGAAACGCCGTCTGTCTAACTTAAATGGATAAGAGTTAATTGTCCACAAGTGTGTGGGAAAGATGTGCAGCCATGAGGAGAGGCAGGGAGCGTGCGACCAGCGCACGCCGGTCGTGACAATGTCACACAAGGACAGATGTACAATAATGTACAACAAGTCCCTTATTGTTCCTTTGCCACATAAATAAAGCCCCACAAATGCGTAGAGCCAATCTGTAGTACGTACGCAGAATTATAGAGCTGTAACGCCGGTTATTCTTCTAAATCAGTGGTTCCCAAAGTGGGGGTTGGGACCCCACAGGGGGTCACGAGTCACCGCGAGATTTCCCGAAATCAAATACAATTTAAAAATGATTCGAAATAGCATATTTTAGCCACAGAGACATCACCTGTGAGTCTGCTGCTCCTACACATTGTATGTTTACTCAGTACTACAATTTATACATGGCGATTACTTTGAGTGATGTATTCTGCTACTAGCCTATATTAAATTACATAAAACGTTATTATTGTTATATTGTTAGGCTGTTATGTTCTTTTGTGTTGTCGTTATGCTCGTGTTTAGATAGGCCCATTAGTGCAGGTGCGGGGCTGCACACAACGTTTGTATGCTTCGCCCATTGGGGTCGGGGGCTGAAAGGTTTGGGAACCCCTGCTCAACATGTTTTGATTTGAACAGACAAGCGGTTCCTACAACATTTTGGGCCGTAGGAGCTGGCGGACATGCTGCCCATCTCTGCTTCAAACCAGGGTGAACAGCCATCCTTCCGCAGATCGCTGCTCTGCGTGTCTACCACTGTGTTTCTGTAAGGGAGGGGGAGGGGGGGGGAGTCCTCTTGTTCAGTCATGTTTTCAGAAAGCACAGCAAGAAAACATCTTAAACAGGCATAGGGTCTAGCATAGGTTGTCAAATGGCTGCTAAATATGCTCCTATTATAGCTACATGCTGTTCCTCCCCTGCCCTGTCTGGCTCCAGATCACTCTTCTGGTTTACCACAACAATGATTTACTCCCCGCTTACTATTGGCCCGTGGTACTGTAGTTATCTCTTGCTGACTGTGCTCCAAAAAGCAATCTTTCGGTAAGAAATTGCCACAACACTGAACCTCCTCTGATTCATACAGGACCCAGGTCAAGATGTAATTGAAATTACTGAAATTACTTCTGAGCTTCACCTTGCTTGGAGTGGTTAATGGAAAGCGAGGCAATTCAATTTGTATCACTGTGCCAGCAAACTACAATCGGTGTTGGAGAAATATTATGACCCATCCAATCTGGCATACAATCACATGGTGCTTGTGTCCTAACTGGGGTCTCGCATCCAATCACGCTGTGTTTGCACAACTCTGACACGGAAGGACATGACAGAGGAGTTTGTTAGCAGAAGACCCTGCTGAGCAGTTTCACTATCCTTTCCACATGTTACTGCATAAGCAAAATCAATCAGGATGATTGATCACCTGGCAAGTTCAAAGATTATCTCTCTGTAGGTGTGAAACGTATAAGAGTTCTGGGAAACGGGGAATTCTCTTCCACTCATATGACCATAATTAACAGGGCACGAATCTAAAATAGTCTAATTCCTACTATAAACGTACATACATACAGTACGTAAGTAACTTTCCTCTCATACCTCAGCTTTCTGTTTTGCTATCTGTATGGCCTTGTAGTTAAGAGTGTCTGCCCTGAAATTGGAAGGTATGATAGTTCAATCCCCAGCTGTCATGCCAACAAAGTACTGCTAAATGGCGCTCATCATTACAGAAACAGATTTGTGATAGACTATCCGGTTGCTATTCTATCCTGCACTACAGAATGGGGAGAGTGAGGACTCCTGCCCCCGAGTCGTTCTGGTTCACACAAGTTTGATATTGATATTGATACTATACTGCTAGTACTGATTTACTCTGTGGCATACTGGAAAAGGTATTGAGACAAAAGCTTCTTGTTTGAAGTTCTTGTGAGGTTTGCAGTGAATATTAACTAAACATAAATATGCGCTAAATACGTGTGTACATTAAACTGATTAGAATAGTCGTTTGTCATTTGCCAATCTCGGAACCCAAAGGCAATCGGTCTGACGCCGATTTACCTCTGGGGACAAGGGACAATATTTCGGAGGTTCTGGTGTAGCTAGCCGATACCCGTATGACGGATAACAGATATCCGGGCCAAGACTTCCACTTTGGTAAATACTATAATGTAATATAATATAATATAATGTGTGTATGTGTCTCGGGAATGTACCCTGAACTTTGACTCACCCTAATTGGGTTTTCACTTCATACTACAATCAAATACACAAGAAGAAAATCACAGGAGGACGTGCAATGAGCTGGCCATAGACAGAAGCTATAACAAAAAAAATGTTAAAAGAAAAATAATATTGTTTTTTTTATTACATCTTATTTAATTGGTTGGTAACAGACGAGCACTGAACCCACATTAACCTATTTCTCTGTGTTTGATTGATGGTGGATACAGAAGAAAATAGGCCATCTGGCTCCTTTGGCCACGCTAATACGATGCACTTTATTTATTTTTTGGGGTTTTTCATCTCTTTCCAATCTTTAGACACACTCTGATTCTGTCATATAGTGCAAACCCCAAGTTATCCATTAGCGCTAATATGCTGTCTGTCATTTGGCAATGAAATATGCTGCTCGGATCCTGACAGTTGTTTGGCCATGATGTCTGTGTCTATTGGATACTTCAGCATCTCTTGGCTGAATTTGCTAGAATACTACAGTAGCTTATCCCATGTTCTGCCTCTGGATTCAAATGTGGTTAAAAGATTTTGTTGTTAGGCCTAACATTTAGGTTAGTTCCAGGAAAAGCGGTGAGTGAGACAAGTTTCTTCAATTTAATTCTTTTCATTTCTTTCTTTTCATTCTTTTTCATTCTCTACAACATCAAACTGTTCCTTTTCTGTAGAAGAGTGAAAGGGTTACATTACTTTTTACCAGCTCTCTATAAAACAGATCAGAACTAGTTTTTTACTTTTTTTTATATTTTCCATGGAACATAATGAAATATTGTTGACAATGTAGTAATCTTCATACAGCAAGGCCAGCAGTAGCTATGGGCTGGGATGGGCTCCGTCTTGCATACCACCTTATCGGGTGTCCATCCCCTCTCCTCATCATGAACACACAGACCTCTGAAGCAGACCCGTCCGCTGTACAGTCTCTTATACCGAGCATGCCAAGGCAAGGGCGTGGGAAGTAGGGGTGCTGCCGGCACTCTCTACCTATAGAATATTAAATAAATAAATATCTCTATGAAATAAATCCAGAAATACATGAATAAGGCAATAAATACATAAATATATACATCATTTATTTTTTTTATTTCAAACTTAAGTGTTTTTATTACTTTTCTTTTATTTGAAATTTTATTTCATAATGACACATTTATTTATTTCAAGGCTCTTTTATTTCATAATGACACTTTTTTCAAGTACAGAGTTTTGGGGCATGGCCGGCTATCGCTCACATTGTGAGATAATCCATTTACTTGAATATAAGGAAAGGAAAGTGACATTAAAAATACAGGAAAAATATTTGTAATAATAATTTTAATATAATATTTGTAATAATTTTAAGCATGAAACCTTTTCTGCTAGGCTTAATTAGTGAAATGAACGTGTAAATGGACAATTACAAATTGTACGTGTTTGCAACTCCCCAACACACTGTTCAGGTCAATTTGACCTGACAGTGAGAATGGAGGCTACAAACGGTAAAAATATCAAATTCAGATTGAAACTGATTTTTCTTTTCAAATATGAGACACAATGGGATTGTCAAATCCCTCCCAACCACAAACAGACAGACAGACAGACAGACACAGACTTTGTTCCTAGACCCCAACTACACTTTCTGCAGGAAAAGTGCGAGAAGTATCAAATATCATTCTACCTAAGACGGGAACCTTGTATTTTCCACGGAAAACTTTGCACACACTCAGGGACAGAGAGAGACAGACAGACACATAGACACACGCAGAATTTGTTATATATATGTAATATGTGTATTTAATATTTCTATATTCATATTTATAATTTTATTAATTCATTTAATATATAATTATTTTTATATTTATATTTATATTATTATATTTTAAAAGATATGCAGTGGTCTCTTAATTTTTCCCATGGCTGTATGTTAACATAGACATTTACATTTTACTGATTCGTTTTTGAATCCTTTAATCCCAACACTGTGAGCCTCTTTTCTCAATCATTGGTAACTCAAACACAGTAATTGTTCTCCCAGAGAGCAACAGTAGGTAACACCTAGATCAATAACGCTTCTTCTGTAATGTGCTCCTTTTCCACTGATTATCTCTCACGATGAGGGTTTCACTCCTCGCGCCTAACAAAATGATGGACAACAAATTGATTACATAAACTTAACCTCAGCCCAATTCACCAATGAACAAAAACAAAACAAAAACAAAACAGTGCCTTTCTGTAACAACGGGAGCACCCTACCTCTCCCGCTCTAGCTCGCCGGCGTATTAACCACCGGCCTGCGGCTGTGCACGCACCAAGCGCACCTGGAGCACACGCACCTGTTGCCCATCTCCTCATCACCTCACTCCCCTGTTCTATTTAGCCGGGGAGTAGGGGATGAGGAGTTGTCGGTAATTGTTTGGTTCGCACCACGTTGCGAGTGTATCTACATCTTTTGAATAAAACGCTCGTGAAGATACATTATTCCCTGTTCTGGACAGCCATTCTTCTGCACTTGCACTCGCGCACGCACGCCCGTGACACTTTCAATATATTAATGAAGAAAATCATCTCAACGATAAACCACTGTGGTGGTTTGAAATATGTTCTAGGTAATATTAATACATAAAAAGTTCTACTGGTTCTGGCTAAAAAACATCTCTGTCCATGCAATTAAGACAAACAAAGCCAGCTGTATTTCAATCTAAGCTTTTAGTGCTTGTTTATTTAATTTAAAAGGGTAGCTTGATGGAAAATGAAAGTACAAATTTTGCTAGTCTTTTTGAAACTAAAAATAATCTGTGTTATGTCAAGGAAATGTGACAGAACACAAAAAATCTCCTTTCTTTGGTCCAAAATGTCATGGCAGATCACAAAATTCGTTTCAAATAATAATAAACAATGATAATATTAATAATCTGGGCATAACCATGTGTTATGAAGTGCTGCAGAATGGCGTTTTTCTGCTCTCGTGGTCTCCACTTCCTCCTCCCCCTCTTGAGATTCATTGCACTCTGATTGGCTTGTTAATGAATTTGAGTGCGTCCCGTTAACACCCAAAGAAGACGGCCGCCGACCTCCATTCATTTCCGCACAGCAGTGATGATAGAATCCACCAAGCAGTTGGGAGTCAGCCCCCCATACTGTGTTTTCATTGTGATTGTAGGCAAAATTCTAATTCTGCTCTAGTGCAGACTTAAACACTCTGCTTAAATTGTAAAATGATACCAGATTTTACAAATTATGCTTTTTAAGAGATGTCTTGCTTCCAATTGAAAGTGAATCAAAAATTCCTTTCACACACTCAACTCAGTTTAGAGTTAAGGGGCAGAAACTAAGGTGGAGTATCAGCAGAGGATAATGATACACCTCTGCATCAGTCTCTCAGTGTGCAAGGGCTTAATTAACCAAGCAACTATATTTCAATGTTATAAAACATTTGTTGATTTCCTGTCTCTCCACTACTTCCCTCTTCATCGCCCAGAAAAAAGTCAAAAAAATCATCTGCAAAATGTGCAACATGTGTCCTGGTCCCCATTTCACCTCAAAACATATATCTCCTTTCCTCATACTGATCACAAGTCACAAATCAATCTCCACGTTGGAAGTATTCCATCTGCACTCAAAACCCCTGTCCCCATAAAACCCTTTGTAGACCTGAAAGTTCCAGCCAATTACAGGACAATCTCCAGCCTGTCCTTAACCCATCCACAGGACCTGGAAATGGTTGTTGCTGCCAAGCTGCAACAGACATTCCTGTAGATTTTGTTACACTAAAAGCACTACTCTGGGATAAATACAATAACCCCTCCAGTGGTGGCTGATGCTGGTTCACATCTATCCTTGATGACCACCCAACACTTCTTCAATCAAGGCCTGCACTAATTTGAGCTGGTTGCTACCTTTCCAGTAAAAAATTATATGTTTCACTGTAGGCTGCAGAGCGAGAATTTCTCAGGACAAGGTGGGTTTTACCAAGGCCACATTTCTTCTTCAGTCAGGAAACATGGTATTTAATTTCATTGCTCCTAAACTGAACACTTGCACCCCCACCCTACCCCAAAACAAGGGCAAACATTTACTGTAAAATGCATCACAAAATCCTCCTTTACTCACTGAAAGAAAAAATAAATGAAGTACCATCACGTTACCCTGCCAATGACCCCCAAGAACCCCTCCCTCATACACACATTGTGGGGCAGGAGCCGTGGGCTGTAAACCGCCTCTTTTTGCTGCATTACTGTATAATAACAACAAGGATTATTTCAAAATCTCAAAAGCCCTCACGTTAAGAACGACTGCTGTAAAGCACCGGCCACTATACCAGGCCAGGCTGCCTCTCTCCACATCCCAACGAAAAACCCAACTATGACTGTTAGACATGATGTCCCTTGGGGGATTCTATCCCTATAGGGGACACTGCACAAACGCCTCCTTAATACTATCAGCCAAATGTTATAATAGCTTAGGGATAGTGGCCTGGTGAATGGGCAGAATTACATTCTAGATTGTGAGGTTTGTGAATCTCTTTGCTGATGTCATTCTCCCCTTTATGCCACAGCATTCTAATGATGTCATGCCTCAATAAGTTGCTCAGACTATTGAATAGAACTAGGGTATTCCCTTCAATTCATCATTAGCCTCTATTTCCCAAAACAAATGAGTACAATCGGTGCCCTCACACCTTGGTCATTAAATCATACTCGACTCTATGACCATGAAATTGTCCCATTTATGGGCAGCTTAAACCCCCCCTAAATTCGCAGTGAAGGATATAATTTGTGCTGCTTTTTGCATGCCACAACTAAATAAACATGTGATCTTTTGGCATTGCCACAAAGTAAGCAGCATAACTTATTGGTTCATTCAACTATATAAGGTCATAATTGGAACTATTATAATCTTTTAATAGATGTGCCTCACATAATGTTGACATCCCATCTTTGAGGATAAGTCTCTTTCTTTTATGGGCTCGGCTGTTGACTGCTCTTTTTAATGTAGTCATATCTGCGATATGACAGTACAGTAGTAATTAAGATGTCTGTTTACCTTTTCAAAAGAGTGATGGTGAGTGGGGTCAGCCAGAAACCAAGGAATGCATCTCAGTGTAATTTATTTCTTAATTGCTTTCCCCGCCTTTGTCACTGGGTGGGCACTCTATTAACCTAAAATACACTTTTGATCTTTTACCAAAGATAAATCATATATGATGAAATCAGAATAAAGCGTATATGTTGAGGACTGCCTGCCTATATAATTTACTTCATGCGGTGTGTATTTAGATGGGTATCTGTTTGCATTGGAAATTAGGATTTATGGTCTGTTTACAGCCTTGGACAGGAAATTTCAGGGGAACAAATGATCTGAATAGTTGAAAGCTAAATAATGGGTAAGGGTAAAGGGTAATGTCTTCTAACTAACTATTATCCATCTATTTACTGGCAGATAGAACTCCAAACACTTCATTATTATGGACAGTTTTTCCTGAAACTTCTTTCAGGAAAAAGTGTTCAGGTACACTCAGGTGTATGGAAGGCAATATGACTGTTTTAACTTCCTCTTTACTACCGTGCCGCAACAGATTTTCAAAACAGCAAATGCTCTAACCTTTCAATTTGTATAATTTGGAGGTTATAAGTTCAGCAAGAGATGTGTAAAAAATGGGAATGTCAGGAACTAAAGATCACAATGCTGCCAACCAGGAATTCTCATGCTATAAGTGTACAGAAATCCTCCAATTATTCAAAGTGTTCAGTCTCTGACCACAGAGCGGAGTATAAGACAACATCCGATTTGAATGTTTGGAGTGGTGGGCAGCTAGCCAAATGCTGTCACACAATCTGCACAAGGCAAACTCCTACTCAGTACTGCATTGGTACTGCCTTGTAATTTGCATGCTGAAGGGTTACTGGGTAGATTAACCGTAGTCCAAATAATTAACCCGTCTTCAGTCATCCATCCATCCATCTTCTATATCACATTTGCACTTCCGTTCTTATTGTCGTCACAAATATTTGATAACATGAATAGCATGACATTAATACAGAAAATCACTATACATTGATTGTATTAAGACTGATTTGGACAGGTTGATAATGAAAATACAAAATAGAATACAGAATAAAATAGCCGTGTTGATACAGATCGTAATAATGTATGCACTGTCAGCGATCCCGTGGCGCAGAGCAGGCCTATTATTTCAGCAGTTTTTGTGGGAAAGGGTATTAATAAGATACGGTACAGTTTCATAGGATCCACTGTAAACTTTGACACATTTATTAAAGTTTACTTTACTGCTGTCGAAGATATCTTGTGACTAGTGCCTCCAATTGTCTGACAAATTACAATACAAGCAGAGCAGCATGACTAGAGGTTTGTCAAATTCACTGAATGAGAAACAACCTAAAATGGACTATAAATGACGTGAGGCAGACACAGAGCATAATTTCACTCAATTAGCTTTTGTTGAGAGAGAGAGTAGCGGCAGAGTTAAAAGAAAAAAAATTCGATTGAGAAAATCGAAAAGAAAAATTGAGAAAGGGAATGATGTGAGCGATGACAAACCGCGGCATTGAAAAGACATTTGTCCTTGATGGGCCAAGAGATGTAACGTTTGCATTTAATAAGGACACAAAATAAAGCCACAGGTTTATACAGTCTAAGTGTTGTCGTCATTCAGGACACATCCCTTTACATGTCCATTCCCTGCAGTGCCCAGCATAACTTATCCATTCATATCTTCCATAGCAGAATCACAATGTCGAGTGATACCACATTTATGAATGTCACTCTAATAGTTTTACTATACTACCATCATATTGAAAATATGAGAAGCCAACTGTGGAAATGTTGAAAACTAGGCATGCATGTGATGTTCCCAATACACCCCAACCATGCTGCACTGCTACAGTGTGGGAAAAGTAGTTTATAAGATTCTGACCGTTAGCTTCTCATTATCCAAAAGCGATTAACCCTTTATGGAGTTGCCATATGGCAAGAATTAATTTCTACTAATTTCCTTGTCATTCAGAAAAAAATTCAATATATTGCACTATGGAAATTAAAAGTGAAAAAAAGTGCAGGTAGCGAATTATTGTTGAGCTGTTTTTAAATCACATGACATTTCAATGTCCCTCCAAAACTCTCCCACTGTCACCCTTGCACTGAAGACACCTGTTGAAGTGCTCCAGAAATTGCTCTATTAACCTCGTTTCCAAATATCTCTTCTCAAGAGTTTTTTTTTTTTGCAACATCTTTGGTAAATTTGATATTTTTATTCACTAATCAACTTTGTCTAACATAGTTTTGCTGTAAATTAGGAAAATATCAATATTTCCAAAGGCAACGCTCTACCACTATGGAAAAATAGGTTGCCATATGGCAACGCTGTATCACAGTGGAATTGCAGTAATGTATTTCCCCATTGGGATTTTTTTATAGATAGTAACATCAATAATATGATTGCAGCTATTTATTTATTTGAAGTGTTTATTGTAGCATAGTTGTATTTATGAATAAATAACACAATTATTTATTTTAATTAATACAGCAATATTTTACGAAAAGGGTAATAGGAAGAGTGCAGAGTTAGCTCTTCCAGGTGATAAGAGTGAGGATGGGTTAGCCTTCAGTGACTGTGACAATCTTTGGAGTCAGAGGCAGAAGTGACAGGTATAATTATGGATATTTGTAAAGAATAATGTGTGTGTGCATGTCTATATGTATTTGTATGTGTGTATGGCAGATTTTGATGGAGATTAAGACTGTAATATTTTGTACTTCTTAACCTTACTAGAAGAAAGGAAATTGAGGAACCCTGCAACAAAGGCCAAAAATCTCAGCTGGCTATAGCGGAAGAGCATTCCAGCAGCGCTAAAATGGAAGGCCAGCACTTTGTATGTTTTGTATGTTCTACATGGTATTAGTGCATGTTCCAAATTACCTAATTACTTTCTAAAAAAATTTGTTTTTGGAAAGTTTCTGGATGCCTAACAATAAAGATCTGATGAATTTAAAAAAACTGTATTTGAAAAAATATTTCATGGTTAGAACATAATGGATACCATAGGCAGTTTTAATTCCTAAACCAGACAATATTTAGGTGATTGAGGAGAAATGAATGGGGAATGTATGCTAGGCACAAAGAGGGAGATAATTCTAATGGGCGTGTGCTCTAACTGACATCCGACTTAGACTCATATTGACTAATATTTTGGAAGAATGTCTACGGTAATTGCAATTTTTGATTTTTCTCAGCAATATTAATAAATAATTTAATTATTAATAATAATATTATTACATGCATACATGAATACATTTTCTGTGCATATGACAAACACTGTAGGGCCCATAAGGACAAAAAAATAATTTATTGCAAAACACTCACTATAAGAAGCAAAAACACAGTGCTAATATAAAAGTGATAAATTATAATAATATAAGAACTACCAATTCATAGTTAAAATAGTGAAATAAATAAACATTAAAACTATGCTGAAGTTATCCAAAGCTTGAATAAAGCATCAAAATGTTTTTGTTTTAACTGACACACCAGATTAATCTATTTAACTTGGACACCAACAGAACAGTAATTCAACAATTTATAACTCAGTTGAGTTATTTATAGAAGCCGTCAAGAGCACTTGTCAAGTAGTCTGTTCAACGCAGGACGGCCTATAGTGGATTTACTCTGCACCTCTATGGTCATTATCATTTTTGCTATTTTATCTTTGGCCGCATGTCTTCGACTTCAGCATGCTCACTCATCCTCATTGAAGATGCTTTAGGTTTTACTCCCGTTTCTCCGCCTGTGATTTTCCATCTATTGCTGGATTTGTTGGGATAATCCACTGCAGCTCTTTTGTCTTTTTTATTTTTTTACATGTGCAGGATTAAAGTAGATTAGGATTAGATATTGTGTTTTGTACTATTTACATCACAAGTGAAACTGTGAAATACTGGGGTAAAAGGCACACTGGTGTTCCATTCCATGTCACATAGCTTAAGCTGTATAATGTAGATAGACTGTTGGACTGCTGGTCTTTTCCCTCGTTTCCCTGTCCTTTGCTCCCCTACATCTTCTGTCTGATGTTTGTTTTAAGGGCTCGTCTATTACGTCCGTACAATAAAAAGTGAGTGACCTCAGGCTACGGAACATTGATTTCCCAGACTTTACTTCTTGACTGCATAAAAGCTTTCTCATGTATGAAATAGAGACAACGGTGGAATAACATCCATTATTTACAGTTCAACATTCAAGATCTCTCAGTGGTACTACAGTGGTATAACGTTCTGCATTTGAATAAGGATTTACAGTATATGCTGAGTAATAATAATAAGTTGCAATTTGTGTTATCAGGTCCCGATGGTATAGACAAAGCAAACTCAATTTGCACTGAATCCATGCACTCTGTACTAAAACTGTGAAGACTTGCAGGTAAGAAGAAAGTCTCACTGAAACTGTTATGTCAGCAGTCAGCAGTACTATAAATAAGTAAATGTACTGTATAGAAAGAAATTTGTAAGACGTGTATATGCCTTACAAGTTTCTATTTTTTAATCCCAGCAAAGCAATTTTGGTTGCTCTCAACAATAATCGAATTATGAAAAGTTCTTCACTCAGTGGTTATATTTCTACTGCTTCACCAAATGCTAGTATGTGAGGTTTTAGAAAATTGTAAAAGTGTTCTGTCAAAATGTTTATATGCACGCTCATATTACAGTTGAGATAATCAGTTTCCTGTGTACACAAATCTCTGCCTAGCTGTCTCTGTTGTGTAAATCTTGTCTCCTCGTCGAAGGGTTTTGTGGGTACTTGTGTGTTCTGCTACTGTAGAGAAAGTCTATTTAGATGTCCCTGAGATACTAGTCTAGTCCCTTTTGCTTGTCAGATATACTCACAAATGATCAGTAGTACAAAGCACGATCCTCAGCTATAGTGCACAGGATCAGTTGGGGACCGCCAGAATTACAAAGTGTTTTTTTTTTGCTTCTCTTTCCTGTTTTTGCATGATTGGTCATTCGTAAACCTATACAAACAGAACACTCCTTTACAGAAACAAGGCTGGCGTTCAATTCTCTATTGCAGTGCAACCAATAAAGGAGAGAGAGAGAGAGAGAGAAAAGAGAGAGTGAGAAAGCGAGATTGAGGGCAGCAAACCAAGCAGTTTGCTTTATCAAAAGGCTACTTTATAAGAACTTGCTCAGTGGTGTGGACCACTTGTCAAGCTGAAGGACGGGTTGAAAGAGTAAAGTCACCTTCGAATGGAATAAATAGGTCACATTCTATGATGGCGGATTCGTGTCTCGAGGAAGAAGATTTTCCTGAAGTCATAAATAAAGGCAACTTCTAATTTCAGATGACATTATAGTGAGACACCGATGGCACAAGCCTAGGCAATGAACAGGACTCATGACTGTAGAAGGCTAGTTAGGTATGCCTATGATTTCTGGGCACTGGGCCGCATACTTCACTGCCTCTGACTAAGTGCAGGAAAACGTCATTTCTCTGAACCTGGCAGAAATGGAGCTCATTTGGAGGAGTGAAATGTTCACTCTGAAGTACTGAATACTGGACCGAAACACATTCCAAGATATATGGTAGATATAGGGCTGCGTGTGCATACATTTCAGAATAATCCATATGTTCTACTTTTCTGTTTAAACGTTATTTATTGAATCGCCAAGCAAATGGCCTACAGTGTACACAGTTATGTATTTATCAAAACATTTCTAGTATTATGCCTTATATGTTATAAAATGCTTCCATGTACCGATATACAGTGCCAATTCAGTGATTCACAAGATCTGGACCGGTGACTCATTGAGTTACACATTCATTGACCTCCAGTGTGACATGACTACTGACTATTTTAGCATGACTACTGACTATTTTAGCAAGTGAAATGTTCTGGGAATATTTTTAGCATTTACATTTTGGTTTAAAGTGTGGTCACTTTATATGACCAAGACCAAGTTATAAGAAATACGATAATAACAGGGTGCAGGATAGTCTAGCGGTCTAGGTGTTGGACTCTCAGCCAGAAGGTCGTGTGTTTGAGCCCCAACGTTAGCCTACCTGTAAGCATCTTTGAGCAAGATGACTAACCCCTACCTGCTCCATGTAATTGTAAGTCACTTTGGATAAAAGCGTCTGCTAAATCCTGTAATTATAATAAGAATATAACGTTATAAATACACAATCCTAGTAAAAAAGTTCATCAAATGGTTTATGTTCTGATTCAATTTAGGTAGTCCAATCGCCTACAAGTCCCTGTGTTTGAAAATAATTTTTTGCATTTAAAGTGTGTCAAGAAAGCATAAAGACATTTTGCAGTGTTATAGTGGTATAACTATGTTTTGATGAGACAAAGTGAGAAACTCAGTGAACCAACATGAACCAAGTGACGCTGGGCAGTGGACAGTAAGAGGATATTTATGATGAATGAATATGTTGAGAACATTGCCAGTGCAGCATATTCATTTTATGAGGACAGAACCAGTCAGATGCCATCCATTCTGATGTGGAAGTTGTACCATGTTAAAAAGGCAACTCTTTAACAAGTGGAAATGTTCGACTTCACACTAAATTTCTATGCGGAGGAGTTGCAAAAGAGATTGTCAGAAGGTAGAGTTCTTTCCTTTAACACAGGAAACAAACCAAAAGAACACTCTCTCTCTCTCTTTCTCTCACACTCACTCACTTACCCACCCACTCACTCACTCACACACACACACACACACACACACACACACACACACACACACACACACGGCCTCACAGCAAGTGTCACTCTCCATGGCAAGAAAAAACAACCACCCCCACTGCTAAAGCAGATTACTACCTTAAGTGTCCCTAAGACCTGTCCTAATTGTACCAAACCCCGTTACGGGAAGGGGGTAGGCTGCAGTACCCTATAAAATAATGTCTGATTGCCAAAAAATGTCTAATTGCCAGGTGCTAATTAAGCTAATTAACCCCAGAACAGGTAAGTTACTGTATGACAGAAAAATTATCATGATGAATAAGGCCAATCTATGTAATATGTGTAAAATGACCATTGAGTTTTAGGGGAGATTGAGCTTCATAATGTAAGGGAATAGGGTCAGGTAAAAGGGTAGGGAAAGATCTATTCACATACCATAATGTCAAATATGATAAAATGCATGTGCATCTTTACATCGTGTGCCAATAATAATACGAATAATGAGCCTTCTGCACCATCCAAAACAACCCAACGTGTCCTCTGAAAGGTGCACCGGCAGCTTGCTGTAGAAAGGATGCATTTCACTTCAGGTTGCGTTTAAGTATGCTTGTAAAGCAAACGAGGGAGGCATTCGCGATCTGTTCACCTGCCACGTGGTGCTGCACATTGTCAACACAAAATTCCACTTGCACACACTGGAGATTAATACATCCAAGTCTACCGTATATTATTACACACGCCCATCTCTCCCTCCCTCTCTCTCTCTCGCTCTCTCTCTCTGTCTGCATCTGTCTTTCCATTGTCTCTTTGTTATCTCTGCCCTCCTCTTTCTGAACTGTGATGGCTGGCGTGCCATTTCTCCTCCTGTGGAGACGGCTTTTGTCACATTTCTGTTTGTGTAGAACATGGCAGCTCAGCCCTCACATGCGCGCTGTGGAACCACACGACATGGTAAAATGCTGATTGGTCATGTTTCCGGTTCCGCCACTTGACCTTAGATTGGAAGCCGCTCAGTTTATTAGCCGACAGTTGTTTGTTTGGTTGTGATAGTTCTTGATGGTCTTTCGTGTTTTTCTTTTGAGTTTTATAGAAAGTGCTTTATGCCTCTAGCCAGCCAAAGGGATTAACATGATTCAGGGTTTTATAAGGATTAAGGTGGTTCAGACATCAAGGATGAGTTTTATTCGTTTTTGTGGGAATCGAAAGCCAGTTTTTGTACTTTTTGTATAAAACTACTTTGTCAGAGTAAGTTGGAAAATCCAAAGCCTTCTATGTTATGTTAACCTGGTATGAATTCTCTGTCATAGCATAATAATAATTTGTTATAAGGTGATCAACTCCTTGCCGAAAGGTCGTGGGTTCAATCCCCAACATGCCTGACCTACCAGTAAGCATCCTTGAGCAAGATGTCCCCTATCTGTTCCTTAATAATTGTACTCAACGTAAATTGCTTTGGGTAGTGTCCGCCAAATGACATGTCATTATAATTCATCATTTATTTTTATGTAATATTCAAATTATGTTTGTCTGCCTATTTTAATAACACCACAGTGTTTAGTGTTAATATAATAGTCTATCATCTTTAGCTTTAGCAGTTATTGCATTAACTTTATTAATGTAACAAAATATGGCAGGATATCATTTCACAGAGCAGATGTTTTTATTTGGTTCAAAATAATCTTGTAAAGTTTCCATTGTATTTGAATGTACTTGTTTCTGCGACTAGTGTCAGGCAAAATAATATCTGCATAAACTAATCCTGATTGGCATAATCTATGCACCATGTGAGGCTATAAAGATGATTTGAGGGTTTCTATAGACTAACTGGTTATTAGTGACATATCTCTAGAGATTAATAGTTACAAATATTAACCTTTACCTTGAAGTCAGTCAATGCAACTTGATTCATACAGATGACTGTGGCTTTATTGAGTTAGGCTGACAAGACAAGGATGCCAGGTCACGGAGCAAGCCCGATCCATCCTAACACACACTTGACACTGAGACACAGAGATTTGACAAATCTCCTTATGGGTCCCTGAAGAGGTATCACTCTGACCTATGATGGGTACCAAGCTCCCTGGCCTGGGTATTGAGAAACATCCAGCATTTATTCTGTACATTTTGTTGCATTCCTTTTCAGTACTTCACAAGGAAAAGCCCATTCTTTTATTTTATTTTATTCAGGTTTCTTCTTGTTGTTGTGCTGCAGTCCCTCCATTGTGCTTGCCCAGCGAGTTCCTGACATGTTGGTAAGAAAGAAGTGTACACCAGGACGTCAACAAATTAGGGCTGTCTTCTTGAATGACACAATTGAACAACAGCATGTTTCAGGCCTTTTCCTCTATGGTCAACCAGCCGGGCAAACCATCTGTACAATTCTTGGCTGTTCTGTTTTCCTCTTATTCTTTTATCATATCCTTTTACAAGATAACGCCTTTCTCAATTGGTCATAATCGAAGTCAAGAGAAAAATGAATGCAATGGAGACACAGCCTTTTATGTGTGTAGGCGTTTTCCACTGAGAGCCGTGTAGTTACACGGAGACATCATTGACTACTGATTGTGATCTGATACTCAATATAGAGAGAGTGAGCAGGGCGTGTCGGATAAGCGTGAATACATCATTCATTTTAAAAGCTTGGATTAATCTATGACCAATTAATATTTAGCATTTCCCCATCCACTCTACGGCTGGTCTTAAGCATAACAAAGTGATTGAGTAAATAATTGATAAGGCTGTAGATGGAACACATTACCAGCAAATTAGAGCGAACCGGTTCAGTAAACATTCCCTTTGCCGCACCAAACAAAGTCATCCTCCTCTGTTTGTCTGTATATATTTCTCTATCTTATTTTCCATCTTAGTCTTGCCTCTGTTCTCTCATTTGCTCTGCCCCTCCCTGTAGCATACTCTGCACCAGCTCTCTGTAATACACTGCAGCAGCTGTAAGTCTTACATCACCCCGCTCATCATTTTGGAGGTCGTGGAGAATATTGAACAGGCACTTACCCTCATATTGACATGCCTGTGGAGACGGCACACAGAATGTTTAATATATTTTCTTCTTTATTCTTTTTCCATCGCGACAAAACAAGCCGGGCTCGTCGTGTTCATCGTGTCCCTGTCTCAAACTGGGAGAGCACAGATGTGTCTCTATGACTTCAACTTATTCATTTCCCCCCCCGAATCCCTCACTCAGTCAGGGCTCGATGGTGCACTTTTCCGCACATGGCAATCGTCCTGACTCATCAGGTGACATTTGTTTGGGTGTGTGTGTGTGGGGGGGGGGGGGGGGGGGGGGGGTTGGGTGTGTAAAATTAAAAAGCCCCCCAACACAAAAAAAAAAATTTTTTTTTTTTTTTTGGATGTAAAAA
>JAOEHI010000002.1:4083335-4110835 GCA_025447815.1 Percopsis transmontana | reverse complement strand
TCACTGGCCCAAGACATTCACCTTCCCTTGTCCCCTTTTTCTTCATTCACTTTCTGCCCCCACTCCTCTATTAAGGAAATTAAAATGAGGGTGACCCACTGAGATATGCAAAAGGCTGCTTAAAATGACATTGATCTTTTTAAATATCAAGGTAGCATGCAGATGCGGAGGCAAGGTTTCACTTAAGCAGTCTGTCAATAAGAAAAGGATACCAACCGTTTATAGACATTGAAAAGAATATTACGGTGGTAAAGCGTTAGGTTGGGCTGGGATAGGTATGAATTTTTTTTTTTGGACAGACTTAAAATATGATTTAGGGCTGTGACTTTCCATACAAATGTATTGTTTGTCTGCCCACTAAACCATCACAGTATGAGATTGCAGCCCATTTAGAATGCCGTTATAAATCTGGTGTGAATGTGTTTAAGGGAAACTGTGGCAGTCAGTGAGTTAGCGCGTCAGAAAGAGATGCTGTATCCATGTCGGAAACCATTTCAGATTTTTGCAGGGTTGCTTTAAAAAGTGTCTTCTGCTGTTGTCAGATGCAACATAAACCTTAAACTTGTATCTCAAGAGGGAAGTCGTTTGTAAAAAGAGCTTTGTGAAGATTATATGTTCCAGTGGACAAAATAGCTGTAAACCACTGCAAGAAACAAAATTAGTTTTTATTATTGTTTCAAAACAAAAAATAAAATAATTACCTCAATTAGCTTGTTGGCGTGTTCACGGAACACCTGTGCGTACTCCTTGACCTCTTTCTCATTACCATTCTTGGCAGCCTCGATAAGGACCAGAAGGGGAACGTTGGTCTCCAGGAAGGAGTCAGAGACGTGGTCCATTACTGCTTTACGCAGCTATGAGGAAAGGCATGGAAGAAAAAAAAAATGATGGTTAAAAATAGTTGTACCCTCTTATGTATAGCAACATCCTACATAAAAACTTGGAGACTTGACTACAAACAGCTAGTCATTCAGATGCATATACAAGGTAGACGACGGCAAATAAGCGGACAGCTCGACATCTATACTAGCCGAGCTACACAAACATAAATAGCCCATGTTGAGGTCAGATGAGGATAGGGGATGTAAATAAAGGGTAGGCTAAAACAAACCTGTCTGCGCAGATCCCTGGTTTTCTTTGTCATCCTGTCAATGGCAGTGTTCAAGGCGTCACTTCTTTCCTTCCTTCCCGCCTAAACACAGAAAAAGGGCTTAGTGGCAACGTCGTGTTTGTTAAGGTACATGTTCCTTAGGAGTAACAAGTCAAGCATTATAGCAGTTCTCTTCCAATCAAAGATGACTGCTAGAACAGGTAGAAAATGTACAAATGTACTCTAAACCCATAGAGAGTATTTCATTATCATCCAGGGTACTGAGGCATGTAAACATCTCACAACATTTGTTGTTGGGTTTTCAAGTCTGCATACACATCGCATAAAATTGTGGAACCATTTCCTCAAAAATCAGTGTTGGTAGAATATTCGGTCATATTTTGATTGAGGAAGCAGAGCTGTGAAAGTTTATTATGCATTTTTATCTATTGTGGCACAAAAGCAATTTAAAGTAGCCAATTTTTACATCCACACATTTGCAAATTCTCTACATAAAATGAGAGATTTGGTAGAGATGTTGATTTTCCTCACAAAGATGTGGAAAATCAACATAAGCATTAGATGAGAAAATGTGTTTATGATTAGAACGTCTAGTCTATGCTGGTGTAATTCAAATAGACTAATCAATGCACACATTTTAACAAAAACAGGAGTAAATTTAGTTTAAACAACCTAAAAACCCACCCCCTCCTCTACTCCCTCCCTCAGGAGCCTGTTGCTCTGCCATTGTGCCATTAAGCTGTGTGCGCGCATGCATGTGATTGACAGGCAAGGTAGATTCGCCGGACCAATCAGGGAAAAGAGGCGCCATCAAAAAAAAAAAACTGACTTAGAGACATAGAGGCAGGGGCTATCAACCAGAGCAGATATTCTCACAGAGCATTTCACTCACTGATAGCTGACGGATGTCTATGGCATTTCTAAGTACTTACTAGGGCTGGGTATTGGCAAGGACCACACGATACATGGGGTCACGATACGATTGTGTCACGATACATATTTGTGATACATTTCAATACTCATAATTTACTACATAATTTACTGAAGATTTCAAAATAGAGCTGAAAACACAACGTGCCATGTATCACCTGGGTAGTCAAATATATTTTCCACCATACTCTCGTCTGAAATACTGCCAGAAGTGGTCAGAGGCTATTTGATCACAGGGATTTGAGGGAAATTTAAGGACATTTTAGAGCCGTTTAAAACATGCATAACGTATTGACTATTTAATTCTATCCTTCCCTTCGTATCTCTACTCCCTCTCCTATTTTCCTTGCCCTTAATACTTTAAATGTATCGATATTTAAGCACACGGTGTGCATTTGGCATTTATAGTGACCCATTAATGCTCATAACTACCCCTTGTGGACAGCATCACTGTAAAGAAAGCAAAACAATTGCTGTACTTTGAACTGACCAGTTTCCCTTACTCCTAACAGAAAAGGCTACATATTCCATTTAGCCTATGCCTGTCATGGGTATGTGGTCCGGGACCAGGAAGCTCCATTGGCTCTGAACTGTGCTATTGCACTGGCTAAATACAGTACTGTGGCAGTGCAGCAGTCTGCCAAGAGACTGCTCTACCAAACCTACCGTATCCGTGTCTAGTGTGCATTTATTTTTTTATATACATCTCATTTAGCTTTTGAAGCATTCTTTCAGGTCCTTATTATGAAAGATATTTATCTACAGCATATTTTACAAGACGGGTCAAATGTTTTTAACCTCTCTCCATTGGGATAGATTTAGGTACATCACTTCCAAAATACCGTGCATCGCAGAAAAACAAAAAAAAAATTAAATGCGTTTCCTCTGTGGGCATAATGATTTCAGCGCTCTATTATATTGATCCTACTCCAGCCAGATCATCTAATTGGAGGTCCGGTCACAATTCTACATTGCTTTTCGCTATGTAATCCAGATCAGAGGCTAGCACAGGCCAAATCCAGGGAGTATACAATCATATCAACAGATACATAAGCGGTTCTTCTTTCTCCAATCTCCTTTCACTCCCCAGGAGTTCCAAGGGGAGATTAGACCACCACAATAAACGTGAAGAATGAGTAAAGCGACCCAGAAATGAATGTCCTGTCATGGTTCAAGTCCTGATCCTTACATTACAAAAGTATGTTATACAATGGAAATGTCAGTTTTCCAAGTGTCGCCTAGTGAAAAAACTGTTTTAAAACAAAGTAATCACCTGTGTGCGAGCAGATGTGTGTGAGCACATGGATGTCTGAATGTCAAGCTCATCTTCAATTAAATATGGTAAATATGGTGAGTTGGGTTTCGGACAACCAACAGTCCCCCCCCGATTTGTTTCTTGCAAACTAAGGAGTTCCCCTCGTGCGGCTGTTTTCAAAACAGGAAGGGGCGGAAAGCTGGGGTTCTTGATGCGCTCAAACACGATACAGGAGTGTCACGTTAATAGTGATTAACAGCATTTTGATTACTTGGATCTACGCTAGGGCTTCCCACTGTCAAGCAAATTATTTGACCAAGTCTATTTTATGTTCAAAGCCACTCTAATTTAACTTTGGAGCAGCTGGTCATACATCATGGCTGTGCTCAAAAATTAAAGCACTGCACTCGGGATGTATAAATTATGCATAAGAGCGAGACCCCTATGTTGGCATTCCTATAGCATACCTGCTGGTGTTCAAATCTATGTATGTTTCCCAAGGCCTTGTAAAAAGGCAGTTTTGGTTAATATTTGTATTTTGTTTTTACGTGCCCAGTCTACAAATGTATACAGCAGACACAGAGGCAACAGCAAGGCGAGGCAGAGATTTACAGCCATGGTTAATTTCAACAGCGAGCTGCCGCAACACGTTGGAGATATCAATATTCTGATGGTGACGAGCCAGTGGGGGGAGGGGCGTGTGGCTGAGGCACACAAGCACTGTGTGTGTGTGTGTGTGTGTGTGTGTGTTTGTGTGTGTGTGTGTGTGAGAGAGTGAGAGTGAGAGTGAGAGAGAGAGAGAGAGAAACAGCACTGATGATCGACGCCAGGCTGCCACCACTCTGTAGCAGTGAGTGGCTGCAACAAAAAGCTCAGAATAACATCACCGGCTCTCCGTTTTTTTCCCCCTTTTCCCTGCGTCTATGCTAGAAGACGAAAGCTCCACACACACCGTGCTGCAGAGGCTACGATGAGACTGAGCTGGTGACAGGAGCACGGTTTCTGGCTGCCATCAACAAGTTAGGGTTGAAGGGACCCCCCAATCATGAAAGGGAAACTCTTCAATCTTCAATTAACCAACTGAGCTGACATCACTGCAGTGGAGGGGAAACCGGGAGGGAAAAAAAGAAGAGTGGGTACATTCACAGGGTTCGTTTTGGCTGTGTGGAAGTGATCAACAATTAAGGATTCTTCAGAGGAATGTAAAAGATGAAATCCTTGAGATTGGATTTTAAAGAACAAAAGGACTAGCAGGAATAAACACCGTGTCAAGAAATGGATTTTCATTTTTTGCTTCAATGCCGAGGGCTCAATATCACTATATTTCACATTAGCCCATTTCCTTTTGTGTATATTCAAAAGGGCTTTCTCCCTTTGGAATTTTGCTCCATCTGGCTGCTCCAAAAGTCTGCGGAAGAGGACAGTTGAATGCAGCCTCCGATGTGCACAAAAGAATGGGTAAGTTAGCCCTTTTATTTGTCAAGTCTAGACCTGAATAGGACAAAAAAGCAAAAAAGTGAGGGAGTCTAACGACCTAAAAGGCTGTTCAGCCTCGTCTACATACTGCGTCCTACATTTTCCCTTTACTGACACACGAATGTAGGAATTTCTAATAGAACTTGTTTGTCATTAGAAACCCATATAAGCTCTAGAAAAGTACCCTAAAAATCTGAAAAGTAAACTGGTAAAGAACTAGGAAAACAAATGATAAAATGAAAAAAAAAAAGATAATTGAAAGGTGGATGTGAACCTGTAGAAAATGTTTTATTAAGCTTAATGACACGTCATTGAATGTAAATGCATGAATACATGCTGGGTAAATATAGTAAGGCAGTCCAAGTCTAGCTCCTCAATATGTACAGCCATCTAAATTACATATACTAAAAAAACATTTTTTATTAAAATGTTTAGCATGCATCGATTTGTACTAAAGGTCGGTTTCAAAAAGAGAAAGGGAGCATATGTCGGCTAAGACGGCTACCGGGCAGCAACAAGAAGTGCACTATTGAGATATTCTTTCCCGCCCCACAGTTCATTTTCTTGTTTTTGAACCCACCCAGGTTTCCATTCAAGGTGGCAATTGGTGGGACCTTCACCAGCGGCACTGTGTCTATGTGTGATTAGCATGCTGTGCCCACTGCCTCCTGCGTCGTGCACAACCTGCCCTCAGAAATGCCGCTGCGAGGACTTGCAGTTTTACTGCGACACCCAGGGGCTCCAGGCGCCCCCAGATGGCGTGGACAAGGGGGCCCTGGGGTTGTCGCTGCGCCACAATAGCATCACTGAGCTCAGCCCCGACCAGTTTTACGGCTTCAGCCAGCTCACCTGGCTGCATCTGGATCATAACCAGATCACCACAGTACAAGAGGATGCCTTTCAAGGGCTGTACAAGCTCAAGGACCTCAACCTGAGCTCCAATCGCATCACCAAGTTGCCCAACACAACCTTCATTCACCTCATCAATCTACAGATACTGGATCTGTCCTTCAATCAAATGACATCGTTGGAACCAGAACTATTCCATGGGTTGAGAAAACTCCAGATCCTTCACCTTCGTTCCAATTCACTACGAACCACCCCTGTTCGGGCCTTCTGGGACTGCCGCAGCCTGGAATATCTGGGCCTGAGCAACAACCGTCTCCGGAGCCTAGCTCGAAATGGCTTTGCTGGGCTCATTAAGCTCAGAGAGCTCCACTTGGAACACAATCAGCTGACCAAGATCAACTTGGCCCATTTCCCTCGCTTGGTTGCACTCCAGTTTCTCTATCTACAGTGGAATAAGATAAGCAACCTGACATGTGGCATGGAGTGGACCTGGAGCACTTTGGAGAAGCTGGACCTAACAGGAAATGAGATTCGTGTACTGACACCTGATGTGTTTGAAACGCTGCCAAGCTTAAAGATTTTGCTTCTGGATAATAACAAACTGAGCAGCCTGGATTCGCAGGTAATGACTATGTGGCAATCTCTAAGTACCATTGGGTTGTCTAGTAACCTTTGGGATTGTACCAAAAGGATCTGCTCCCTGGCTACTTGGTTGACCACGTTCAAAGGACGGTGGGAACATTCAATCCTTTGCCACAGTCCAGAGTATGCCCAGGGTGAGGAGATACTTGATGCTGTATATGGATTCCAGCTTTGCCAGAATTTTTCAGCACCAGTTGTACAGACCATCAGTACGACCACAGATGCCACAACCACCCCAGAGGTCACCAGCTCCCCATTTGGAATTATGCAGCAGACCACCACACCGGACTATGCAGAGGATTTTGGGAGCTTTACTACGGTCACTACTACAACAACAACCACAACTCAAACACCACACACTGCTCTAGCAACCACTACTATGGAAGAGGCAGCCGTCACAGATGACTCCTCTGAATCTGAAATGGACAATACGGTCCTCACTCATAGGGTCATCATTGGAACTATGACCCTACTGTTTTCCTTTTTCCTCATAATTTTTGTTGTGTACATTTCGCGGAAGTGCTGCCCTCCCACCTTGCGCCGGATACGCCACTGCTCAGCTATCCAGAACCGTAGACAGATGAGGACCCAGCAGCGGCAGCCTATGGCAGACTTGGCTACACAGGTACCCTATAATGAGTATGAGCCCAGCCATGAAGAAGGGGCACTTGTCATCATTAATGGCTACGGGCAGTGCAAGTGTCAGCAACTGCCTTATAAAGAGTGTGAAGTATGAACTCTTATTTATTCCTATGGTTTACCATTTGACCATTTCAGATACAGGGTTGGTTTGTTTCTTTTGTTCATTTCCTGTTTATATTAAAAAAAAGCATAATTTCTATAAGTAAGCTTTGAGAATGAGAGTTGTTGAATGCTGAAATGACTAGGTGGATTTGACAGTAAAGGATAATGTAGAAATATTCACAAATTTATTTTTCTATGAATGCAAGGTTGTTCATATCAGGCAGGGGCAATCATTTTAAACAGGAAACTGTAAACTGTGAGATTTATCTCCACATTGTAACTATATTCTGCAGAATTAAGTGGGGAATTAGCCAAAAGGCCCTCTGCTAAAAGAAGTGGAGAAGTTCGATTTACAAAAAGTTTTTTTTCTTATAAAAAAATGTATTTGATGAAGTTTATATGATGCACCACAGACACTGTAGGCTATTCACACAATCACTTATGACAGTTTCACAAAATGTGTTCTTTAGGTTTTTTTTCTGAATACTATGACATATTGAAGAAACCATTATCAAATTCCCAATCTCTGAAATACAAGTGAATAACAAATGTCAATAAAGTTTGGTAAATGTGTTCAAAATAAAGAAAATCCTCTCCTGATGAGAGAAGGGCCCTGGGATTCTGTTCAATAAACAGCAATGATGGTATTCCTATTCCAAAAAATAAGTAATGAAATTCAAATAGGCCAGGGTTTATAACCTTCCGTGAAATCTAAAAGCTAAGCATTGTTCATGGAATGGTTTATGTCCAATACACTGTAGTGCTCGAATAGCAAAAATGTCTTTTTGGCCTGGGATTCAAGAGGAAATTTATTAAACTATGAAATGTACACACACATTCACCTCTGTCACACATAGCTGTGAAGGGACAGGATGCCCAATTCAGCGTGGAGACGCCATACACACTGTGACTAATATTTTCAAACGCTCAATGCTCTAGTAACCACTAGAAACCACTTAATTTCAACCCAATATGCCATGGGCCAAAAGTCACGCCAGCCAAGGTAAGAAACTACAACAATTTTGAGGGTAATGAATAAAGGGGTAATGAACAACTCTACAGAATATAAAGCCTTTCCCGAGAGCCCTGTAGTGGAGCAGCCTCTTTACTACATAGACTCTAATCAGGTCTGACAGGCTCAAGATTGAACCAATTAAGGCCAGGCAAAAAGAATCTAATATTCTGTCACCCACACCAGTGATCCAGCAAGATTTCGCTTGTTCGGTCACTCAAAAACAGTTCTTGTAGAAACATTCCTTATGAGAACAAAAAAAAAAAACAATGATTATAAAAAAGGTATTGAGGAGAGGCTCTTTTTGTCTTTGCCAGATTGATAAATAAGTGTTATTCGTCAAAAATAACAGTTAACAGTGTGGTAGACAGTGTAAATGTAGCTCCAGTGATAAGCAAACAGTGATCCTGGGCACCACACATTAGTATGCAGCAGGGGAGAGGACATGCATTAGCATCAGACTAAAGCCGCTGCTGCAGCTCCACAGCCCTTTGTGTTGAGTTGGCTGGTGGGGGGTGAAGAAGAAATGAGGGGAATTGATGGGACAATGAAGAGGAGGTACCATGGGGTAATGTCTTGTCTTATCTAAGCCACTGAGTAACCTTCTGGCCAACGAATGGTGCTCTATAAGGCCAAGACTGCCAGAGAGGGGAGGAGAATGGAATGAAATACTGACTGACAGCACCTTGGGCTTGAAATAGAGTTAAACATCAGATTGATTACTTAGCAGTAACACCGATTTCAATACTAGCCTGCAGCTACCCAAGCTGAATAAATGACCGATTTTAAAAAATTGAATGCATAGCACCTTGATAACAAAACTGCATCTTGCATCCTAATGTTTAATTAGAATGCAGGATAGGGAGAGCCAGCACATCTTATCTAAATTTGACTTCACAACACCTAAAATGTAGCAATTGTCAATGCATTTCATATTTCACAACTTAAATGAGATACTTAGAATTTGTAGTCAATTATAGCCAAACAGTTAAAGTGTTTCTACTTTATATAACAAAGTGCAATTAGGATGCAAGGTATTTAGAGAACCTGCACATGAATTTGGCTAAACATCTAAAATGTAATTATAATCCTACACCACACTATGTTCAATTTACATGGAAAACCAAATTTAGATTTTTCAAGTGAGAGACAGACTTCCAAGTTTTAGATAATTACAGCAAAATAATTATATGAAAGGCAGCCTCGGCATGAAGAGAAAGTTCTACATTTGAATTCAGCACTATACATTTGGAAACTTAAGCACCGCCACGTTGTCTCTGCTTTTATTTTGCAGCACTTTCACCATTGCCCCCAACGATCTGTCTTGCATGTTTAAAAGTCAAAACTAAGTTGAACATTCCTTATGTCATTTAGCAAAACTCCTGTGTAAACTCCTTGTTACTGATGGCAGCAAAACATGAGGTTGTGTACACACCCACATTTTAAAGACCTGTCAATCTTTTGACATTCCTCATTAAGATAATCCCTGTATAAAGTGACCGAGAACGCCACAAAAATTGTAGAAATATGCATCCCTTTGCACTTTGGCTTTTTGTCATTTTCTACCCTGTTCCCTACCCTGACTAAAGAGAAAAGGAAAAAAGATAACTCACTTACCCAACCTCTTTGTGCAAAATGAATGCTTTTCTCTTCCCTGTTCGTTTTGTATTGTAATATGTACAATTTCATATATGTATAGTGGTTAAGATGTGGCAAAAGGGGGAGAAGAAAAAAAAAAAACTTTCCCCTGGTAAAACGTATATTTTTTAAATAAAATGGTTACAATTTAATGAGTGTTTGCTAACTGATGGATGCTCATGAGTCTGCTTGGTCTTTTTAATTATGGCCACAACCATTTTACATGAACAATTCCTACATGCCATAAATGCTTCAACCATTACTACATGACTTCAGTGTCAAATTGTCTTTGTTATAAGGGGTCTGGTATTTGGTACAACATGACCGATATTTTGTTTCCTTTCACCTATGCATGTCAACACAGCAATTACAGTACAAATCATGTGCCAGCCTATGTTTCCCTTGTCATTCATATGAGATTATTTTTAACTGGAAATAATTTTATATAAATTTGGCTCTAAAATTTTTATTGTTCTTACAAACAAATATTAGATGCTGCCTAAATAATTCACATTAAGTGAAGGGACATCTAGGAAAGCCATCTTAAACCCCAAGGGTCCAATGGTACTGCTGGAAATATTGATAAATACACAATGATTGACAGTGGTTTAAAATGACTATCTAAACCACTGACTCATATTTAAACAATAGAAATGGAAGATTACCTCTTTTTGCTGGAGGCCTACTTACATTTCAGTAAATTTTTGCTCAGTAAAGTGAATAAAGGCCTTTTCAGAATGTGCATGGAACACTGTCCCAATTTTATTTCAGGCTAATAAGTGCCGTGGCTAAGGCAGTTATCACAGCAGAATCGCACTGAGGTTTTTCACAGTAAAAAAATAATAATAAATCAGAATACTGTAAATGATAATCAGAAAACAATTTGTTAACCATTCCACATTAAACTTAACAAATGTAACATCACTGATGTTAGGGTCATTTTTATACACTATTAAATACTGTATTTTCCGGACGATAAGTCACACCGGAGTATTAGCCACAGTTATCAAAAAATGTGTTCCTCCAGTTCATGCCATCGAGCTTTCAGACCACAATTAGCCCTCTCTGCCTTACTGTCAATCACATTTGGGGTTTGGTGCAGTTTAGCCAAATACCAGCCCACCTTCGTTAAAAAAAAAAAATGTTTACAGTCCACTGCATATACAAAGTTAGACCAAGTTCAAGTGAGACTATTTTGCCTGACTAGCCTCAAATGCAAATGATGTTGAAGCCTGGCCAATGAAATAAAATCATGCAGGATTTGAAATTCCAACTATATTTCAACCTAGAAATACAACACTATTCGTTTGACATTAAGGATGCTCAAAAGGGCTCAGAGAACCTGAGGGTGAAAATAGACGTACAGGCTTCTTATACAAACAATGTTTAAATGCATGACTCAACTGTCAGAAAGAGACTGCACAAACGGATTTCATTCAAGGTCCGAAAGAAAAGGAGTAGTTTTTTCGTAGGCAAAGAAGATAAATGCACAACTGACTGTTGCTAGACAGAATCTGGCTCGTCAGAAAAGCAGCGACTATAATGATAGGAAAAAAATTCATTTTGAAAAACACGTGTTTCCATGTTCATATTGTATGCACACCGATGTAGTCTTTAACAGCCCTAGTTGGGGCTAAAAAATCAAATACATTTAACACAAACTAAATGATAAGCTCTCAAGATAACAATCATTTGTGATACTGAATCACTTTCACACAGTAGTATAAAAGCATAAATAAACCTTTAACTGTACTTCAGTCTCAAGTACAGTTAAATAAAAATAAGACTTTCACTTGAAGCCTCTTTTTGCATAAACATTTTTATATGACATATGTACGGATAGGTCAGGATTTTCTAATATTTGAGTAGTCATTAAAAAAGATACAAACATTTTTTTTTAGCGAAGTTTCAGACCATTGTTTTGTCTTTTCCCTTGTTTTTAAGTAATGCATTACTACTGCCAGAAAGTGGTGGAAATGCACCTAAAAGCTGTTTGACAACCGCCATTAACGACAACAAAAGAACTTTACATGTCTCGTATAAGTTGCCCTTTTTACGCAGTGTCTTCAAGTCGGAAATATTGCACCTTCGTTCCGTTTGCCGCTCTGTGTAAAAGGTAAGGAGGCGGAATGTGGGAGTTATTGTTGTTACGCCTCTGAGCAGCAGAGGATAGAGCCGGAACGATGTCTGTGTAAAGGGACAGCTGGCATGGCGAACAGGGGGTGTGACGTTTTGACACCGACCCTTGTGGTCGCTCTCTCCTCTACATTTTTCTTTACGGGGCAAATTAACTTAACGTCTCCATCTACGGCGCCTAAGGTCCACGTGCCTTTCTGCCTCAAAACGCTTCCCGTGTTTCTTCAATTTCTATTTATTTCTTCGATTGATAATCAAACTGTTCCCAGTGACTACAGGGCTTAAGGCAAGGAAAATTTCTGCACCTGAAATGTGTTTGGTGGTTATGAAAAAGAATGGAGGGAAGGGGGGTGTTCACGAAATAGGCCTAAAGAAATTAGACCAATTGAAAATGAACACGTTTATTACCAAAACTGATATAAACAAACAACATATACTAAGTTGTATTTAACTATAAAGTAAAGTAACAAAACATGTTAAACAATTCAAGAGTTTACACACACAACTTTAAAATAGGACAGGAGTGTGAATGTCCGATGCAAGGCGGAATACCTCAAGCTAAATAACCTTTTATTTGGTTTGGAAAGTGACATTTTCGAGCACGGCTAATAGTGAAAAATGGCACAACATTCTTGTGCGGAGGTGTGGGAAACCCTGGAGACTGTTTGCTTGCGACTAGGGTGCACTTGATTCAATTGACTAAAGCATACACTCCCACTCTAAACTCAAAGTGTCAATATTGCAGCAGAATATGTGTAATTAATTGTTGAATCCAAAGTTGTTGAATCCAAAATTAATTGTGCAACATTCAATATCTATGCATTAAAATGGGGAATTTTCCTCAGAGGAATAATTTTGACTAAACATGTATTAAATGCAATCAGTAAGCACGGAGAAACAATGCATATACAAATAAGGTTTCCACTTTAAAGTCGTGAGCTTTAGTGTAAATTGTTTTTATTTGAAACTGACAGCCACACCCCAAAACTCTAAACAAACACTGATCTCGTGTTGCTACATCTGCTGGAAAACATTTCATTATTAGATGGTTACCAAGGAAACAGTGTTGAAGTACATCCAGAATAATCTTCATTAGCTATTGTGGGTTTCTCTGACAAACCAATTCATTATCCTTGGTTTAGCCACAACCATCTATAAATGTGCCACCTTATTTATTCGTTTCTCTTCTGTGACGCATGACATTGAAGAGACAAATCAACAAGCTATCAAGATATTAAGAGACTGCCATTTCAATCCACAAGATACAAAAAGTTATGAGGTTTCACATTTCACGTCAATTGTAAAATGCTTTAGTATTGTGAACACCATTTCGTATGTTGACTGTGGTGGTCAGTTATGCCAGTCTAGCAGCACTAAGCAAGTAAATTTTTTTTCACATTTAAATGTGAATGAAACCGATACTAGGGTTGAAAGAAAAATGTTTACCCTACCCCATTTACCCTACTTAATAATACTTCTTAAAGCAATTACAGCGCAAACTATAATATTCCATTGTATTTAAAAAGATTTTTATAAAAACACATCTCAAAGCTGCGTGCATGTATGTTTATGTATAGTGTTATCAGATGAGATTTCAATTTAACCAGGCATCTACTCATCTCTTAATGTGTTTAACATTAAGTGGGGGGGGGACCTATGCAGTATTTAGTTATTTATGGAATGCAACTCAATGTCAAGGTTCTAAATCTCAGCTGCTTATCTATAGAAATGTTGAATTGAAGTGGTGGAGTGAAAAAATATTTAACTCCAATGCACGTGTGAAAATGTAAAACATACCCATTTACAAAAAAAATGAGTATGACCACATGCAGTCGGGAATTTTGACGATACATTATATTGAAATAGGATATATTCATTTATGTAGCATTTCTTTAAAACCATGCACAGCAATCTCCATTCCCTTTAGTCGTTTAATTATGGCACTCTTTACACAGTACATGCCTTGCTGCCATTCGTAGTGTCGTTGGAACTCAGCACATCTGCCGAGCACAAAGGCGTGTGTGCACGTGCGCATTGAACCACACTCAGATGTGGCCTGCCTCCCAGTAAATGTTAACACATTCATTATAGATCAATTAACAGTCAATCTCACCTTCAAGCTAATGTCATATGCTGTCTGATAATCACCAATTACAAAACAGACTGCAAAACCATGGTAGGCTTTTGGTGTGGTTTTCAACTTTGTGTCAACCTATACACGCCTGGTTGCACATATTCAAGTTAAGTTGGTTGAAAAGCTCTTCGTAGTGTTTAAAGTATATTTTTAACCAAAATGTAACACCGCCATACAATAAGTAGGCATTGCATCAGCTTTGTAGAAACAATAGATGCCGTAAGTTAAATGCATCAATCTGGTCCACAAAATTAGGAGGCTAGACCTTTGAACTTTGTGCTCTTGTAAACAATTTTGTGCTCTAGTTATAATTTGATTGCTAGGAAATCAATGTTACCCAAATTTGGTACCGATGGTGTACAACACACACAGTATGTCGATCATCATAAATTAGTATAAAAAAATTAAAACAGGAGAAATCTCACTTTATAATGTTTGTAATACAGCTGTATATATATCGGCTGTCTGCTGAAAAGCAAATGGGGATTAGTGGCCAACGTCCAGGAACTTACGCCGCTGTGAGCGGAGTTTGCCGTCCCCTCTGTTTGGATTAGGAAATGCATTCACTCTCGCCGCTCCTCTCTCCACACCCAATTGTCTGCTGAACGCAGCGATAGTGTGAGGGCGTGCAAGCTTACCGCAGCAGGGGAAGGGCTGACCGACTAGGAGCGCAATGCTGCAATTGCAGTTACTAATGATAGAAATCAATGGAGCGCAACGCTTGATAGAAAATAGCGTTTTCGATGAAGACACCCAGAGTTTTGTCGAGAGCTGGAGGAGGCACAAATTTGACAGAGGTGGCCACCTTGTAATTCTCTATGCAGGAAAAACCCTGCAAGAGTTGTCTTAAAACATCAGTTATGGAATCAATGAGCCTGGCAGAAAACATCCATTCACTTGACATGGACAAACCTGAGAAGTGAATAGATTTCACCTTGGTGACATTTGCACTGGCAACAAGAGATTCTCTGAGCAAATAGTGAATCTCCACACAAATTTATATAAAGTTGCTTTCATTTTACCCCAAATCGATGGTAAACTCTGCCATCTATCTTTATATAACCTTTTGTCAGGGCACTCCATCTCTCAGCACAGGCATGCTTTGCCAACGTTATAGCAATTACCGACTTTGGTCTTCAAGGAAAACAGACTTTGGTAGTAAACCATTACATTTTTAGAATCCCAATTCTAATCATGAGAATTATGCGTTGTAGTGTAAGATGCGGGATGTACTCAGTTCAAAATGTGGGATGAAATCTCCGATATTCATCCTCCCAGCTGCCATCCGTCTCACCCGATTCATTCACAGTTGTGCCGTACATCGGTGTGATATAACAGGAGGTGAGCCTCTAATTACTGTCTATAGCAGAGCAAAGGGTGTTCATTAATACAAATTGAACTGGCCAAAAGAATAATTGAGTGTTGTAGTTTAAGTCATTTCCTCAACTTGGTCCATCTACTGCAGTTGCATTAAACAAATAATTGCATGATAGCTAGTTTGTTTATATCTTAATATATTTTTAGGGCTAGCCATTTCAACCATCTTATTCCTAAAATGCAAGACTAAAGTAGACAAATATGATTTACTACAGTATTATATTAACATTACTTTTACAATCATCAAAACCAAAAAATAATCGCCTAGCCCTAAACTCATGACACTTAGTTCTCATTTTTTAGGTCGCAACACTTATTTCTGAAAGTTCCATTTATTAAGTGTCGATCAAGCCTAGGTGTAGGGACCTTTTTGACTAATTGGGTAAATCATTGCAGTAACTTTTCCTGGCAAGCAGACCTTTGCTATGTTTGTGAGCTTATGTTAGCAGCACAAATAAAAATTGAATTTAACCGTCGATATACTTTTGAGCCGAAATTAAGATTTGTACAGAACAGAGAAGTGTTAGCGCTGACACACGCAGTGAAATAGTTGCGACTCAAGAAACTTCAAAGATAAGCGAGTTGTTTCTGGATAGCCAACTAGTCTTTTCAGGCAACATGTTCAAATAATACTCGCTCACTGTTCATCTTACAGTGTACAGGTCTGTGTCTGAGAAATCATGAAAAGCACATTGTAACATCCACAATTTACTTTAATGACAGACATAGGGGAAGCAGAACTTAACAAGGTTCAGTTTTCCCGTACACCTTATAACCCTAGTAAAGGGCACCATGTTGAGATGGCAAACAATTTTGCATTCACTTTGCAGTCCTTAAGTCAGAGTCCTGCACGGGTGCAATTTTAGAAATCTCCAGCCCCAAATCTGCAACGTTTAATACCGCACCTATGATTTCCCCCCCGCCCCAGCTTTCACCCACAAGTGCCCAACCCGGTGCTGGACATGTGCTAGCCACACTGTATTTCAGGTGCACCATGCAATTTCACCACTTTCAGCATTAATCCTCACCCAAATTGCATACAAATCCTCAATTCAGGTTAAAATCTAATTGACTGATGAATGAATAGGTTCAATTTGTTCTACACACATTAGGCATTGCATCTCAAACCTCACTGGAGGTCTGAAATCATGCCTGCTATGCTAGAAATAGAAGAAATCGGCAAAAAAGCCCCTCCTCCTAGCGTTAATTGGCGTTTGATCATAAAACGGTTCGGTAACAAGTGTCATGAAATATAAAGGAGGAACTGGAAAAAGATTTAGCATTCGAAAATAAAATTGTAATGCATTCTGAAGGTGTAGCTGAATTAAATATAAACGGTAGCAAATAAAACAAACTGAACTTCAATAAAATGGCTGATCATGAAATATTGGTGAATAAACAATTTGCCCAATGATTTTGATAATTCCGCACTTTGTTCTCCATATCGCAGTGCCTGAAGTTTTTCTACAATCTCAATTGGCTGACTATTTGACTGATTGAGAATGCCTTCACAAGGAGATCAAAGCAAAACTTTACACAGGAAGCCAAGCTAACTAAATGCAATAACAATTAGACATAACAGAAAAAAGGGCGTGTGCGTACAGATATAATCCAAAGTGTCTTTGGTGTGTTAGAGGACACAGACTAATCTGATTTGGATTAATTTATTATTTAAATAAATCACAGGTTTCCAGATTGTACCTGCTCTCTCTCCAAGGCATGCGAATGTGCTATTGCGTACTATTCGAGCCACGCTCCTACACTCGCAATGAATTTATTCTCCAGATCCGGCTAAAAATAGCCCATCTTGGCTGCTGCAGAACAGGTTTGGAATTTTGGCAGGAGTCGTTGAATAGAATGTATGTACAGCTGAAGGGTAATGTTGCCTGAACAGCTCCTCATGGTAAGCACATAGGATACAGGTGATTCGGAAAATCAGCTTTTATATACAGCTTTATATACAAAGTTCTCTTTCTCTCTCTCTCTCTCTCTCTGTGTGTGAGAAAAGTTATTGATATTGTTGACTAGATAAAATCATGACTTCAACAATAGATTCTTGTCAGAATGTGCGTTTGTAAATCAATTGTGCACGGACAATTGTTTTGCATTAGCAAAAAATAAAATAAAATAAAAAACATTTAGGAATAAGGATACAATTTCAGCCACCAAAGTCCAGTGCGCATCACCCCTCACAAGGCACGTGTCCACAACAGCTTCAAGGAAATACCACCCCCACACCTCATTTATACTAAGGACAATTAGCACCTCAAAAGACTCATACACCACGCGGACACACGACCCCAACTCTCACTCTCGAGGTCTCTGTCATACAGAGTTTCCCCAGTCCCTTTTGCTCCATTGATTTGGTCAGCCTTGTGCAATCAAATGTGTAAAAATGTACAGTGTTTGTTTTTTAATATAGTCTATTTTATAGTGTATTTATTACTGTATTACTACCTTTACTGTGCTGTTCCATGAGCTACACACAAGAATTCCAATGTACCTGTGCAAATGGCAATGAAAGTATAAATATGAATAAGAAACAACTGATTTATCTCAATATTAATCCAACTTAATGGTATCCAATTCATATGCTGAGTAGCAGTATTTCGAACAGATTTAATAGAGCAAAAGGGTCGCTAATAATAATTATTTCCATACAACTAACATTTCCACAACCGCATACAGCGTTAGACTATATCATGCTTCAGCATAACAATTGTTAGATGCAATCATTCCTCCCCGCTTCAACATACAGTGACCAAGCAGAATAGAATGACAGGAGATAAATCTCTGGTATAGCTCAGCGGCCCCTTCCAGCCACGCATATCAGCAGCAACTCAGTATATTTCAATAAGGTCAGACCCACTGGCAATAACTACAGAGGCTTTGAAATGCCACAGAGGAAACAATTCTTATGATGAGTGAATATTAATAGCGTGTTCGCTAAATAATCCAATCCCTTTGGCACAAAGCAAGTTATCTAGCAGATTATCCGCTATACAACATACCAGCAAAAGATCAAGTCCCAGGTCCGGGAACAGTCTCACAGGCTGTTACTGACACACCAGTAGTTTATGGAGGCTGTAAATATACGCAAAGGTTCGGGGACATAAAATCTTTCTCCCCGCTACCCCACCCAGATACATTGTGGGGGATGTACTTTGTTTTAATTGTGCATTTGTATTTGATTACAACTAAATTAAAAGTGCTCTCACTTTGTTTTTGCATTAGGCTTTGCCCACCGATGCAAGAGGAAAACGGAAAAGGAATAGGATCAATTTTACAATCAGAATTCTCGTGTTCACTGTTCATGCCTGGACCTATGCTGTAGTCACTCCTTCGCAAATCACCACCGTGTTGGACTTCCAAGTGAAAGGCCTTTAAATGTCCATAGCTTAATATGTCATGTCACCCTAGCATCAGACAAAACCTTGACAGATGCTGGAAACTTGAGATGCATTATTAATAAAATGTGGCAGAAATGGTTAGACTCAACATATGCCATGTGAAACAGTCATGACAATATGGAACAATTAAGGTCACGCTATGTGGCAGGGCAGAGGCAAATCTTGCCTTCCCCATGCACTGACTGAGTCAACTAGCTCCAGTCTGATCAGATTATAGTCACCATACAGTACATCATTGACATCATTTCCAAGAGGGGAACAGACAGCAATGCATCACCATATGTTGAGTGTCGAGACCATTTCCTGTGCATTTGCCACTTTCAAAGATAGAGATACAGCTATGTGCTGGAAAAAGATCACTTTGCACCAGGATGTTTGAATGTATGTAATGCTATTTAAGTCAATTTAAAAAAAAAAAATGTAAATAAATTCTGAAATACATAAGTGAGGCAATATTTGCAATTATGAAATACATATTTCATAATGACATTTCATTCCTTATATTCAAATAAATGGGACAATCTCACCGCATGTGGACGTGTCCGCAATTTCTGTATGAAAAAGGTCAATATAAACCAGAGTACTTTGCTTTGCCAAAAAGAAATGTTTTTTAATATGCCTTGAACATTAACTAAGACTACAACGTCACACTGACTAGGACATTTCTTGGTTGTGCAGACACCGTGAAAATAAAATTACAATAATCCATTTATAAATGGCCATACTGTCAATCACTAGTTAAAAGACACCAGGTCAAGACAAGCCAGCCTGCTACACTCACCACCTTCTATCTGACATTAGATGTACATGGTGGCCATTATATAATTTGGCTATGATCCAATTCTCTTGCCAGACCCACTAAGCAGCTGAAACCCCGTCATGCCCAATCACTATAGCCTCGATTCCAAGCTCTTAAGTTTCTTCAGACACAAATCTAACCATAGTGACATGGATGGGTCTAGGGAAGTAGAAAGCTGGTTTGAAGAAACCATGCCTCAATATGTGGATGGCCCAGGTCTTTAACTCAAGTGTCAATGCTCTAGAAAATCTGCATGGCTGGGTTGCCTGTGCCGTGACAAGGCTTTGAGAGAAAATTACATATTACTTTACGAGAAAGGACTTCATAGCATTCCGTTTATCACTGGCAAATAAGAACAAAGAATTCTCTGGATCATGGCGATCCCGGGGTGAAGTAGTGTCAAATTACATGTTGTTCATGAGCGATCAGTCATATTGTGGGGGGTGGACCTACAGAATAGGGTTATTGCAAAACTATAGATAGAAAAGCCTTCAGCGCTTCAACAAGTCAATAACTGCTTTGAGATGTGGGCACTTTTCCTAGCTTGAAATATTACCAACCAATACAAATCTATAAAAAAAGGCTTCTTTGACATCAGTATGGTTTCTATATTACTCTGTCAAGCATAACTTAAATTGCAATTCCATAGCGTTAACGACAGGTCGACAATGACAAATCTGGAGCCCAAACAAAAACTAGGACATTCAGCTGTAACTGTACGGAAACGCATGTGGAGCCATCATACACCCAAGTGTCATACAAGTGTCTGCTAGTTTTCAACCAACGCAGTTGTCATTTCCCTGTCCAGCGCCCATGTTGTTTAAATAGCAAATGCACCAACACACATCTGAGCGCGTTGGTCTTAAAATGAGGTGTGGCCAGGCAAATTGTTGGCGCATTGCTATCTTGAAGCAGCGGGAAGCGATTGCACGATTGACCAATAAAAACCTGGTCTAAAGTCAACAGCGCAGTATTTCACTGTTATTTTATGTACGTATTGTCAAGAGAGTAGCCTAATAAGTGCCTACATGGGTGGGTGCACAACACGCGTACACTCTTGTCTCTCACTCACACATACGCTTTCACTCCACGCACGAGCAGATCAGTTTTATTCAAGTCTCCTGCAATCGGTACACCATCAGGATGACTAAAGCTCCATCATCCTGGTCTCGGCTCTCCTGTGCTGACACAGCCTGTCAATTCAGGTGCAAATATCTAACTGACATGGGGGCTAATTAGATACCATTTGGGACACCTAACTGTGTTACTTTACAGAAGCCGACACTGAACTCCATGTTGAGTTTCACAGCAGTGATGTCACCTATGTGCCCTGGAAGTGCATGACATTCACCCATAATTACAGGTTGATTTTCAAGTGGCCAACATTATTTTTGTATCAACTAACCCGTGATGAGTCCATGTGCAAAATGTGGTTCTTTTATCTAAAAGTGAACGCTTCCAAAATTTGCATTAAGCTGCCCCACTACAGGGACAACTACGGAAACATCCTCCTTAACTGGGTGTCAGATTGCTTAATTTACAGGTAGGAGGAAAATGACACTGGCACAGTACCTGTCAAAATGTAAATAGTATATTTTACATGATATTTACTTCAGCTAGCTAGGGCAGAAAACAAGAGTGTAAAATAGTAAGAAAAGGCATAACCACAGTAATAAAATATCCCTGCATGGCTGGCTCTCTCATTGCCTGGCATAGAATGAAAAAGGCAATTCTACTGTTAAATTACAGGGAGGAGATTTTGGAGAGTTACTAAAGCACAAATGTTGCCAAAAAAACAAAAACAGTCACGAGTGCATTCCTCAGAAATGTGACGGTGGCAAAGTACATTGGTCCTCCCTGAATACCAACCTGTGCCTCAGACAACAAGCTGTGTTATAGTAGCGAGTCTCTTGGGGAGGATGTGGCAGGCACAGTCCAACTCCAATCAAATGGCGATAGGAAAAGTTACATTTTGCATGCCGCCTGCTTAAATGATTACACTACCTTGTTTGAAATGACTTAGCAGGATCTTTACAGTGATCACCTGGCATGCAGTTAAAATGAAAGTAATTCTGAAGTGATGCTCACAATCACAAACATTCAGAGCTACTATTTACGTCATTGAAAAAGTGTGCATTCTTACAAGCTTAGGAGCGGTTTGGCAATAAGCCACTTTAAATTGATTAGCTAAAGATTGGTCATTTTCAGTGAATATTGCTGACTATAAATTAATAAATGAATCCTCATGAAAGAAATTAGTTGCTTAATGCTTTGACAGATGCATTACAAATGTGTATCAAGAAAAGATACATTTGAAATTTGGTGTGGTAATAAACTTTGTGTGGGCATAGAGTTTGTTTAAAATCAAGGACAAATGATAATAGAGGGGAAATAAGACAGAAAATTACAAGCAAAACAAGCTTCTTGTAAACTAATTAAAGATGACAAAATATGACTCCGTTGGGGTCCATTTAGGAATTCACATGCATCTTTACACAGGAAAATCCAAACCATATTAACACAAATAATAGCAGTATCCCCAAAGTGGGAACATAAACAAGTTCTTATCATAGCCAAGAACAGAGAAATCAAGCCACTGATTTGCAACGCTGTGTCGATGTCCAGCCGGGAGCTTCCCTACAGCCAATACAAGGAAGCGTGACTTTGTAAATAGGTAAATGTTTGTATCAGCTTTATAGGCTGGATAGTGCCATCAGAGCTTAATCAGAAAATGCACACAGGTCCCAGAAAGTCACTCTGGCTTCTGCCCGAGTCATCTTTTGCAGTTAAATCTTTGCCAAGTCTTCTGAAACTATTCCCAAAATTAGATCCTTTTTTTCCTTCGTATATCTATTTTATGTTAAAGGGTTAAATAAACGGCAAAATACTGTATTGGGTTCTATGAAATTGGCAGAAGAGTTTCCTTTAATTTTCCATTTAGGAATATGTTAAACAGACTGAATAGTCCTTATTCAACAGACCATGGACATCTGAGGCAGCAAACCGTGCGCCAACAGGTGGTGTCTACCCACCTTTGGTGGGGTAGTGAAAGGCAGGGTACAAAAAGCTGAGGTACTTACATTGCCCATGTACTCGGACAGCAGGTCTTGAAGAGCCTGGCGGACGGAGTTGCACTCGGCCACGATGCGCTCCCTGCGGTCATCGCGCGTGCAAGAGGAGTCAGCCATGAGGGCGGCACCACTGATGATGCTCTCGAGGCGCTCCTCGAGTGAGGGCCGGAACCGCTCCTCGCTAAATGCCAGGGGGTCCACAATGATTTGTTTCTGAATGGAGGGGAAAAAGAGGGACATGATACAGGGTGTGATAATACCATCCTAATATTATGCAGTCAAAAAAAAATATGTAGCCTAAGGTGACTGTGTGTGTTTTCACAAATTGAATCACATTCAATAGTACCATTATTCAAAAGTACCATTGCTAGCTAGTTTTACTTTAGTAAAAGGCCCTGCAATAACGCCATATGCAAAATGCCATATGCAAAATAACGTGGTCGGCTAGGCAAGCTAAAGGCTCAGGCTGGTCAAACAATACGCCCAACATGGCAAACTCGAAATGTTATTTGTTAAAGAATATGACAATCAACAACGTCGTCCTCATTTGCTTCAACAGCAAGGGGGCAAGATAGTCTAGTGGTTAGCCCCAACGTTGGCCTACCTGTAAGCATCCTTGAGCAAGATGCCTAACCCCCCCATCTGCTCCATGTAATAGCAGCATGTAATTGTAAGTTGCTTTGGATAAAAGCCTAGATAAAAGGCCCTCGCCCCAGGTAGATTTTGTGCCCTGAGACAGTACCGGTGGAAAGTCGGATTGTGGAGGGAAAGAGTAGCGACGAAATGATGTTAATAGCCTTGGGAGGTTTTTCTTTGGGGTTGCTTAGCAGTTGCTAGGCCAAATCTTGGTGTTGCTATAGCAACTCCAAGCTTCCCCCTGGCGCCGCCCATAGTTTCGTTTGGTTGTCATTGCGGACGGGGCTTCGTAAAAACAAAACCGAGGAGCTGGATTTGACAGAACGGTACTGTGAAGCCATTTCTAGCCAAATACATGATCTTTAAGATTTCTTAAATTAGATCTTTTACGTCTTTATCTTTGATAGTGCATTAATTTGGCCTACATCCTGCTTGGACCTGCTGGTTTAGTTTGGTTTCCAAAAATCAGATAATAAAAATGTAGTTTGGCGGATGTAAAGGACTCAAAATGCCTTCCTGTTCTATAAAAAGGCTGCTAACCTTTTGTTAGGCCTATTACTTAACAAAATATGACTGTAGGTACAAAAACATTAAACCAGTATATTCTCAGCAGACATTATGCAACACTGGGTCTAATTGAGCAGTAGTTTTACTTTTAGTTCACGGGAATATGGTACATATTCCAATATAAGTGGGCAAATACATTAAAATGTAGGAAAGAAGGATTGGTAAAACAATGCAAGTAGTATCATTGTTTCACTTTGGACAGAGCCATTTCAGTCCAGAGATGAGCCTATGAATATATAAAAAGGTATAATGCTCTTTTGTGGAGGCATTACATTTTATAGCCTCTGTTACATTTCATTTGAGTCAAGGGGGCATTGTTCCTAGATGTATTGTGAGCTGCCCTCCACTCTATCTGCAGCATGAGAGAGAATGCCGTTTATGTCCGATTTCACAGGGGCAAGCATGTTGATAGGAAACTGTAGTTGACATGCTGGAGAAGCACTGCAGAGGGCAAGGTATCGCGTCCATGCTTACGGCAGAAAGAAAGAAAGCAATGTCTCTATATGACCCCCCCCCCACCCCCCCCCACCCACACACACACCCACCCACCACCACCAATACCTTATTGCCGCTAAAATATTCAACATTTCAGATGTTTGAAATCCGGTTTATTAGACAGCCCACCCTCTTTCACGACCACCACTAGCCCCCTCTATTTCATCTCATCTGACCTCCTCTGCTTGCGTGTCATATTGCCATGGCAACAGGCACCAGAGAGAGAGAAAGTGTGTGTAAGAGAGACTGACTCATTGGCTAATTTTGCCTCGCACTTGAAATTTGTTATGTGAAGGGACTTAGTTTGGAAATCGGCATTTAAGTTAAGAACAATAGAAACTTTCCACATTACCAGAATAATCACCAACAAAGAACCTGTACTTGTCATGGTACTTTATGAACATTAGCAATCCAGTCAGATTGTAAATTTTTTACAGCATGCCATTCATCTGGCAGGGGAAATAAACCTAAGCAGTTATGTCACTCAAATGTTTGACATTTGCCGTCAAGGCCTGCTGTCAAGGCACAACAGAACCCATGTTAAACCCTCCACTCTGTAGCTTCCTTACGCCAATATTAAGTCCTCCCACAGACATTCACCAGGAATAAACCCCTAATTCACGGTAGGTGCGCCGCCAGCCATTCAGTTGTATTCATCCAGCATTTATGGCCATGGTTTTCTACTAGATTTGTTTCTGCATACGACGACTGTAAAATCCATCAAGCAGACAGACCCCCCCCCCTGTTAATCGATTATATTATTATGCCTTCACAGCCAAACTATTTGACAGAGAAGTTGATAAATATTTTTAAACTCCCTGGTTTTAGGCATGACTCAGTATTCCAGTTTCAGTGAACTCCCTGGTTCCCAGATCGTATGATCTTTTCTATAATGACATGTCAGCATGTCCCAGCAATTAAACATTTTGCACAGTAGAATCTTCTACAGTGTTTCATATTCAGATCCTGACTTTTTTGACTTGTCTGCCCTGTTCATTTGAGACTGCTGCAGTCTACACCACTGACTTCCGAGTGTGAATCATGTAGTTAAATCAATAAGATGTAGAAAGGGTAAGGGGGGGGGGGGGTGTACCTACACTATCGTGGAAAAATAATGGCAGGTCATTTGAAAATGTACAAATTAGCAAGAGCTAAATAACCATAATGACATATGTTTGGAAATCTTCCATTTAGGCTAGCATTTGATTATTGTGAAATATTACACCCTTCATTATGACATACCGTGTTTTCTCATTACTACACAGAAGTTTATCCAAGAGGGACATTACCCACAATAAGCTGTGGTACAGAGTATATCAGTTAAACATGCTCAACTATGCTTTATTTTCCTCTTTTCTGGGTTGTAAGGGCCTCAAACACCCAATCATAGCAGAGGGATTTTGCAATGACCACATCAGACTATGGGCGAGTGCAAATTGGGTGTGTTAAAGATTAAATGGAGAGCTGGTTAATCTCTTAAGGATTTATCTTACATTATAAGTAATGATTATAGTGATTTATTAAATTAAAGTGTTTTTCTTGCTTCAATCCATTTTTTACCAACTGCAAGCAGACCAGTTCTAAATAGGCTCAAGAAGAACAAGTTCCATTAGCCAGTGCTAAACTACACCCAAAGTAAATGCAAGTTAAAAACCTGCTGTGTCTCCTTTAGTTACTACTACTACTACTACTACCACCACAACCACCAGCACAAAAACTATGCACTTACATTATAGAAGTGTCCCAAAAGACCTTTAACGTGGATGTTAACCATAACAGATCTTGTTAACCGGTAGGACTTGGATGTCCTACATTGTCTTATACAATATTTCAGGATACGGCATTACAAAACCAATCATTAAATGTTCCAGTTAAACAGCTGTTGTAATTTACTTCAGTTGTTAAGTTCTTGGTTGGCAGGATATATAGAAAACGTCATCTTGGAAACAAGCCTACACAGGAGCTCATGATCGCTATAAAGAAAAGCTTACACCCGAGGACAGATTAAGTAAACCACCCACCAAGTGTTTTTAAATTAAACTAAAGAAGAAATAATTCTGTCCTGAAGATGTCCATCAGGAATTGTGCGCCATTTAGAATCTCCATGGAAAATCTTAATGGTCGAAACACCGATTATCCGCAAAATCAAACATGTATTTTTCACTATGGAGGTCTTCGGAGGTAACTTCACACAGAAGCATTCTCAAGGGACCCACAATTAGTCCTTAATGTTTTGTCAAGAGCTGAAATAAGTTTAGAGCCATCTTTAAAGAATTAAACTAACCAAAGTTAAACAAACGTGAAATTGCAACCAGTGTATTTTACTGGACGTGAATTTTAACACTTTACCATAGTTATTTCTTGAACCTTGATCGCTCGCCAGATAAGTGTTCTTCTCACTATACTAGTCTATACCTAATCCCTCTCGTATCCATTCATATCCTTTCCAAGTTCAGTTAAAATATTTAGGGAAACGCAAGAATAAACAACTACAAGTTGGAGCACAAACAAACTCCCAAATAAACAGTTTCAGGTAGATTCTGGTGTATTTGGCCTGTAATAGTGCAGAGACTGTTCCAAATCTTGTGCTTAATGGGAGACTGCAGGTTAACTTTATGTGATGCTGCAGCAGGGCAGCAAGGCGTAAACACCATAATCAAACATGGTTGTAGATATAATAAAAATGTACAATTCCACAATTACTGTCAGGACTTTTACCGTGGTTTATTGTAAAACCGCTAACTAACTATCGCTTGTAAAAACATAAATTTAGGGGTTGAATGTAGGCTATTGCAATTTGGTGTTAGCTATGTAGGCACCAAGTGTCTGAGTGCCTACATAGCCAAAATGCCTGTGCCAGAGAGTAGCTCACTGCTAAATTACCTAATTGTAATTGCCCAGAAGCTTTTATCCAAAGCGACTTTATTACATGCTGCTATTACATGCTGCAGGTAGGGGTTAGGCATCTTGCTCAAGGATGCTTACAGGTAGGCCAACTCTGGGGCTCGAAGCCCCAACCTTGGCTGGGAGTCCAACACCTAGACCACTAGACTATCCTGCCCCAAGCTTTATTAAGCTCCCCAATACAGAGTCAACAAAGACCTCCATAAAAGAAGGTAGCTCGCGGAAGCTCTCGCATTAAGGACTGGGTGATTGTTCAGTGTGACTGAACGCCGGGCAGTGTTCAAGTCCCGTGTGTGTGTGTGTGTGTGTGTGTG
>JAOEHI010000002.1:4047119-4078719 GCA_025447815.1 Percopsis transmontana | reverse complement strand
TTGCAGCCGAGTGAATAAATAGTGCTAAAAAGACAAATGTTTCCGTAACTGATGAAACTACTGAAAAATTAAAAAAATAAAAAAATAAAAAGGTGAAAGGTGGGTATGGCCCACAAATGTTTAGAAATGCTTCATAAATAAGTATAAAAGTAAGCATAAAAAAGCATCTCCATTATATGCCAGGCTGCAGCTTTGTCTACCGGATAACTGCATGGAGAATTAGCAGTTGGGCCTACCCATAATGATTTCATATTCTGTGGGGGAAAGTCAAGCTGACTCTTTCACAGTGCAGCAGCATTTAGCATTTTAATCAGAAACATTACATCATTGCTACATGCTACTTACATTCTCAAATGGTTCATTAGGTGGCCACCTAACAAAATCCAAATGAAACTAAACACAGAACAAATGGCTACAACTCCATTTTAGGTATTGCAGCTGCCGCATTTACATTCACATGAAAACCTTAATTGCATCATCAAGGCTGGTGTCCCTTGTGTGGTCTGTAAACCAACGAAGCGCCCTTCCATCCACATTTGCCTGGAAATCCCATGAATAATTTCCTGTGACATTCCCAGGTGAGAACCAACACGCAAAGTTAGCCATGCTGTTGCTAATCTGCCAGGTCCAGAACTATGTTGCTTTTTTAAATTTAGAAATAAATAAATATATATACACACACACACACACACCATTTACCCACCAAAGGAGCGAGAGAAAGTGGCTGAGAGCAGTGTCAATTGGTTGCAGGCTTCCCATATTCATTGTATTTAATGTCTTCATTTAAGAAAACTGAAAGAGGGAGGCACCGTCTGCCCGACTAGAGTCACACACTGGCATCACCAGTGACAAATGCTACAAGCATGAGAACCACACAAGAAAAAAAAAATAGGTCAAAAAAAAAAAAAGGGAGGTCAACACGATGACAAAGACTTACTGTCTGGTTTGTCCAGCACCACTCTCTGTCCAACACTGGATGGGTCTACACAGTTGACTGGGCACACAAATTGGGTTTGTAGTCTCATTATGTGCTAGACAGTACCCCTCCCCCCTCCCCAACAGTGTGCTTGAAGAGTAATGGTTCCAAATTTCAACTTTGACAGAATACAATTCTATTCTCAATAACAAATCTGCAGTTGTTCCATTACAACCAATCGTTGCACATTTGCAAGAAGTGGACCAATTGAAATAATTTTGTGTAATGTGGGGGGGCAGGATAATCTAGTAGTCTAGGTGTTGGACTCCCGGCCGGAGGGTCGGGGGTTCGAGCCACCGAGTTGGCCTACCTGTATGCATCCTTGAGCAAGTTGCCTAACCCCTATCTGCTCCATGTAATAGTAAGTCGCTTTGGATAAAAGCATCTGCCAAATGACCCAATTGTAATTGTCTGTAATAAAAATCAGCCCTGCATGTCCAGGGTTTGACGTCGGGGACGAGGAGCATTATGGATTTATATCTAGGAATAACATCATCACAGGGCCGTACTGGGGTGCTCAAGCCAAACGATGGCTACCCTTAATGTCATAGGCTTCCAACTAATGTGACATGCGATTAGACAAGAAAACAAGGATTGGCCCATTTTGCTATAGCAACATGTATTACCACCAAGCTATATTAAACAAGAAGAAATTACAGTTTATAATAGCGCAAGCAGTGGCAGATAGCATGCATGCACACACAGTAGTCACACCACTTAATCCACTTGTTAAGTCTAGCAGATCTAAGAAATGCTGACTACTACTATTTTCAGGGGATAGGGATCCGTTCTCCTTTAATAAACTTCCATCCATCCAACGTTCACCTTAACTAGCGAGGCAGCCGGAATCAAGCTCATGCGCTTGTGGCTGAACCATCAGTGGGTCGGAACAATCAGCGTCCTATGAGGAACTACTGGCAGCTACGGGCGTGGTTTAGGTGTGACGTTAGCCCGGGATAGAGAGTTCATCCAATCACCTGCCAAGTATTTTTTGAAAGAGCCTACGCTTTTCCAAACAGTTTCCAAGGACGACTTACCAGATGGTTCTGTGTAACAAACCATCTGGCACGTCAGGTTAACGTTCACCTGCTGCCTAGAAAAGGCATGATGAAATTTAATGTATAGCATACTAAAATAAAAATAAAGAGAACAGAGGCTGCTGAGAGGTTGTATTAATTAAAAAAAAAAAAAAAAGGCAGCCAGGATACTCTGTAAACCAATAATCAAAAGCCTTTCAAAGAAAACCCCATTCAGGAATAGTATAGTCTTCCCCTAATGATTGTGTCAGGCTTTTTCCCCCTCCTATTTAAAAACAGCTGGTAAGCCAACAGCTGGGTGGAAAATGCTTTCTGATTCCAGGGGAGGGTTTAACCCTACTCAATGGCTGCATTAACAGGCTAGGCACGCTCAACTGAGCAGCATGGCATAACTGACAGCCAGGCCTCGACACCAGCTTGCAACAGTGGCTGAATTCCTGCCCACTGAGAGCATACCAAGCTACTGTAACATTCCTGGCCTCCACCACCACGCAGTGGGCTGACTCATGTCGACCTTTCAAACTAAACCAGCACATGGTACCCGTCTTGCTTTTGGGGGAGGGGGGGCACAGACAATGACAACACCAACTTCAAGTCAAGACATGATAACTCCCACCATCAAGCCACTGCTGCTAAAACGGTCGGCATGCATGTCATGTCGAAACGCTATATCTACAGCAAATGGGATATGGAAGTAAGAGTGGGACCTGCTGTCGCAAGACAAATGGTGACTTCACTAGATGGTGATTTGATAGCAGATTTTTGACTTGGGGAGTCGTGGGAGGCATGAAATTACATTTTAAATGGAATGTGCGTCAGCCGAGTCCCACCAGACAGGTGGATATAGCCATTTAAACACATCTCAGATCATCGACATCTGCACACTTTCCCTCCTCTGTCCCTTCAAGCAAGAGATCCGCTTTTGTTGGCATTCCCATGGCAACAGCAAAATATTCAAAACAAAGCAGATATACAAGTATGAACAAGCTGTTCAATAACATGCACAGCAATTCTACTGTCTCACATTTAGGTGCCACTACAACAAAGACTACGATTTGTAGGAAGGCACAGTCACATTATTCAAATAATAAAGTTTCCCCTTCAGACTGTCTCACTTATTATTCATCAATATCATCCGTCTCTCTGGCTTTTAAAAATATGTCCAGGAAAAAAAAAAAGTCGTCCTGGCAGTTGGCAGGGTCAAACCATTCATTACCCTACATCTTCTTACATTTCTTTGGTGGTGGAAGACATGAGAGAAGGTCTATAGTGCAAAAGGCTAATAGGATTTCACAACAAGCTAAAGGGGTGGTGTTGGTGAAGTCCAGACACCTCTAGGCGATGGTACACTGTGCTACAAGAGCAAAAGCACTGCAGAATGGTAGGTAAAACCTGGAGGTATGCAGGGGTCCGATAGTCGAGGTTTCAGTTAAATGTTTCTAAGAATAGAAGAACACTGCAAAAGGAATGTATTGGGATCATAGCATATTCTTTTTTTAAAGATTTTACAGAATGTACATTGTCGATGTATTTATTATCCCATATTTTTGAGCATACACCGTGTACAGGACAGAAACCACACACAAAAATCCAATATGCATTGATCCCGTACCTTGCTTGCGGACATCTTCCACGGCAGCAGTTAACTCATCCTTGAGGAACTGGCTTTCCTTTGCAATTTTCTCTCCTTTCTCCAGGAAGTTTTGGGTAGCATTCTCCACTGAAGCAGCCAAAACATGAGCCTTCTTAGAGCGGCCCTTCTTCTTGTTAGACGGGCCTTTGTTGCTCGAATTTACAAGAGTGGTAACCTATAGCAAAACAATTGCAAGATTATACTGATTTTGGTGTCAAGAGTGTACGTGGACATTGCTGAATGACAATATCAGCATAGTGTTAGTCAAAATAATATAAAATATTGATAAAAAAAATAAACCTTAAACAAACGAGTACGGTTAACGTCTTCCTCGGACACTGAACAACTTCCACACTGCAGACGTGTTTTACGTCAGTGTAGGCTACCACCGCGATTAACTTTTCGTTTGCAGACATTAGGGATTCCAATATGTCCTGTTCACAGACTTCACACAGATGGCCGAAATTTAAAAAACAAAAATGTTTTTTTTGTTTAAACGGCTGCCGATCGCATGCTAGGAGCAAACACGGTCAATTGATGGCTGGCAACCAACTTGTTGAACCATTATTGATTGAAATGTGATTTTACGCGACAGTCGTTCAAATCAAGGGCGTGGCAACCCTTTAAAAAAAAAAAAACAGTCTGATGTCATGCATTTCACCTGGGTGACCAGGGGCTCCAACAGCCTCTCCACCGCCAGAGTACGGATCTCGAGGCTCTTTGGGTCCCACTTGAAGTTGATGTTGGCCGTGTTGATGCTTGTCATCTTCTCCGATTCTGGAGGATAAAATACCGGAATGTGTAAAAAGGTGAGTTCACGTGGTGGACTCCTGCCATATGTGAACCATGTTCAAGTCATGTACTGTAGTAAGGAATGATTTTATACTGTACAAATCATAAAAGGGAAACTAGATCAAATCAAACAGCATCAGATGCACTGAGCTATGAACCTAAAGGAACCCCTTTATCTGGCCTTTATCTGTATCGTCATTGGCAGACAGACAGTCATATGGTCGAAATGTTGGTACCCAAGTTAGACAACCGCCTCATCACTTTTTCGAATGAATGCCATAAGTGGAGCACTGTGGCCCATTTTCGATTTGCCTTTTCAGGCAGCGAATGCAGCCCCATTGATTAGCTCTCACACATTGAGGGGCATGTATAATTGGCCAGCCCTGAGGGTTTGAGCAGCTTCAGCCAGGATGCTGGTCAGCTGAATGGTGTGAACAATTCTGTTGCTAGCTACTGACCGGTAGCATTTAAAAAATAAAAAAAGTAAAGCCATAAATAGAAAATGGAAGCATGAATGGTGTAAACCATGAAGGCCATCTGGTTTACCTTATTTATATTATAGGTACATTCAATAACTTGAATAATTTAAGCATTGCTGCCCCCCCCCTAAGCATACATTTGCCTATTATTAAATAAAAGCACGGAAAAGGGTGTGTCTGACGAACCACAAAAAGTGCACTCTCTCTCTAAACACTGCTGCTTGACTACAAGGCCTACTAATGAAGCACCGCCAAGTTTTCCCCTCGAAACTGGACAGGCTGAGACTTGTGTCAACAGTGTAACAGGATATTAGATAATGCCAAAAACGAATATTTCAGATACTCGTACTTATTGAAAGAGGATATACGTATTTCTGAAATCTACCAAATCTAAAAAGCAATCTTAAAATGGCTGACTAATCTGTTATCTTAAGTAGAGGCATGATTTTAATATGAAGGACCTGTATGTGCGGTCAACAACTGCTCTGGCCGGACACCTGACCGGTGCTACCGCTAAGTAGCCGAGATGAGGATTAGCGGAAAATACTTTCCGAAGAAACATGTCAAGCAGTTTAACTTGAATTATATGTGCGGCCAAATCGTGGGCCTATTCGTGTGCTCAAATGTAACAAAACGAATAGTATTGTGGGTTAACCGTCTGAGCTAATATTATGTTAAAGCTAGCTAATTTTAGCCAACAGGTGCTAGCTCTAGCTAGTGCTTGCCAACATACAATACCTATCCAACTTCCTTTTCACTGGAAAAATATTAGACAAACAGTTATATTTAGAAATCCAATCAACCATTACAACTAAATTAATTACTTTTCTTGGTTCAAAAAGAAAGGAAAGGAGGAGTTGCGAACTTACCGAAAACAATCCACTCGACAACTGAGTTTAAAAGTTCAAAATGGTGGGAGTTCAAAATGGGAATAATAGAGAATTCCTCCTCAGCGTCAATCAAAGTTCTTCCCTAAACGCTGTTCACTAACGGTTTCAAGTTACTGTCCTATTCGCTCACTGTACACCAAGTACTTATTATTGAATAACTAAACTGACGAGTCGAAATATTTAGTTCAGTGACCTATCCAACAACTACACTGAAAGTTTCGACGAGGACTGCTTGTTTCGATATCCCAGACTGTTCAACAATGGCGTAGAAGGTGGGGGCTTGGGCGGTGAGCTATTTCCTGGACATGGGTAGGCCAGTTTACATGGAACGGTGTTTTGGGCGTGGCACTTAAATCAATACTATCTGTCCCGGTTTGTCCTTATAAGGACAATTTCTTCTTTTCAATAAAAAATATTTCTTCAAACCATGCAAATCAGCAATTTCCAACCAAATAAAAATATTTTTAAATCAAAGATTATTTCTTCTCATTAAGTCAAAACCACAACACCTATTTTAGGTTTTAGTCAGAAAAAAAATATTTTAATTAAAGAAAAAAGTGTAAAATGAGAAATCATATTTGTGGGTTCTTTTTTCTCTTCAACCTTTTGTTGCTCAAGTCACACTAATGTAGGATAGGTTCCAAACAGCATACATTTTGGGGCATTTCCTCATCTTTTCTGTTTTATCTGGAAGTGTTTTTCACTATTCTCCATCAAACTCCAGCTAAATTCAGAAAATGTCTTCCCATGCAAATAAAACATGTCCACATTATTCAATTGTTGTTTTTTCTTCACTGGTTTATTTTAGATCGTACTACTGTAGCTTTTATCTACATCATTGCAGCTGTGAGTGTAATAGAAATAGAATGAGAAATGTAATTTATATATTTAAGAGATGTGTTTTGCTTTGACCTAATGAAGCAAAAAAGCTATTTAAACCAGTTTATACAAGGGAGCCAGATGCAAAAAGATGAAAACAAGCCTATACACATACAAACATTATGTTGGTGCATAACATAGCAGTTTATGCCTTGTTAATATGTTGTTTTGCTGCTACCTCTTTTTTTCTAGCATTACATCACAGTTTTTGCTTTATGGCCATATAATGTAATAGCAGCCATGACTGGCATTTGAAAATGTATCTTACACAATCTAACTCATTTTCTGTTCATTCCCATTATTGTGGGTAATTAATAAACCAGTGGGCTTGGAAACAATCAATCTATTCACTGCTGTAATAAATAAATATTAACAAAACAATTGAGGCACTTTTTACATAGAGGAAATTTTTGTAAAAAATAGAACTTAAGCTTCTCAAAAGTCTGAAATCATAGGTGATGGGCCTAAAAGACCACTACAACAAACAATAGTTTCTGTTGGTAAGTGAAAATCACACAATTCTATTAGTTGGCTGGGGTAAGTGTTAATTAGAGGTGAGGTTCTAGCAGTGCAGCATGAATTACATTCCTAAAGAGAATGTACTCACAAATGAATGAATTAAGATGTTAATAAAGGCCACAGAATAGCCTATACGTGCAGATTATGTTTTGGAAATTAATTTCTGAATATTAGTTATACATTGGTTATTTATAAATGTATTCCTCCAGAGAGTATTCATTAAGGGCCACATTGGCAAATTCATTTCCTACATACAATATATCTGTCTTTGGCTGTCTTTTGTTTTATAATGTTACATTACCAAGAGCACAGGCCCTAATGTGTCATCGCAATCAATACTCTGTGGTGAATGGAGATTAAATGTGGTGGAGCTGTGGGCTTGAATGATAAATGTCCAAATAACTGCTTGTTTAGTTGTCCTTGAACCAAGTTTTTTTGTACCAGCACATGATGGGAGCACAGCATGCTATAAATAATTCCTTCTTACAATGAGGAACTTTACATGACACGCCAAATGTATAATTGACACATGTAAATTGGTGGTGTTGGGCATCATGGTGAACCATGGTAAATTTCTATTTAGAGAAATAACAATGAATTGCATCAAAATATATACAACTGTAGACGGTAAAACATACCAATGTACCTGTATAGGTGACCCCATAGTTGGTTGATTCATTCAAATCCTTCATGTACAGATTTAGATAGTATACAGATATAAGTTATATGCAAGGCATGTGTGTGTCTCGGTGTAATTCCTTTAATATAATAAGAACTCCCATGCCTTTCAACCTGAGCCAAATTGATAATCTGAATCTGATTTGGTTTGGATGAGGCATATTCTGTTGGTAATCTTACCCATGACAGTAACAGTGACTATGAGAGTCTGCTGACCATGAAATTGCGAAATATATTCTGAGCAATGTCACAAAGGAAATGTAGCCGCCTCCAGTCCACCCACACCTTATTCACCCCCACAGCTGTCGACCGAGCTTGATGATGTCATCAGGCCTTCCTTTTTAGAGAGTAAGGCTATTTGCTACAGCAATTACCAATGTGCATTCTTCCATAGTTGTCAGTCATCCACAGCAGCACCCATGGGCCTGTCCCTCAGGCACTGCTGTGGAGTAGCAGTACTATTTGGAGTAAACAGAATGGTGATGATTACTGCTAGTAGCAGTCATTCACTGGCCTTTTTTTTTAAAGAAAAAAAAGCATCACAGGTCCCCCGAGTAACAGCATACATGTTTACAGTTTGGTGTGGAGATTGCGATGTCTTGGGATATGCTGTCAATCCTCAGAATTGTGCAGGATACCACTTGTTAGCAGTCTGCTGAGCCCCAATCTTCTGGTGTGAAGCTTAAGACAGGACTGTATACTGCATTTGACAGAATTGTACAGCACCTCGGCTTGAGCCTAAGATGGGGGATGAGCAAATCCCTGTGTATCTACTTTTAACAACTGAAGTTATTTGATTGCCCAGTCATCTCATCACAAGTATTCCAAGTACAGCATATGAACATTCCACTTCAGAAGATGCTTATGTTGACATTTGTGGTGTTTACTGTGGTGCTGTGTTCAAAATGAAGTCACATTTTCTTTTTGTGCTTTCACTCCAATTCTCTCATTCAATATTTATATTGCCTTTCTCTATCATCTATATCAATCACCCATCATCCATCAATTCTGCATATTTTCCTCATTCAAAGTATCTTCAACACTCCAGAAACCTTGTTTTATTCCAGTCTTCCCTTGGGAATGGCTGCCCTAATTTGTAGCTTTACAACTGAGAATGTTACAAAAGGAATGTTAAGACTCTTAGAGAAGACCCAAAATGAAACATAATGTAATGTAATGTGTGTAGTGAGTCAGGGGTGTTCAGATACTCTCCCCCTACCAGTGCATTACTCTCTCTCTCATGAAGCAAAATGGGGAAGCATTTGTTAGAGAGCATACTGTACTGCAGCAAATAAAACCTACAGATGCCCCAGACAGACACTGTGTGCAGTTAATTGGTGTATGTCACAATGTTGCAAGCACTAAACTATATGATGGCAGTTTATCAAAGGCCAAGCTTTAGCTGATTATTGTTTCTTAACACGTAAATAGGGACATTTGTGTGTCACAGTCTTGTTGCTCAGCATTAAAAAATTTACTGCACTGTAGATACTAATTTTTTTTCTATTCACATTTTATCTCTGAGCTAAATTGTTAAATAAGTGTCTCGTTTTCACTGATCATCAAATGTAATTAAATATGACTTGTGTGCAAATCAAATCTCATTGAAATGTTTGGGACCGCTAAGGATTGGATCATAAGGTTTCTTTAAGGTTTAGCTCGACCTAATTAAGTCCAAAGTTAACACCACAGTCAAAGATTTCCAATTTATAATTTGAGATTTCTCCTTTACTTTCTGATGTTTCAGGGTGTCTTTTTGTGGATTTGATTGGAGTAAAACTACGTTATTTGACAAACCAAAAGTTGTCATGTACAGAAGACTTACCCAATACTCATTCTGTTCTAAGGAAGAAATATAACTGAAAATGACCTTAAAGCCAGTTCAATTGGTATGACATTTTAGATCAGAATCGTATATAAGAATACAAGATGCAGTATGGTCTTTTACAGTGCATCTTTTATTAAACTAAATGACCATTGTGAAGAGCCACACGTTTTTAGAATGTGTTTAGTTACGTGTTATAGGCATACTGTGAAAATGGCCCACTATTTTTTGTGTATACATCCTGCTTGGTACCTCTTCAATTCAAGGCTCCCCGAAAATAGCGGGACTGGGCTAATTTCCAGAACAAATTTCTAACACTGATAGGTAGTCTTTCCCTAGATAAATAATGATAGTGATCTAAGCATTCTTGTGGGAAATTGGAAATTGAACACTGCATTTGATGGACAAGACTTCCAAGTGGAAGAAATTACCTTTCAGTATTAATGACAGAGATCCATGACATCAGCAGGACCCAAACGGGTCTATATAATCAATTAGAGATGGACAGATGTGAATATAGGAGAATACTTGCTCACCCACAGCTCCATTTACACCATCTTCACTCTAATAAGAATATATCAGAACAACAGCCTTCCTCTTAGCCAGAATCACTCCTTATTGAGTGCAACAGCAGAAGTCTAGTAATTCAATGAGCACATCCTCCCACTCTCAGCACAGCTGACGATAAGTCAGATGATTGGAAATGCAGTTGTTTTATTTTACTCTTCTCTAACCCAAACATAACTGATACCTCACTTACATTTGTTTCTTTACAGGTTGGCTTCAATGCTACATTATCGAATATACTATTACGGACTATCAAATTCTTTAAAACGTAACAAATGTAATAATCCCAGAGGCACATAAACCCTCTTCAGTCAAAAAAAAAGGAGCAAGGTAATGTTTTTATCTCTGTGCGTAGTGAAGTGTGGCCATATCCTTGATACAGTGCAATGCATGGGTCATTGAGAGCATACAATTCTCACACATCACAGAAAATGTAGTAAGAGGAAGCGATGCTCCAATGCTCTGACACTGATTCTTTTCGATGAAGGAACTCCTGGTGGGAGGGAATTCACCAGTGTCTTGCTCATGGTATATTAGTTGTGTCCATCTTGAGCTGTTGTCAATGTTTCACCCCCATTGGCTGTCTGGGGGAGACAGCATTTAGCAGCCAAAGCATCCTTCCCTTTTAAAGGTAAGTTAATTATACATGCAAATAAATTGCTTACCACTTACAAGTATCAATATGGTAAACTCCTAAAAGTGACTATAGACAATGGGTCGAAGTCCAATGGATAATTAGAAATTCATTACCTCAAGCCAGGTTCCTTTCTCTTCCTGTAAATGTTTGCAATTCACACCTGCAGTTGAACTAAAATCTTCTGATAGCAGGATCCACTATGTGGGTGCAAAACAAAAAAGCAAAGCTTCCTGGGAAGTGTGTGGTCGTTGTAAACCAGCATGCTGAAGCCTCAAAGAAGTGAGATACTATGTTGAAATACTACTGGACGAGACAGCAATAAAATGCCCTGTCATTGCCAGAGCCCACCACTGTAAACAATCGCATGGTATCTGTCAGCTGGATGCCTTCTCAATCATGGCAATGTGTCCACTTTCTTGCACTGTGAAAGGAGGTTTATGCAGTTCTGTTCTGACCTGTCAGTGTCACCAATATCAAGGAATCCCCCGTGTCAATTAAGACAAGTTGTAGGTATTTCCTAAGAGATCCACAATCCTAAGGAGGGGATAAGGATTTTTTAATTTTATTTTCAGTGATAAAATCCTTTTGGTCTTTTCCTGCAGATAGAAATCTCACCAATGTCTCTTTCGTGTCTCCCTCAATCATTTTTACTTTTGCACTGTCCCAAATAAATACATATTATTTCAGCTATGTAGAAAGTAATTTAAAACTTCAGATTGCAATATAACACACCGCTGGGAGTTTCTGGGACTTTGTTAATTTGGATAGTGCCCAGATACAGCATGGGAGGTGTCATGTGAGCAATATATCACCAGGGGGTTCATGGAAACATAAGCTGAAGGATGAAGCTTGTTACAGTCTGGTAACCATGCTGGCTCAGTGTGCTAAGTAGAATCTGAGGAATGGGCATTTCAGTATATTGATGATAAGGGGCGTGATGTGAAACCTTGTGGTTTAGACCAGTCCTACAGAAACATTGTGGTTTTGGATTGAAACTCTGGCAGCACATGCCCTCTTCCGCACGTCAGTGCTGAGTGCCTGGCACTACTCTCTACTCCTTCCCCTACAGCACTCATAAGGTCACACCATTTTCTGTGCATGCCTCTACAGCCACCCAAAACAATTGACAGTTTCAAAACGGAAAAACAAGTGCTGGGGAGGAAATCTGAGGTTCTGAGGGCGATGCAACACAATCATGGCGTGCACCTCGAAATTAATTATTTTACTATTCAGAGGAGTTTGTGTTAAACAGTATACAAGCATCATTAAGAGATCTGGGGGTGCAATAGAGAGGTTTTTAAATCAAACTGAGTACCAGGTACACATCAAATGCACCACAAGGCTATTTTGACAACCTTATGATATTTCCCAAAGGTTGTGTGACACAAGTCATAAATGTCTTAGGCAGCCTTAAGGTGAGCAGGAATTTGTAGCATGAATTGTAGCATTGCCATGATGAGTAAATCATGATGACACATACTGTAGATGTAGAGTGTAGATTTGGCCATCGCAGCATATTGATGCTTTATGGCAAAGCAAAATGATGCCTATAATAAAAAACTAAAATATTATCACATGATATATAATGAATAATGAATAACAACAATAAGATTTAACCATGTTTACATAATTTGTAATAATTGTTCCAACATATAAAATGAGCCATCAACTCAAAAAGTCAAGCTTCTCTATGAAATTCATGTAATATCCTATGCACTCGTGACATTAGTTTTAATTTCACTTAGCATAGCATAGCATGATAACTCAGAAAAGTGGCATGGGTTATATGCCAAAGACCAGTCATTGTTGAACTGTGGAATAATCTGTTCAATAATGAGGTGTGATGCAAATTACCTGCTTTCAATTAGTCCCCATTCAATTGAAAAGCCATCTAGTTACACTCTGATATCTACAAATTACCAAATGAAAGACAGGGCCCTGTATCCAGCAAAAACAACACATTTTCTACAACAGAGATACTATCCAATCTCGCAGTGCGGTCAAGCATGGCTGGCGCATGGTGACAAAAACTAATCACAGGGTTGAAGCACAGTTGACTGTAGCATTGACGTGTCTTCATAAGAGACTGACAAAAGACAATACAACAAAATGAGAAGAGATGTTGCCACATTATAATGTCATCTGTGCAAGATAATTGTTCACTTTGCCATAGCAAGCTTACAGTGAAAGTATCAGACCTGCCAACTAACATCACCCGGTGATCAATATACTGAAGCCTGCAAGATGTTTAATGAAATCATTATTCCTACCAAGATTTATGTCGTATAACTGGAGTCAATTTGACTCCAGATAGAACTACTGGAAAAAACAACCACCTTAGCATATTAACTTATGGTCTTGTGTAAGTCTCTATTTCATGTCATTATTCACAATGTTGATCTTGATCTTGTTGGTGCGACAGTAATCACTATTATTTTATTATTTTTGGTTTATTTTAAGCTATTATTCTAAGTGTTACCAACTGAGTCACCAGCAAAATTTGAGAGCAGAACATTACACGTAAATTCATCTGCTGTTACTGTATACAGTGTGCAATTTGGCATTTTCGACACTGTACTGCATTTAAGTCAATGGGAGCTGTCAGATACGCCTAGCCCGCTTATACATGCATATTTTATTTACATATTATATGTAGGTTGACATTTAGGATAAAATGTTTACATTTTACAGATAATAATGGAACTAGTAGGTTTGTTAATGGTCTTCAGAAGCTTCCTTTTCTTTTTGTATAATAACTGGTGTTTTTTACATTCAAAATAAAGCAAAGCTAATGGATTTGATTTAGTCTTCCTTATTCTGTTTGAAATTCTTATTGGTCGCAGTACATTACGTTGAAATCCCCCATATCTTTACATAGATTTTAGAATAAAGATGAATATAAACAATCCCAATCATGTCATATTTTCCTTTAACATTTATTTTAGAGTTCTTTACACTCGTGTTTAAAATTGCTCAATATGTTTGGCACATTCATTTCAAAACATTAACATTGATAACATTGATAACATTGATACAGAAATAATACATAACATAACATAACTTAAAAAAGTGATAAAACAATCTGAACCAGCCTATTACTGTATGTGTACCGCTGTATATGTTGTGGTTAATTTACAGTGAGGTCATGTCAATGTATGCAGGTGGTAATGCATAGGCAATGAGTGGCACTGATGCTGCAGTGCTCCTTGGTTGGCAGAGGGCATAGCTGGACTCGGGCCACCATTTTACAGTAGCGTTTTGTTATCGTGAATAAACCACCGAAAACATTTTACAGACGCTTTTATCCAAAGCGACTTAAAATTTCATTGTTCTATTACATGGAGCAGGTAGGAGTTAGGCATCTTGCTCAGGGATGCTTACAGGTAAGCCGACTCCAGGGCTCAAACCCACGACCTTCCAGCTGGGAGTCCAACACCCAGACCACTAGACTACAGTGGTCTGCCAACAGCACACAAACACGGTGTAGATGTGAGTTTCTTTCTCCTTCTTACTGTTTGGTTTCCTTTAAGCCTATGATTATATCATTCATTTAAGTCAAGAATTGAACTATTTTCTCTCCATTATTTGTCTCCTGATAATAACGGGGAGAATTATTGGGTATTTGGTGAGTATAGGCCAGCAGAGTGAAAATGGATCAAATAAATGAAAAAATACAAATTGAATTTGGAGGATGTGTCTTCAGGGGCATAGCAAGCAGATGCCTTGTCAAGTGCTTGGCATGCTAAACAACTCCTGCATGTCTGCTTTTTTCACCACCCACCCATCAGATGGCGCCAGTCCATGTTTTTGACAGCACAAACACAGAGAAGGTTAAAGCTGTATTGAGACCCCATGAGCCAAAATAGCCATAGAGAATTTTAATTAAAACCTAAGTGAAAACTAACGGCTTCGCACGGACACTTCCTGTGGCCCCGGCTGAAGTTTCATTACAAAAGCTTTGATCACAATGCTCCCCAGACTATGATGAATTTCATCCCACAGAGTAGAGCCCCACACCCTGACCCCAACCCTCCCACGGAGAGAGAGATAGAGAGAGCGAGAGAGAGAGAGAGACATCATTAAAGCGACAAAAACAACTAGGAGAGAGGACGGAGGGGGCAGATAGATTAATGCCCTTCTCCCAGAAAGGTGTAGAATGTATGGCAATGAAACCCTCCCAGCCCACTGTTACACCTGTACATACAGTATGTTCTCCCTCATCCCACTAACGCTACACCACTGTTCTGCATATTCTGCAGACAATATTATGGCTGCTTAGTGTGTGCTACAGTAAGCGTCTAGTGGCTGTGTTATGAATGGAAATCATCTTAAATGAAATCATCCGTTCACACAGGCAACCACGTTTTAGAGCCAAGCCCTGGAGCTCAGCTGCTTGAGATTAAGAACAACAATTCTAACCACACGGGGCAGCATTCACGACGCTCATTATTTGTCAACGTTATTAGGAGTAAATACACGCCGGCGCACACACATGCAGACACAGTATTAGTACCCCTTGCATAGAGACTTTTCTCTTGTTTAACTCACTAGACAGGACCAAACTGGCGCATTTATGTAGGCTGTGTTGTATCCTCCGTGCAGCAATGACTGACATCGTGAGGTGTACGAGACAAGAATCTTGCAGTACTCCACACAAAACATCCTCATGCATTTCTTATCATCAGCCATCATTGTGGAGGTCAGCTAAATTAAATCTTGTCTGTTGAGAATGCGGTTATTTTTACCAGCGTCGTGAGACTGGTGGTCAATCCCAGCTGCCTGTAAAGGGAAGAGGCAATCTTGGTTCTGAATGGGCCTGAACACACAATCAACAATAGGCAGGGCTTCCAAGGAAACAAGGCAGCCACTTCAATCCATTGATTTTATTTCTCTCAAACATGGTCGTCTTCAGCAATAAGAGATGGTTGCATAGCCCTACATAACACACAGGGAGGAATCTCAAGATGATTGCACATAACTGTTTTCTCAGAAAAAGAATAATCAATACTTTGCTTGGACTAACTTTTTCCCGCTATAAAACCTGTATTCTGAAGCTCACCCTAATCTATGGCTCCTTGTCATTTGGTTAGTGAAAGCTCTACAGCATGTGATCGATTCCCTCAATTAACGCGATATTGCATCAAGCCACGAGAGGGAGAGGCTCTACCTATTAGGAGTTTTTAAAATTGTGAAAATCTGCTGCACGCATCGCAAAGGAGATAGTGGGTGAATCACACACGGGACCAGTTGACAGCACAGACACACATTTTTACACGTCTCTGAAGCAGCCTGCTTTATAACAGCCCTAAGGCCAAGGCTACAAATGACATGCTCCAGTGACTGCAATCCATTACGCAAATATGCTCAAATTTAACACGCATGTCTTATAACTGCTCAAATCTGTATTTTGCGGCAGTCGTTGAGATCTGTATCATCGTCTGAAAAAGGAAATGAGGGAACTGCTCTGCAGTATTATCATCTGACCAGTAGGTGGAAACATATGCATATTACAGTAAGCTTCTGGGTAAATGCCAAAAAGTGCCAGGGCAAAACACACTGGTTTAATAATTTTAATAACTAACAACATTTGTAAACTTTGCATATTTCTACATTATTGTCTTTAAATGTTATAATAATAATAATAATACTTTACTTTACTGATAACACCCTAAACTAAATTCCACTATTTCCACTCCCCAACATAGTCTACTATAGGACCACAGTAAAGATACATTAGCATGCCATCAGCATTAATGAGCTTCAAAGTGACAAGTGTTGTCTACCATGCTGATCTAGGATTTGCATTAGAACCGTGTTTCAAATCTAAAATACTACCTCACATAGCTGGCTCTACCTAACTGCCATCCAATAAATATAATCTATTTTAAAAGATACCATTTCTGATACCATTTACCTTCTGCTGTGTAGCTAAGTAACAATGATATAGTGATTAACCACTGGGATGGGGGGGCTGGCCGCAGTATGAATTATTTTCGGATCTATAGAGGCACGCACGCTGCCTAATGATAATGATGTATCTCTGCACACAGGCTGTAGGAGTCCTCACCTACCACAGAGACTGTGATGTCTTGCTGTGGGATCCAAAGGAGATAGTGAGCACTGATTAATCAATCACGCTGGGCCCAGTAGGCCCAACACAGCATTACAGGTGAGCATATCCCGTTTGACTTTTACAGTAGTGCCATGAACTGCTCAAGGATTGGTCATTTATTTACTGTAAACTACAGGGAGGGATTTGGAGCACAGAATATTTTTGAAACAAGTATATTTGCTCTCTGAACCTCTCTGGAGAATGACCCTGCCAAGGGTAAAGAAAAATACAAACTGCATGATTATGAGATTTAAAAATAGCAAAATGTCATATTAATTATTCCAGAAACAGCCTTGCAGCCAGAAACAGCCCAAGGAGAGTGATTTCCCCATCCAGACAATATAGCATTTCCTCTTATTCAAGGGATTTCACGGGATTTCACGGAGGATTGCAGGTAAAGCATTATTTCTGCCCATGTATTTGTCATGTATTCACAACATAAAGAAATATTCTGTTGACAGCAAACACTTTAAGCTGCAATCATGTAGGCCAACTTTTGTTAGTGGTCATGCTAACATACAAATTGTCTGAGCATACTGATCTTAATAATTTCCACCTGTGGTCTCCTCTCGTTGTATATTTGGTTCCGCAGGTTCATGAAAGAAATCATTTGATTTCACTAAAAGATTAAGTTATTATTAAAACATGAGTCACAGTCCCTCAGGAGTCTGGAAAATTCCTAGTCACATGCACCCAAAGTAGTATTTGTACACTGACACTTGAACATCTAGTAATAAACGGACAGTAGCAGGATTTCATTTCATGTCATGTATTTTTAGGTTTGTTCCTGAGCAGAATTAGGAGAGCAAGAACGATGGCTGAGTTAAATGATATCTCTTCATTCGTCTTAAGTGTTTTCACACATCACATAGCCCGACAATACAGTATAGTGTATGTGCATACTGTCCACCACATTTAGCAGTTTACACCTCATGCCAGTGTATAGTATGTGTTGCAATCTGGGAAATTACAGGCCTATATGCATCAGTAGCAAAGCCCCTACAGACAACTTTTATCTTTTTTGCAAAGTTGTGACATCAGTTGTTGAAACAAAGTACAATTTTAGAGGTTAGAAGCAATTGACCAATGAAAGCAAATGCAAGCTAATGCTGAAAATGTGACTATTCTGCGATTTTTGGAGTGATAATAATGAAATGGTAGACCCCTGCAGGGTAAATCAGTAGGGGGCAGGATAGTCTAGTGGTCTAGGCGTTGGACTCCCAGCCAGAAGGTCGTGAGCCCCAGAGTCAGCTTACCTGTAAGCATCCTTGAGCAAGATGCCTAACCCCTACCTGCTCCATGTAATAGCAGCATGTAACCCCTACCTGCTCCATGTAATAGAACAATGTAATTGTTAGTCGCTTTGGTGATGCTGTCTGCTAAATGCTGTAAATGTAAATCAGGACATACGGTGAGTCAGTCTAAACAGCGATAGTGACTTCCTTCACTAAGTACCACACCATACAACCCAGACTTAGCTCATTATGATCCTTGAATGCAACAATAGTAGAATCGCTGTGGAAAAGCACATGTAGAGAGAAAAAAGTAGATCATCTGAAGTCTCTGATGAGAGCCAGAGAGCTAGGACATTGAAGAGTCTGTTGTTGATTTCACGAAAAAGACTAATTTACCAAATAACAACAACAAGCCTACAAGGCAGCCCTGTCACCCTAACTCAGGAAAGCACATAAATAACATTGTTTTAAAATCCGATTTAAATAATTACCCAGTACCCGTGACAGCAATCTAACTTTGAAGAAATTTTAAGCAATTAAAAACATTTAATTTGAACATCACAATGTTTATCACAGTATATGAAGCAATATTTCTCACAAAATGATGAATGTTTGAAAAACAGGCTAAATTATTTCAGACAACATATCATAACATGTTTTGTCATTGCTTTAATGGCATGTTGTAAAAGGGATGCCAGGCTTAAAAAAATGCCTTTTGGCAATAGTAAAAATATGGTGTCTGTGTCTGTAATCCTTCAGGGCAATAAAGGGAGAATCCATATTTACAAAGAAGACCCTTTATATCTATACAATATATTTGTACACTCAAAATATATAAAATCATAATATTGTAGCTGTACAGCCGTGGGGCTGTAGTGATAAAATGCTCTTACAGTGCTGGAAGTTGCAAAATACCAAATCAAAGTAATTATAAACAAAGCACAAAGCTGACATTTTATAGAATCTGATTAGTGGATCAAATTAACCTTCTGATATGAAACAAAGTGTAAGCAAGTGAACAACAGAATTAAAATGAACGACTTGACACAAGAGATAACATATTGTTTAGAAAAGAGTTTCAGCACATTTTGGTGACATGGACTCTAAACATTTATTGTATAGGTTCATGTATAACAGCACAGGTTCATATGATAAAGCAATTTGGCCTTGCTATAACACTTCAGAATTAATTTGATCCCCCAACACACCACTGGAAACTGGCCCACTCAAACATTACTGTCAACTGTAACTGTAACTGTCAACTGGTTTCCTACATATAAATGTAGGAAACCAGATCTCTTCTATTTGTTTTGGCTTACACTAGGTAGCCATTTATGGTAAAAGGAATTACTCAATTGAGAATGTCACTAACTTTTATTAAATTATTCATTAATCATTCGTTAATCACATGTCCCAATGTCCAAACAATATCCCTTACTGTCTTCCCAGTGGCCACTATATAACAACTGAGTTCTGAGCAGTGTGCGATAAACATTGCCGACGGCCCATAGCATAAGGATTTTTATCTTTTATGGACAGAAACATCATATGACATCCGCATGTGATACTATTAACTGTGAATAAGACAGGGCAGGCCACTGTTTTTGTTTGTTCGCTTTCACTATTCACAGAATAAACATTTTTTTTAAGCTAACAAGAGGAAATGCAAGGAGAAAGAAAATATCAATTTTCATTAATCAGATTAAGCATATTTTCAATGAAAAATCAACCATTATAGCAGATGCACCAAATGTCACCCCTTCATTATCAGATCAGTACATTTTGTCTGGTTTGACATCTTCCTAAGAATGAATAACAACTTCAACAAAAATAAATAATAAAATAAAATAAAAAATAATAAATGTAGAAAAAATACATGGCCCCATGTAAGCTTTACTGTCATGCAGTGCAGCCCTGCCTTGTAGCGATCTATAAGGTTAAGCCAGTCAGTTTAGAGTGCAGTTAAAGTGTTAGAAATCACTGATTCCAAAAGCAAAAAAGACACTTTATTAAGGGAAATTTTTATTTAAAAACATGTAATTGCATCAAAATGGAACTCCAGAATCATGGTTTGCTCGTAACGATACTATTCATCATTGACATTTATTTCCAAATCTATTTCTATGTACCATGTTAGCGATTTACACTTCTTTGGACATAAAATAGACCTTGTTTACTTTCAAAGAGCAAAAACTTTTATCTATATAAATTTTGAATGCTAAAGTAACGTGTCTCAGATATATTGTATATAAATTACTGTATTATTTATTATTAAACTGTATATAGCACGGTACAGCAAGCCTGTCTTACATGCATGAGTAATTACAGAATGGGAGGGCAGGAATATTTCACAACATTATTCAATAAATGTCTTTTCTCCTCACCGGAAATCCCCCCACCCCACTAACAATGCCTGTTCAAAAATAAAATGGACAGCCTTGATGTATTGAGGACATATCATTGTGACAGAGTCTCAATGTAGTAAAAAGTAAAAGTAAAAAAAACTCAGAAACAAACAAACAAAACGACTCACAAGTGAGACATGATAACATTTCAGCACTATCTTTAAACAGCTAGCCCACTACACTTAAACAAACTGATCATTAACATTTTAATAAACCTATCTGCATCTCTAAAATAAAATCATTAGGCAATAGCTTGTCTTAAATACATGTTCCTTAGTTAAATGTGACAGTTTAGTTAAATTAGTTAAATGGGGCAGTTTCTACCAATATAAAACAGAGACAGGCACTTAACTAGTTGCACTTTATTGTCTCATATAAAAATAGACTCAACTCGAACTCCTAAAATGACTTCAGAGCATGCAGTAGGCTACATCCTTGTGGGTCCATATTTCAAACAAACAATCAGACATTGACATTAGCCTAATTTATGGCAATGTTTCACTCGCCAGGAAATGTCTGGAAAGTTGATAGCCTCACAATGTCTCACAGTAGTCTACTACTGTCTGACCCTAGTGGGTGTACAAAGTAAATTCATCTGTGTTGTGATCGGAACGCTATTCAGTAGTCAAGTTTGGTTTCTGACAGCAAAACACAATATGATATATATAATTGTATTAGTTTTTCCTGCGTTCAATTATTTTGAAGTTATTTGTAAACATGGAGCAACACGTTATTAATTTGGATGTTTTGCTGTTTCATTTCCATCTTGCCATATTTTCTCCATTTAGCCACAAGATTAATTCCAGATGCAAATTGAGGAGTGTCCCTTTAATCTTTGTTATTGTATGTTTTGACTAGGGATGTGTACAGTGGGCTGCACTGCCTTGTGCTGCATGGGTCTGTTTCTGTGTCATCTGGTGTGATCTTAGCTTGTTGTTGTGTGTTATTGACATGTTGTGTTTCAACTCCAGCTTGTAGGACCATGTGTACCACAGATAACCTACAGTATATCATCAGATCCTACCACTACCCCGTTTCATCATCTGATTAAGCCTGTAAATAGGCTATGTTCAAGTTACAATGGCTACTGTCCTTCATGCTTGAACCAATGAAGAAAGAGCCATAGTGTGTTGAGTTGATTAGTCTATTTATTAGTCTATTTTTCATTAAAAACGTAAACTCCCAAAATCCTGACGTATTGCCAATAATTAGGAGAAAGGCCTCAAGTGGCCTAGTGTTTGCCCTTTTTACAACTCTCTTACTAAATTAAGCATTGTAAAAGTTATAGGCCTACCCGAAGAATAGGAATGTGTGTTTGCCCATAGAAAAATACTAATGGTTTAAAATATGGATATTCTTGTGGTCTATCATCTTGAAATATGCTTAGCGCTCAAAACTGTTAACAAGCTTTTAATAAGAATGTATAGGATTATCATAGTAGGGTAACCTACCACAAATTATCCCACGCACCTTATAGCGCTTCCTTGGAAAGTTCAAAGCCTATTGTTCAGTGCCTTCCTTTGTTTCCAAAAACTAAAATGGACCTTTAACAAACCATTTTTAAGGGCGGGAACCTCCTTCACAGACGCCTCATTGATAAGGCGCGCAGCAGAGGCGCACAAGGGGCAGATATATTTGCATTTGCCGGCATCATTAGTCTTATGTTATCGTTGTTACGATCGATTCAGGCTCTTCCCGTTTAACCCCACAATTCAAAGGATTTCACGTGATTAATAAGGAAACTCTTACTTTACTTGGAGAGTGGATGTGAATCCTACTGTAGGTCAGCAGTTGGAAGACAAGACGTTGGCAGTGCCTAGGCGCAACTACTAATTTCTCTCCCGTTTCTTTTTAATTACCCCAACGGCAACTATTGGAAAAGCGAAGATGAACGATACGGAGATACTTTGCAAATTCCATGAAACAGATAACCGTTCATGTTTGAACGCTACGGTTTCACCTTACACCATTATCGACATAGCCACTTTCATGCACATATTTCCATCAATTTACGGCATTCTTTGTACAGTGGGAGTTATAGCCAATGGACTGGTCATCTATGCGGTAGCCACATGCAAGAAGAAAATGGTTTCTGACATCTACGTGTTAAATTTGGCAGTTGCCGACATGCTGTTCTTACTTGTGATGCCCTTTAACATCCACCAGCTTGTTCGAGACAGACAGTGGGTCTTCGGAAACTTCATGTGTAAAGCAGTTGTGGTGGTGGATGTAAGCAACCAGTTTACCACAGTCGGAGTTGTAACAGTTCTATGTATTGATAGGTAAGTTTTAAACACCTCCAGAATATATAGTATTACAGTAGGCTATGTATTAGAAAAATGTGTTGTTGTTTTGAACCACCTGAAACACAACGGGTTTTAGTTATTTAACTAGACTAATACACATAATGTTTGTGAAAAATGGTTGAAGAAAGTTATTGAAATTAGTAAGGACAATATTTACTGTTATTTAAGCTACAGTAGAAAAATGTTAACTTGATCATACCAATGGACTCACAAAGTGCAAAATAAAATAAGTTTGCTTCAATTAATAATAACTGTCTGCATCACTGCATCACTCAGGTGGCTAAATGTCTGGTAAAAGTACGGTAGTAGGCCTATAGGTTGTAATCAGACCTATATCAAATTGGTAGAGTGAATAAGCGTGTTAGAGGGGTGTGGGTTTGATGACAAATAAAACATCTACTAAGGGAGCATTTATTTCAATGACATACATGCCTCATCTCCTAATTACCTCACTTTTTTAACGGCCAAGTATATGCATCATGCATGCAACTTTCTGAACCTGATATGTTGGCTGTAACAAGAATGTTGTTTTGTTTTTCGGTGACCTTTTCCTGGCCTTGGTTGATAAGACAGCAAATCCAAAAGACGAATGCTATTATTCTGTAGTTGGTACAACACAGACTGTAACTAAGAAAGACGTACTTGTACATAATAGATGTGATCTAAAGTGAGAACCTGGTTTGAAGGGATCTAAATGACCATGTATCTGATTCTATATGGTTTTGATTAGAATTCACAAGTCCATCTTCTGGTGATACTCAGAATGATGGATTTCAGTGCACAAGTATGTTGCGGAGATAATTACATCTTCTGGGTAATAGTGTAGCTATATTCCTGCTTAAACCCAGGGAAATTCAAGTGCATCCTTACACATGCACAAACACATCTACACACACATACACACACACACAATCAAAGGCACAAAATACATGTTTAAAGGGGTGCATATGCGTGTGGCCACGTATTGTTGATGCACTTTCCTGAGGAGTTTATGCTTTAACATTTATGCTAAGCAGAAATATAACGTGAGAATATATGAACCTAGCCTTGGATCCATGATAACGCTTGAAGTAATGAAAGCATTAATTCAAGTCCTCTCATATTTGATAATAACTCACCAATGGGGGCAGAGGCAGAACGGCCCGGTTTCAGTTCAGATTTAGACAATTTTTCTGGTGTTAAAAGAAAGAATATCTGCTTAAGAGCTCCGATGAAGATGGATTTATGGCTGATGTGTTATAAAGAATAGCTCAGATGTAATCACATAGAAAACACTACAGTCATCCTGGGAGCAGTGAAGAATTGTTTTACCCTTATAAAGAAAGGATTCATTGCACCAATACAATTTTAAGTTGATTCTATGAATCCCTTCTTGAGCATAACAATATACAGTAGGCATATAAACAGCTAAAAACAGCACGGAGAAATGTATGCATTTTCTTTTGGTATGAATTTTACTAACCATTAACAACCAACATGTAACAAAACCAAACACAGTAAAACGCAGTTCACAAAATATAACTACTCGTTATGCTGCAGAGGGATGTATACAGATGTAATAGAGTGATATGCTACCCAGAGCTGCTCAATTGATAGACCCTAAACGGAAGACATCACACTAGTGATGCCAGCGGGGTCAGAACCCCTCAAAGGGACGCGGGATGATTTTGGGGGACTGCATAATGATTTCAAGCGTTCGAAAAGCTTTTTGTATTTTTTATATTCCAGTATGCATACATGTTTTCAACGGTGTCCATATTCATTTACATGTTTACATATTGATGTGCTTTATGGTGAAGAACTTCTTTTTGGGGGTAGTGTCTCAAAAACATTGAAGCCCCTCTACTAAGCTATGATATAGAGCTAATGTAAGATGAAACAGGCCTCCTATTCTGCTTTTACCAGGGTAGGGGCCAATCATCAGGGTGTTAAAGTGGGCACCTTTCCTCTGTCATATGTTACTTTTACAACACCTCATGACCACTCAGCGCTGCCTTGATTTGTTCTGGTGTCCTGGCTGGAGTCCTGGTTTAATTATGGGTTTAGAGTGTTTGTGCGTCTATGATACTATGAAAATACCTGTCATGTTTGCATGAGGCTGGGCTAGGTCCTGACTTGAAAAGGTTTAGGAATGTTATAATAGTCAAAATAGATCGCACCACACCACATACTGGAATAGCATTTACGTCAACGTTGTTATTCCACTTATAACATCACCTTAAAATTGTAAAATGTGTGTTTGAGTTCAAATTCAAACTTGATTGTTCTATTCTGAAGTACTGCTCAGTCAAATATAGCTAATCTTTTTTTCTCGTTAGTAGTCATACTATGTTCTTTCATTAATATAATCGGATTTGTTTTTAAACTGGTGCAGTGTGGATCTCTCATGTACATGCATCTACCAGCTTGTAAAACAAGTCCATGAACCCATACAGCCTACCTATTGCATTACTTGCAGTCACCTTATGACAAAAGTGTACGTAGCATAATATATTGATTTGAAAGATGATTTTCTAAACCACTGCTTGTTGTACACCTTGTAAAGTTATCGTTCCTTGGGCCTACTTTTAATGCCGTCTCGAGAAGACCCAAGCCATTATCATTACCCACCTGTCATTGAATAGAGGAGGATGGATAGTAGAACCTGGCAAAAGCACACAAACAACAACGTCAGGCTTCAACCTGAATCAACCTGTCTTTTGTCATTTTTTAATTAGCTAATTTAGCAGACACTTTTTTTTTTTACTTGTACAATGACAAGTATTTAGGAGCAGTTAGGGGGCTGAACATCTTGCTCCAGGATGCTTACGGGAAGGCTGGGCTTGTTGGGGTCTATCCTGCCCCTATCATATTAAAAGGATATTATTATTATCAGTGTTTCAGATTTCTATTTTCTTTAGATAATAAGTAATAATGGAATGATCCCCTCGCAGATACATAGCCATCGTCCACCCCACCTCCGAGAAGAGGACCATCCAATGGACCATCATCATCAACCTGCTGGTGTGGCTGGGCAGCTTCCTCCTCACCGTGCCGGTCATGATGTACGCCAAGGTGGTGCGCAAGCGGCAGCTGGAGATGTGCATGATGTTCCTGGACGGGCCGGAGGACATGTACTGGTACACCCTCTACCAGTCCATCCTGGGCTTCATCATCCCCCTCATCATCATTAGCACCTTCTACTCGCTCACCCTCTACCACGTCTTCCGCTCCATCCGCCGGGTGAAGCGCAAGCAGTCGGTCTGGGCCAAGAGGGCCACCAAGACCGTCCTGATGGTCATCGCCCTGTTCCTGATCTGCTGGTCTCCCTACCACGTCATCCAGGTGATCAACCTGAGCAACAACACGCCGACCAACGCCTTCGTCTACGCCTACAACGTCAGCATCTGCCTCAGCTACTCCCACAGCTGCATCAACCCCCTCATGCTGCTCATCTTCGCGCAGAACTACCGGGAGCGCCTCTGCCGCCGAAACGCGCTGACCAGCTCCCAGCACTCGTCCAAGACCACGGTGGTCAAAACCGACGGCTCGAGCCAGGCTACTGACCCCAACTACCGCTGTACTGTCATCTGAACGCGACACAGGCCCCTTTAGCGGCCACGCTGTTCCTACACAAGTATGTCGATTGAAAGGTACACTCCTTAGTTTGGCTCTGGAATGTGATTGAAACTATTGTTGTTCTGGTTCTGGTTTGTAACTGAGAGAGCTTTTCTCAGTCTGTTGTTATATTGATCATGGACCGGATACTCCTGTACAGAAAGGCTTGTCCTTCCTGTCTCTATCTGTCTGTCGTTAGCTTGTGTATTTAGCGCGGTGCATTAGTCTCATAACCCCCACTGTATGTCACGGACACAGACACATTATAGGTTTTCGCACCTGACCTTTGACCCCATCATCGTGTCTGAGAGTGGGGGAAATAACTGTTAATGACTGAACAAAATGCAGAGTCACTGTTGATCATGACATGACTGCCTGGGGACTCCTAAACAACACCAACAAAACAAGCATAAAAACCCAGTGTTAATACCGACTGAGTAAATTAACTGGTTGACACTTGGGAGAAGAAGTGATAGGAAAAAGCCCTGAAAATGGACTGGTTCTGCTATACATATAGGTGGGTTGTGTTCACACAGTTATTCAGCAGACATTGTGGTGTTACATTGTGGTGTGTAGTTGCGTTGCGGTAAATGTACTTCGGATTGTGTTATTTGGTGGTTTTCAGCTTTAGAGGCTATTTGTCACACAGATCTTTTCCATATAGTGTCAGCTGCCAAAGACAATAAAAACATAACGTAATGTTCTTGTGCCAATAAATGGAAGAATGGTGCCATAATAATTTACTTCAGCTGATTGCGAAAACTAAGTAAAAATACGAAAAAAGTAAAATACGTTTTCACAAACATCAGTTACAATTGTAATTGTAGTTGATGTTAATTTAGGTTATTAAAATGTTTTTAAAGGCACTGTAATGCTAAACTGTGTATCTATGGTAAGTTGGATGACTTTTTCTGTGGTTCTGCTTTGTCTTGTGGAAAATTCTTAGCAGTAAAATCTAGACTTTGTTTTAATTGGTCACAATATTGCAATATACTCTATATAGTATTTGGTTTGTTTAACATTCAGCGACCAAAAAAACATTAAGGCTTGCACAATAAATGTGTATGTTAGCAAATTTAAAATAACTTCAAGAGAATAGCAATTTAAATGTAAACATTTTAATAAGACTTGAAAACATGAATCTCAAATTTTAATTCTTTCATTCATTGTAAGTGGGGAAACTATACTTTGGCTTTATTATAATATTTTATAATATTTTATAAGTAAAAATGTCCCTTTTATCATTCAATAAACAGGCCACCACTGTACACATACACGTACAGTATCAGTTGTATCTGTACTGAGCCCAAGTGGGAGTATGGCAATGACATCCACAACAAGCAATCATTTTAAAATCTATTTACATGCTTTATAAGCAATATGCGCATTTAAACTGAACTGTCCAATGTGTCAGTTAAGGTTAATAACTAACAGTGTTGTATTGCATTATGCGCTAAAAGCACTGCGCTGGGCACTTTCCCACCTGTTGTGGATGTAGTTGAGAACATTTCCACAGTAATGACATCCCTTAAAACGGCAGACCAGATTTCACAGCAAACATTGAAAGGATGATAGGTCGCCATAAATTCTTATGTGTATGTGATTTTCACTGCCCCCACAAATCTATTTGCATACACCTGGATTAGAGTGTTTTCTACTTATGTCCAGGGTATTAGAATATGAACACTGTTTTAAGAAAATGTTAACCTTTTTGTCTTTTTATTTACCCTGTAAATGGACGTTAAGGTTGGGGTTGTCGTTAAACAAACTTTCTATGGTGGCCCAAATGTAGCTTTATAGTAGTTTTCCTCTCGGAGTGGTTGGAGAATTGCATTTAATTAAAACCTTTTACAGTCATTCTTTTTCAGTTAGAAAAATTATTAGAAATGAATGTGCTAATGTTGTTTGATAAAACCACGAATATTTACATTTCTATTGCTCCTTAAAAAAACGAAGGTCTCTTAACAGATAATAAGATTATACTCTGAGGCGACAGAGTAGCAGGAATGGGGTTGGGAACAGAACAACTCAGTGCTGTCTTCAAGTCAATGGATGAGACAGAAAGCAATACAAGTACTTTAAAAAAACCTTAATGTAAGAAGGAAGGCATGATTCAATTTACCTGCGCTACCAAATTCTGGCATCAAAATTATGTGAAATTATTTAATTTACAGGAATTCAATTTAGAAGGCTCAACGAGGAACACAAACATTCTCCTACCAGTCAAAGATCAGTGTGTGCCAATTGCCAGCCAAAGCAGAGATACAATCATAATATATTTCTTTTGCTTTGTGAAATGCATATTTTGGGTCACGACATTTAACTAAACACATGCAACTGTAGCCAAAGAATCTCTGGAGAGAGAAGGAAAGCTTACATAATCTAATAAAGTAAATACAATTAATATAAATCAATAAATAACAGCATCCTGTTCTGGTTTGATCTTGCACTGAGATGGATGTTAACCTTTACCAATCTCTCTGATCAGATATCATAGTATTTAATGAGTTATGAAGTTGTTGTAAAAAATAATTTGTTTTATGATAAACAGAAATGAGCCAGCCACGTCTTCTTGCCTCCTTTGTCTTATTCTCTTGCACACTCGGTACTATAGAACACCTGCTCTGCACCGATGCACAGCCTCTGTTCACATACCATTCCTGATTGCACACTAGATAGAGGGCATTTTATGATCTGGGCAAGTACATAAATCATATGACTTTTTCCTTTGGTAAACTCCCCTGCCGTAAGAATGAACCACTGATCCCTTAGAAGGGATGGTGTAATGGTTCTGTCTCAGGACCCAAAAAAAGGAAAAACAACACTAAGAAAGAAGGCACAACCGAAGCTTCCACTTGTAGATAGTGGACACACTATAACTGCAATACATGCACTCAAACGCTGACAGAAATCATTTTTGCTTTTTTATTTAAATATTTTCTGCACTGTCATAAGTCTGAGATATTGTTAATAAGATAAGTAATAAGTGTAATAGTATAATAGTGACAATCATATAATTTATTTTTTGCAGATTTTAAACAGATATAATTCTACATTAGAACCACAGCCATAGCGCATTTCAACATAAAGAATTCTCCAGAAATGTGTAAATTACATGTAAATGATATGATGTGGTCATTTTCATCTGACATTTTTCTTCTTTTTTGGAACATTTGGAAATTATTTACAGTAAAAAATAGGCCTACACATTTATTATACTGTGTATATACATTTTGGCACATATTCCCACTGCCAAACATCTGGAAAAAAGAAAAAAGAAACATTTGGTGAAATGTTACAGCATTAAAAAAAAAAAAATAATAAATAAAAAATATATATATATATATATATACAGGTATATACATAAAGATATACGTGAATGTTTTTTTTTCAGTGTTTACAAGAACATTATCTTGGAATTTGGAGGGGCATTTCATTGTAGAATGTTCCTGGTATTTGTTGGATTGTGTGCTAAGTGGTCACCACTGGAAGGCATTTCTAAGCACATAAACTTGAAGGCAACAGTCATGCCTTCTGCCCAATGAGACATAATGACTCCCCTTGTGCTGATAAACACCTTCCCTTGGGCCTTGCTAAAGATAATTATCGAGTTACAAAGCAAGCCTGTACACTCAGTCCTCATGCTAGCTTATCTGAAATGCCACACAAAACTCCCTGCAATGGCAAAAGAATGTTTTTGGGAATTCCTGCATGGCTTGAGGACCAATAAAGACTCTTATGAAGTTTCAGTAAATACAAACCGGTGTTTTTTCCTTCCTCGCTGATTGTAACTATAGAGAGAATGCACATTGTGTCCGCCTACATTGGGCTAAACAAACACAGCAACAAGCAGTTCACGTTCTGAAAAGCATCTAGCATCTGTCTGGCAGTGAACTGAAAGACAAAATAACCAAATCCATGTGTAGTTTGACTGTTATACATTTTGCACGTCCCACACGGCCACGGCCAATTATACACCTGGAGGGCACATTAATTGTCTCGTCATAATGTTAGTCATAAGGCACGAGAGACTATCCTGTCGTCTTATAATAACAGTAGCTAATGTGCAGCTGCTGAGGCCACTATTAATCCACTCACATATGACTAAGCCATTCCCATTGTAACCGTGCAGAGACCTTCCTTCCAGTCAGCGAGCAGCCATGTGTCGGATGCTAATGTGAGGGGAAATAGCTGAGATTGAATATCGATCAGATGGGAACTTCAGCATCATCACTTCCACACTTACAGTGTTCGTCATGGCAGCCTTAGTACCGCTAATAAAGTGACTGGCTGACTGACAGCCAGGCTATGACTTGGTGTGATTTTATGCAATGGAAACACACGCTCCCTGCTATCTGTCTCAAAAAGGAAGTGTGGAAGTGTGGAAGCAGTTGCTTGTTACTTGTACACTGTAAAAGGCTTTTGTAGAGATGGATACAGGCTATACAAGTAAAAATGTTTGGGCACATACTTAAACCAGGCCTATGCTCCATAGGCCTACAAGATTTTTCCACCACAGGTGCACCTGAAGTGCGGCAGCATTGTTAATAAATAAATGAAAAAATTATAAATTAATAAATAAGAATTGGGAGACAGAGGGAGAAAGTGAAAGAGTGTGTTTAGAGGACTATGGATTATCTGCTTCAGGAGGCAAGGATGGCTCTCATCACACTTCCTGCTGATGGCTCCCAGAAGGCACCCGTCTTAATGTGATAAGACAAGTCTCGACGTATCAGAACTGAATCAGAACATCGATTCTGACTTTCAATTTCAGTTCTGAAAAGCACTTTTCCTTTTGCTTTCATACACGCAGCCAGACACAGCGCAGGTAAGAGGGGGTAGTCATGCCACGAAGGACTCCTACCGCGCACGGTGTGCGTCCGGAAATATATTTCTATTGGAAATATAGACATGCTCTTAAGTTTGTGAGAGAATGTTAAGAAAGTTTGGTTGGAAATTGCATAGCAAGTTTTCTAAAGAACAATCTGGACGTAAATTGATATTTGAATATACAGTATATTTCAATATAACCT
>JAOEHI010000002.1:4030076-4047019 GCA_025447815.1 Percopsis transmontana | reverse complement strand
GTTTTACAGCTGTTAATACAAACCCAGGAGTGAATTCCACAGGTTATACATGGGAGATCAAACGTATGACAGCAGATGAAAGACAAATTGGTGAATGTTTCACTCAATCTGAATAGTATTAAGAATAAATGATAGTGTCCAAATACATCAACCTGATGCGCTACATACTTATACGGCCAATAAAAGGTTTTGTGAGTTGTAACAGTAATAAAACAACATTCCTAATTGAGCACCCCTCCTCTTTAGCCCAGGTTACAACCTTACTGACCCGGATACAGCACATTATAACTGTTACAGTATGTTATGTTTATTATAGCTGCATGCAGGTAAATGCTACAATAAAACAGAAGGATGGGCGTAAGCAGATAGCAGGGGTGGGTTCTTTTGGAAATTGTTCTTATCCATTTTAATTCTGCTTATTTGTCTTTACATCTACCAATTTTTACTAGAGCAATACATTTTGAGTACGGGCTCTGTATAGAAAACAAAGGAATAATGCAACTTTGACTGGAAATGTTTCCTTCTCTACTTAACTAAAGATATGTAGGAATCACTTGGCCAATGAAAACCACTAGCAGCAAATTAAAATTTCAGGGATTACTAGAAATATATATTGATGCAAAATGTGTATTTACAGCAAAAGCAATATTTTCCATATTAACCAATGCGGCGGTGAATGCTTCATTATATTTAACATAACATCTTGACATGTTCATTTTAGAAACATCATTCCTACAGATAAATTAATCTTAACAGCACTTGCTTGGTTGGTTTATAGTCTAAACTTGTCTAAACAGAGCACGTCAAAACAACACCACATCCTCACCTCTCAGTGTAAAACGTAATGTGATGGCGTAAGTAAAGCAAAATACTCTCACATCTACGTCACTCTGAACTGCTAAGCGTAGTGTGTGTGTGTTTGTGTGTATGATGTCCTTGAGTATCAACAAGCAGAATCTATCGACTTTCTAAAACAATAAGGGAGTTGTGACCATACACAGCGGGCACCCAGCCCTAGCGATACGGACAGAACGTGGAAAAGTGCATGTTCATGGTCTCAGGGAGCGAGCGGTCCAAGGCTCAGCTCCACGTGGTGCGTGAGCCAGATGGCCTCGGTGGAGACGTCGCCGGCCTCCTCGTTGGGCCGGATGGGAGCCGCCAGGTTACGGAAGTCGTGTCGGATCTTGAACGACACGGTGACATCAGCGTCATCCTCCTTCTGCGGGATCACTTTGATGAAGAAGCCAATCTTATTGGACTTCCTAAAGGAAACCACACTGCAGAGAGAGATTAAACACCGGGTGTGAAACAGTTGAAGAAATGACAACTTTTGTAAACTCATTACTCTATAGCTCCCTTATCTTAATCTAAGACCACACGCTGATGGGACAAAATATCAGTTTTAAATCTTCTTTTGGCTTTAATTGTTCCTCCCCTCACGTCTATGACGCAGGCCGAGGCCTTGTAGACCGAAGACAACTTTGACAGAGGAATCTTGTGAAAACAAGAACAGGAAATGCTTCCACTAGCTTTGTAAAAACATTAGAAGTAGGTTTTTGAGAAACAAAGGAACCCAATGGAGGCTGAAAAAAGCCCCATATACTGTATATTCAGTATTAAATATTGTGACCAAAAGAATGTGGATTTACACTGAGGTAAAGAAGCTGCTGAGTTGAGGGTTTAACAGTTCATCAACGCTAACATAACATGCTAGTGTGCGCGCTTACTCTGGGTCATCCCGGAAGTCCTGAGGTTCAGCCAGGTCATCATACTCTGCAGCAGCATCCTTTCCTGCAAGGACCAACTCCTTGGTAGGCACCATCACCTGTGAACCAGAGCCACATATACAACAATGCACTTCACATGTTAACGCTTCAACTTCAAACTTAAGCATTTCTAATGCTGTAGCGCATAAATAAATAAATAGATGTCTCTTTCTCACCTACAACATCGTCTATGTGGGGTGGTCAACTCCCATGGCCAATCCCCAAACAAGCAGGGCCTACCTGTAAGCATCCTCGAGCAAGATGCCTAACCCATACCTGCTCCTTAATCCTTAATTAACTACCCACTGTTAGTCGCTTTGGATAACAGAGTCTACTAAATTCCCTAATTGTAATTGTACATGATGAAGATACGAGTCTTAACTAATGCAGAAAAATGAGTCAGTTTTGGCTGACGTGGCAGTCTTTAGCTGTGCTGCTGTACCTTAGTAGTGCTGTTAACATCATCAGGGTCCCCGTCTTCACAGGCGACCAATGTGACATGGGTGATATTCTCCACTGGGTTGGTCAGGGTCAGCAGCACTTGGCTTTCCTAAATGGACCAGATGAGGGTAAAGAGCTTTTTGTTTTACCCGGATTAGCCTCAAGGATGGATGAGTAGCTTTTCAGCCAAGTCTGAGAAGTGTATTTTCCTAATCAGTGAAAAAGCCTGGTCCTCTTCTAAATGCTTTGAGAAATTAACACTAAACCTGCATTTGCATTTCTAAAAGATGGTAGTGATTGAAAACATGAAGAAACATTAAAAACAGGTCATGTCAGAGCAAGAACAGACCTTCATGTAGCGGAGATTTGGAATGGACATGATTCTCACTTCAGGGATGTAACTCCTGTTGGAGCAGAAGGGAGTGAGATGATCAATACACTGTGACCCAGACAGCAACACAGCAGTCAACCACACATTGATTTAAAGCAGGTGAAGGGTGGGTGCTTTATTCAACAACTCTAAATCTCTGTAATTTCAGTATAGCAACATTTCTACACATTATACTTTCAAGTATACATTTTTAGACACACATGAAGTAAAAAGCAGACTACTAAAGTAGTAGTAGTAATAATTTGAGGATAAATACTTACACAGCCACCAGCTGAATTTTGAACTTTATTGAAGTAGGATTGAATTCTGGCTTGCTTAAATTGTGCTCGCATTTCTAGAGGAAGGAGAAAAAAGGTCATACTCAAATACAGAATTGAGTGTAAACGCAAACAGAGAATGCATAGGCTGACCTTCTATTGAAATAGAAATTTAAATGCTTGGAGTGGAACCAACCCTGCAGCGCAGTGAGCGCTTCATCAGGAGGTGTTTGTGTTTCGGGTGGAGCTGGGATGCACTCGCAGGCTGGAAGTCAGGCTGAAGGAGTCGTTGGCGCAGCGTGGTCACTAGAAAAATGCCATGAAATCAAATTACAACTCAACTACTATGGTGGTCTAAAAATATCCATAATGCATTTCTGTGCCATACCAGTAAAAAGGCCAACATAGCTTGAACTTATAACAGGGTTTCTGCAGGTTTCAATAAACTTAAACTAAAGACTTTTTAAGACCAATTTCACGTCCATACTGGCAAAAAGAAGAGGTCGGACTTTGGTGATGCTCCCGATGTGACTACAGAACAATATTAGGTAATGGCAGGCGTTTGCTGGTGGCTTTATGTTTTTTTGACTTCCCATGTGACTTTTAATGCCTTTACACCCAAAGTTCCTAATTTGAGCAGTTTCTTGCACAAGGTGCAGCAGCCTTCAAATTAGTTTCAACAGGCTACAACCAAGCACTAAATGCACTGTTCTCCAAGCCAGATCTCGTTGAACTTGAACTTACCCATAATTAGATGAAAATAATGTTAATAGAAACTATTTTAATATATTGATATTGTTTTGATGAGGAGACGCCACGTTAGCCTACAGGCGCAACACACTGGCTAGGTGTCCTCCGATCAATTCTGACCAGGCTGCACAGTCTGCATTAGTGGTTTTGTTACAGCGTACATTCACGGTCACACAGCATAGTGAAGGTAGATCTTACCCTCCGGTAGACTAATGGGCCTGGTATAGCAATCCTCAGGCAAAGGTTCCACCTCATCCAGGGGCTGGGCTGGCTCAATGTTGATCTCCTTTTGGTCTTCACCCTCTTTAAGGCTAGTCAAGGGAAAATATACTAGTATTATTAATGGTTTAATGAATGACTTGTGAACGTGAATTATTTAACTACAGTTACACAGCACAACATAGCACATAATACAGTAGATGCAACGGTGCATGACAAAATAGACTCACGAGAGGCCAGCCAGACTTGATATGGGAGCTCCAGGCCTCTGCCTTTGCAGTCTGGTTCCAAGGCCATACTTTTCCTGAGTGAGGGAGGAATCAGGAATATTAACATCTGGAGTAAGGTTGCCCTTTTCATAGTGCCAATACTGGCACATGAAAAGCTAATCAAAAAGAAATAACTAGTGCTTATAAGAGTATATATATTAGTTAACCAAGGAAAAGATGATTAAAGAAACCTAAATAAATAAATGACATTTTACACACACACACACACACACACACAGTTATTTTCTCTGTTTAAAACAAGAAAGAAAAAACAGGAGCTTTTCTGGCAGCGATAGGAGAGAAGAGAATGTGCAATACACTGAGGGTTTGTAACTACATCACTATTAAGTTAAATGTAGGGAACTGGTGGCATACTTCTAAAGAATGTGTCTTACTGCTTCTCTCCTACAGAGTGGCATAAAGGCTCCTATTGTGTGGGTCAGTCTCAGTTACCCGGGGAGACATTCATGTGATCTGGGAGGCTACTGGTAACGGATACAGACGGGGAAAAGGAGAGGACATTGCTACTTCTGAAGATTAGATTTGATTATTCAAGTTGTGAAAAATACAACTCACCACCACATGAATAGTGTGTTGCTGGGAGGGTACAAACCAAAAATCAGTGTGCATAAGCCAGGAAAAACAAGAGAGAATAAAGAACCAGGTGAAAACAAAGCAATCAAAGCAAACATTAGTAGCAACTGGTGACATGCAACAGCAACAGAAATGCATCAGTGATTGAAAATGCTTGCAAGGCATCATCAAAGCAAATTAACAGTCACAGCCAACAGTAGTCCTAATAATAGGTTTTGGATGACTTTGAATCAGAGGAATCTACATATTTATAAAAATAAAAAAAGGGGAGATATTACTAAATATTTCACAATATTTAAGACACCGAGTATGTGCAGCTTGTGGGCCTTGGAGAGCGGTACATTAAAAGAGACCAGTCTACCGAGAAAGCCAGAGGCATGCCCTGTCGTCTCCGGCTGGCCAGTTTCTTCCTGTCTCTCTCCTGTCTCTCTCGCTGGGCCAACTGCTGGTAATACTCTATCAGCTTGTTGATCTGTAGGGACAAAAGAGTTCCATCCCAAGTCATCGCCTGGGTCTACCTGCAAATCTGCTGGTCACCAATATTCTTTAGTCACTTTATGATGCATAATGCTAATGATCTTGCCAATTAAGTATGTAATTATATACCTGGGCAAGATACAGGAAGACATTTAGATTAAGTTAAAAGAGCATTCAATTTTGGAGATAATTGGTGGATTTTTATTTGTATTATGCCCACTTGTGTTTGACAAGGTCATAAAAACCATATAGTTCAGGGGACAGGCCATTTACGTTTTCAATTATCCATTGAAAAGATAGCATCCTTGTCAGAATCCTAGCCATCCTGGAAGGGTGTGACTTCTCCCCCTGGACATGTACAACCCTTTGTAACATGATTAAGGGCTACATGAATACACTTGATGTGGACAACAGAAACCCAGAATACATGTAATAAATGATTTATATGCTATTCAGATGCATCTTTTTGTAGCCAAGATCCTAGCTCGGTCAGGAATCCTGTGAACAACTCATGATCATGTGTAAACAGCAACAGGGAATAACAGAATAAACATACCCGCTGAGCATGTGGGTTTTCTGGCTCCTGCCATCCACCGCTCGCTGTAGTAAAACCATTGCAACATTAGAGCCATAAACACTGATGGTGCACTACCATTTCAAGACAAACTGGTGTTTTTGCATTGATAATGTTGATAAATGTGTCAATTCCCTTAGGACAGAATATAATTTAGTTAGCGTTAAGTGTTTCACAGTGAGCCTGAGGATATACAAGTCGGTGCAGCAGACCTGCTTAATTCCACTAAACAAAATGTTGAAATCATTGTATTATGGCTGTTGCATGTGCTCTCTTAATTCCAGAATGAGACTCGCCAACAGATTTGTCTGCCATGCCCACATCCCTGGAGGTCCAACGGCAGAAGCCACAGGCCAAGTAGTATGCCTTCTTCATGGTTGTCTTGGTGGGATCATCGGGCAGGGGAGCTGGGATATTGGTGGCGCGAGTAGACAGGGTGTGCATACAACATGGGCAGTCAAAGCAGTTGGCACACCTGGAATACACAGAGCGACATGGGATGTATAAATTATCCAGTCAGAAAATCAATACTTTGCAAAGCTTGAAAGATTTCGCTTCACCTGTTCTTTTTAAGCTTTGCTTCTGCAGAAGGCATGTTCTCCAGGCAGCTGGGGCAATAATGGGAGTCCACCTGAAAACGAGAATCAGTGGGCAAAATTACAGAGAACAGCGGGCTCCCAGGATTTGGGAATTTGGGGTGTGACAAGAGAAAATGCAGGAAGAGAATGCTTTTAGGGTTATATTTAATTTAATGTTACTGACAATGACTAAATCATAGTTGCTTAATCTGGGTGGGGTGTCTGTCCTGTATGTATTTAGTAAAAAGCTGTATTTTAGACACTGTGGAGGTTATCTGAGTTTTACCTGTTGTTTTTGTTTCTCTGGCATGTCGTTTATTTAAGCTAACCATTAAACCTTAAGCAACCAGGATAGCTAGCTAGCTAGCTGGCTGGTTAAACAGAACAACGCTAGCTAATCATCTGTCGTAGATAAAACGTTCAAATCGTTACATAGGCCCACACGCTGAGACAGTTGAATACATTCCGACAGACACACAAATGGGCTACATAGTTGTTTTAAACCACCTGACAAATTCTGCATACCTGTCAAAGTAGAGGTAGGCTAATTGCTAACTTGCTAACAACAATGTAGCTAGCTGTGCTAACAGATAAATTAGGTCACCACTTCACAGCAAATACACATCCTTACGTACCTCGTGAGACACACATTCCAGGGATCGCAATTCACTACAATATCGACAGAAATAAAGTTGAGACAAAGGGGATCTAATCTTTTTCTCCCCACGAACCAAGTAGAGCACCTTGTCTGGCAGCAAAAGGGACGCCATCTCTAACAAATGCAGGCGAAGTCCCACTATCTGAGACTGGGCGTGATGTCTAATCCAGAATGCTAAATGCTGACCTCTAATGGTGAACAACGAAGTTGTTTTTCTCATTTGCGTTTGACTAAGGCTTCCCAGACCAAAAAAACAATTCTGCATTTACTGGTGGACATTTAAAGCATTATAATTTTCGCGATTGCACTATTTGTGTTCACTTTTTGCTGACATGGTCATAAAAAATGATATAGTTCATGGGGCCTAGGTGAGATAAAGCAGATGCATATAATGCATGTTTGTTTACGTTTAGATCAACATCGCCACCTCCTTCCCATCACAGCCTACCACTCTACCGGCTCTCTCAACCTCCCCATTAAACCCCACCCCACCCCTGCAAGCCCCTCCTCCCCTCCCCAAAAACCCACCATCTACACCTCTCCCTGCTTTCTCTCCCTCTTCCTGTAAACCTATCTCACCACAGCCAAAAGCCCACCCTCCCCTCATTGAACCTGAGAGGCTACTGCGAGAGCTACCCCACTGGAGGCTCTCTCCACAAACTCTAGCTACCCCTAACTGCCCTCAGATTAGTCAGGGATCCTGTATACCTAGAGAAACTGTTATACCTGTCATAATTAGTGGTGGAATCAGAAAGGGCTAACCGAAAAATGCTGCTAACCTGTCAAATTTACATTATGTTACAAAACAATGTGAATCGGCTGAACCTGCTGCATGCACTGCAAAGCTAGTTTTATTCAACATCAGATCTCTTACAAACAAGTCATTCTTAGTTAACAATATTATTTCCGCGCACAATTTCGATTTCTTGATCTTATCTGAAACCTGGTTGGATGAAGCCAGCAGCGCAAGGACTCTAATTGGGTCAGCCCCACCAAACTTTAACTTTGGAAAAGAAAAGCAGGGGGACACTTTTAAAGACTAATTTCTATGCAAGCAGGTATCTCTTGGAAATTTGGTGTCATTTGAGTACCTCTGTGCTGTCCTTAAATGTTCACCTCGTATTCTGTTAGTTTTGTTTAAAGACCTCCAAGACAGTCAAAAACACATTTTCTTGAGGAGCTTAACAAACTACTGTCTGTAATCTGCACTGACTTTAAATGTTATGTCCGAGCTGGCACTGTTTTTTCCTCGTTATCACCAAGGGTCTCCACATCTCAACGTCTGCCAAGGACAGCTGTTCAGACTAGAGCTATATCTGTGTAGAAAAAGTTGATAAATGACCATACCAGTGCATTATTTATAAAGACAATGTCTATGATTACATGCAAATTTTCAGACTCTGTTGATGATTTGCTAAAAAAAACTTAAATTCAAGAGTAGGTAGGCTAATATTATGGATGATATTGCAGCTGTAAAGCTTAAGATAATCATTGGTAAATATTATGCACCATGGAGAAATTATCAAAATGTAGGATAACCCCACTTCACACTTTTCTGTTTTCAAATGCCTTTAGTTGAGTAATGCAATTTGTAACCTTTCTTATGCTCTCTTTCACTCGGTTTGTCGATATCTTTTTATATCTAAAATATTCTATTTTCAATACACCTCAGTGGGTTGTATCTAATCAATTATATTTTCTTTTTTGTTTACATTTTTCCTATTTCATTTCTTGTCTTAATCAAATGTCTTTTTATTTGTTCTTTACTTTAATTGTATTTGTAATCGCACTTGAATTGCCACTGAGTATGAAATGTAGTATAAAGCTGCCTTGCCTTTACCTATTAGATACCAATTATCCATTTAAATTATGAATCTACATTAGTTTGCCGTTTTCTTGTCTCAAATAGTAGCCTACTGACGTGGATGTTGCACAGTAGGCTAGCCTACATGTAAATTAGTGGTCACTGGTCAGCGTCGCTTGTCAGTCTAAGTGAACATGTGACAAGACCATAACGTTATCTATGGATAAAACCATAGGAAGAAAACATAACATTGAGAACTTCTACGAAAAAAACGAAAAGGGCAGAGGACACCGTTGTACTAGATTCCAATTGGCTCACATTAAATCTGCGTCAGCGTGTTATAATTGCGTGGTCTAACCAGAGGGATCGATCAGAGCCAGCTGCTACAGAATTGTTTTATCCCCGGGGAGCACAAGAGTCGCGTAGTACATGCACTCTCACCCACAATGCCGTGGAAAGACAGTATGTGGCTCTTATCTTTGGTTCTGTTGAGTCTCCTACGTCCCTCAACAGGGGGATATCCAAATAGACAGGTATGTCTTTTTCCATCGTACATTTTTACAAGATGTTGCTTGGTGTACCAACATTTGTACATTTTTACCTACATTTTATAGGCTACATGTGTGTATTTTCTTATATCGTTTTATTGTATTTACACTGCTAGGTTTCACAATATGTCAAAGCAGTTTGAACGTTGCTGCTCTCTGTTTGCCTCAGTTTACTGATATCTTCTATTGACATTGGGTCTCTGCATAGCTACGTAGTTCAAACAACAGCAGGATATGTACAAAAAAGCAACAAGTGTTATAGTGCCTATGGAAACTTAGTGTGTCATAATAAATTAATAAGACTCACATTTTAGTGGACGATTATTGCAGCATGTTTACATAAAAACACTATTCGTTCATAACAAGAACATTATTTTCTTTAGACTCTATAGACATATTTTCAGATTAATATTATAGCCTAATAATAGACAGATACGATATTGTGTTACCCAATGGCATAAACCCTTCACAAAAAAGGCTTTATTTAATGTAATACAATAGAGTAGGCCTACTTGCTATGCCTCTACCCTGGCATAGATAAGAATACACTTTAGTATTACTAATGGGGCGGGAGGCCAGTTTTGTGGCCTATGGTTGTCAGGAGAAGAGCTTAGTGTAATGTAATGGTGATTATGTTTGCATCCGCAGCGCTGTGACCCGTACGCAGATGGCACCATTTACGATTATGAAGCTAAGACCCTAAATGGGAGTAACACCGTGTCCCTTAGCGCGTATGTAGGGAAGGTCCTCCTCTTTGTCAATGTAGCCACATACTGAGGACTCACCTCCCAGTACCTGGGTAAGGACATTCACAAGTTTTATACAGTTGTGTATAACACTATCGTAAAGTAATCCACTAAAATGTCCCCTCAAATCCACTTTTCTTTCTTTTATTTAAATAGAGTTGAATGCACTACATGAAGAAATGAAGCCTCATGGGTTCACTATTTTTGGGTTCCCTTGCAATCAATTTGGGAAACAGGAACCAGGAAAAAATCATGAAATTCTACCAACATTAAAGTGAGTATGTATTGGCCCCTGCAGCACACATAAAAACACAAGAAATGAATGAATGGTAATACTGACATTGGGTAACGTAAGATAGGTGGATGTAGACAGTTTGTCAAAATTGGCAAATCCTTTCAATCAGCAAAGCTTAACTTGATCTGGACATTATTGGATATGGGACCCGTGTCCACTCACTCACGTAGGAATTATGTCTCAGTTTCCACCAATAATCCCATATCCATTGGCAGAACTTTGCAATACATTGTAACCTTGTATAGCTTCATTAGCTTGTACTCTCTAAGCAGCCTTGGCGCTTTGAATTCCTTGATACACAAAGCCATGCCCACTGATAAGATTCCTTCCTTGCTGAATTCCAGATATGTTAGACCCGGCAATGGATTTGTTCCAAACTTCCTGCTGTTTGAGAGGGGCGATGTGAATGGAGAAAGCGAGCAAGGAGTTTACACTTTCTTAAAGGTGAGTTTTCTGCCAAAAGGTGGCTAGCTCTGAGTCATTAACTAGCCCATGCGCACCTGCAAGCTGGTTAATCAGACAACTGTGCATTCATTTGGTGCTTTGCCATGCAGAACGCCTGTCCACCTGTCGGGGACAGCTTTGGAAACCCCACCAACAGGCTGTTCTGGGAGCCTCTGAAGATCACGGACATCAAGTGGAATTTTGAGAAATTTCTGGTGGGGCCAAATGGGAAGCCCGTGATGCGGTGGTATCCCAGAGTCAATGTTTCTGACGTCCGGGCAGACATCTTAAAATATTTCAAAGAACTATACGCCGAGCAGATTCTTAATTAGTCGCCCTTTTATTGATTAGCTCTCAAGTGTATTGCCTACACTTAAACCAATTTTTAGACTTTAGACAAGAATGATTATGGATAGTTACGATCCAAATCAAATAGAGACAAACATGATTATTTAGAATCTTGTTAAATTGTTCAAGTAGTACCAGATGTAAATGTAAAGGTGTGCTGCAGGTTCCGATACGCGAAGATGACATGCAGAATGAAGGGGAGGCTTGAAAACAGAAAGTATGTGGTGTCTCCTTGGAGTTTGGGTTACAGGCCAGCTCTTCAGTGCATTCAAGCTGCTCTGCAATTCCAAAGTGGCATGTCATCTTCTAAACCCAGGACCTGTTAAACCACTAGAGCCTAAATGTGAACTGCTTTAAATAAATCACTACCAATACTAATAAAAAACGTCTGTCAACTTCTTCAGACAAACAAGGGTGGAATGGAAATAAAACTATTGCGTTTTTATTTTTCATGTTTAAAAAAAATATTGTAAGTTAAAGAGAACATGAATGACCAGGGCATGATGCAAATAAACATTTATAATATATTTATTAAGCCAGTCAAATACAAAAATCCTTACATAAGATGTGCTTTTGTCTACAGCAAAAAAGGAAAAAGAGGAAAAAAACAAACAAAAAAACAAAACAACCTATGCTACAAACCAGGAAAATACAACTGCCAGTAATTACAGCATAGCTTTCAAAGTGCAATTCAGCTAATATCCCATGTCAGCTTTCACCAATCAGGAATTTGTTCCCTGTAACTTAATAACTACTTGGTTCAAAATGGAGGGATTATTTTAATTGGATCTAAAAGCCTCACCCCCATCTCATCCGTGATACATATCGGGGAAAACCTCATGACTACAGCTAAACAGTGGGCTAATTCAGATGAGAGACGTAGTGAGGTTACCACTGAAGTAGTCACATGATCTCTACAGGTGGACTGGAACTCTGGGGCTTCATACGACTATGGCTCTTGTGACCAAGAGTTACAACATTTCACAGGTTGGTCGGCGAGGCCTAGGTTTTCCTCTGAGGGGTGGTAGTACTGCTGCAACACTTGGTCTAGGGCATATCGATGAAGGGTTTAACACAACTGTTCCAGATCAAGAAGGATAACTAGCACAATGGTTTCTATCTAAAGGAGTCATTCAATATGCAGTCTGGTCTTGACAGGTCAAAAGGAAGATAACTAGGCCTTGGTGCTGTAGTTTAACATGAAAATCGGATCTCTGGATATGTAAGGACTAAATTGTGGGTAAAAGGAGTGTCAAGATTGGAACAAGATATTAAATTAAAATTGTTTTAAGTAAAGTGTTGGGTTTAATGAGATTAGGTCCATTAGCGTGAAAAAAAAATATGTATGTATGTGTACTGTACGTTGTGTGTTATGTGTGATAGAAACATACAATGTCAATAGCTACAATATATTGGGATTACACTAACAACATAGAAAGAACAGCATTACTAAAGACAATGATTTACACTTAGGCAATGCAACTATCAAAACAGTAGGTTATAAATAAATTATCAATAATCACAATCATGTTTTTGGCATGAATCCATCAAAATTCATTTCTCGAAATTTTAGTATTTCAACAATCACTTTTGAACAGTTACACATTGGGACAGTTCTATAACATCGATGGTACTGAAGAAATCGTCATAAATGAACATTCACATTACAATTTCTATGATTCAATGTAACCGACATTATAATTCATTGTTAGAATGTATATATGTGGTCTTGTTATTAATGTTTGGGAATGGCTTCCATTAACTCTACAAGTAACAGACTAGGCATGTAAAGTTGTTACATATCTGCAGAGACAATCACATGGGTATATTGTCTGGAACAAAAACAATAATAATTATAATAATCAATGTTGATAATTTCCAACCTCTTTAACAAATGACTTCAGTTCCTGCATAGAATCATATGAAGCAGATTGAGTCTCAAAAAATAATGGATTAAAAAAAGAAAATCGAAATATTTCATGTATATATTCAGAATAGCGAAAACAGTGTTTCACAAATAGGTTTATAAAACGCAAGTATAAACAACATTACAATAGGATATCTACAGTTCAGTAGGAAAATTATAGTTCAAATCACACCTTGTCAACTCAAAACAAACTGATTCATGCTACTACCCAAGCTCCTGTAGGTCGGAACGGTGATGCTTTAGTGCTTTCCGGGGTCAATATTCTGTCGCTCCCTTTTTCCAAAAACTGTTGCTGTGGACTGATCTACAGACAAGAGAAGGGAGCCATTATTGTCAAACTGTGCTCCACAATCAGGGTTTTATGTTAACATTAACACGCTAGTGTGCAAGATATAGTATCAATCCACTATTTCCTAAATCATTTAAAACCTCATGTTTGGGGCAGGGTATTTCTATATTTTGTGTATAGTTGCACTATATCTGAAAAGGAAAAGGAGTGTTTCACTTCCAGTCACCGTGAAATCATGGTTGAGAGGAACTACTTGGACAAAGCCCATGGCCCATGCAGTGTGTTGCGGGCATCTTTTCTCAGGTTTACATTTTAGCTCCCCACTACCCCATGCACATATACTGTATTAGGGACATGTTTAAAAAGCATAAAATCTATAACATTTACAACATAACATAACATAACATTAAACCGCTTGATCGCTATATTAACAAATGCCAAGTTGTAAGTAACAAGCCTTTACAGTGGTAGATATAAATTAATTCCTGGTTGTACTATACCTGCATTCTCTGGTGGTGGTCTTGTGGCCTCCCCAGCTCCTCTTCCCCCTCTGGGTTGTGGGAAGGATGATTGCCAAGGAAAACCCTGACCAGTGCAAATGTACAACCTTAGTGAACGTCACTTTTTGTCTTAACTAGATCTCTAGTCTTTGCCCTAGCCTAACACTCTATGCTGAATGTCAGGCTCTGTTGTGTTACTTAGTAAGTGCAGCTGCAGCGGTTAGGTAAATACACCTGCCACATCCCTGCTAACACTGAGGGAGGTGGGCCCTTACCGGGGTGACAGGCTGGAAGTCTCGTCCAGGGGGCGGTGCTGCGGCGGCGGCGGCCGTGGGGCCTGCTGTGTTGGGCATCCGGGAAGGCAAGTGTACGGGCCAGCCCTCCAGACCTTGCGGGCCCACCTGCACAAAGGGACCACAGTAGGGAGGGCTCAGCGGGCCGTTCACTGAGCCTGACGTGGGATCTGATGTACGCCTTTCCTGCTGCTGCCCCTACGAGGATCACAAGTACACATGTGGCCCCGATCAGAGCCCCGCCTGGGTGCAGTGCTCGGTGCCCTTGTTGTGGAGCGGGCTGCTGCTGAGCTTTTAGCCCCGACCCCTCCGCTGAGGGATTGCGAAACCATTCCACCCACTGCACAAACAAGCAAGCTGAGCGGAGGGAGGCTCTCATCCTGATGTATCGATCTGTATTGATCCACTGTGCGTTGCTACCGTCAGCGTGGAAGTGACAGCTTTGAGGCTCAAGGGGGCACTGCTGCACTCGGGTTCACTCAAGTTATCTGGGTATACATTCATTCAAAAGGCTCAAAAGCCTTCATAGTCTTTCCCTACAGAACAAGGTAACCTATGCCCAATACGGCCACGCCTGATACAACTGACAGCTTGACATTACTATACTGTGATACAAGGGCTGCATTGGCTGTAGGTTGTACCTGTTTGTGGTGCTGCATTTGCAGTCTCTCCAGCTTACACCTCTCTGTCCGTTCTCTCTGACACTCATTCTGCGCCTGGTGAAGCTGACACACACACACAGGGAACAAATCCCACATCAGACAGCCGTTCAGCTAGCCTTGTGCATCAATACCAGACACATCAATTGGTGTGCCGTTTTAATAATCCTGATAGGAGGACAGCAGAAACACACTTACCTGATTGGTCAAATTAGTCATCTGACCCTGCAGTCTCTCCACTTGCCGCCTCAAATCCTCTTTTTCCTCATTCATTCGCTCCCTGTCACTTCTTTCTTTCCTAAAGTCCTCCTCAAAGATTTTCACCTGAAGTACAAAATGGAGTACAAATAAATAAAAAATAAAAAAAAGGCATTAATTAAGTAAATGTGTAATTATACAAGGTGCATGTCTGCGTCTTTTAAAAGCCCGACCTGTTCCTTTAGAACTGCTATTTGAGTGAGCAGCTCCTGCTTCTTCAGGTTGCTGGCTGCATCGCCATGGTTACCTGAGCCAGGTGGCTGCTGGGAGGAGGAAGGGGATTGCAGGTTCAGGGCCTCCTCTAAAGCCTAGTAAAGACAGACAGATTGTGTTAAAATACACACAAACAAACAAGCAAGCAAACAAAAACACACTATTTCATTAAAATTATTACAATTTTATTTATATATAAATTGGTATGACTTGAAATACATTTGAAGTTTTTATTTTTAATATTTTGGACAGTCCTCACACAAAACCAGGATTTTAGTTTCTCCCGTCACACACGCACGCACACACGCACAACACGTGTATGCATGCCTTGTGATTGAAACCAGCATATACCAGCAAACGTAGTTTGACTCGCTGTACTCTCTACTCCTCCCCATACAATACTAGCCTATAGTAGGCGCACTCACCCGGTTGAGGCGTTGGATCTCCTTTTCCTGGTACTCTCTCTGTTTACTGAGGGGAAGCAGTTGGTCTTGCAGGTAGCGAATCTTTTGTTTCAGTTCAGCGGTCTCGGAGTTCAGACACTCTTTCTCCCCCTGAGTCACACACACGCCACCAACAATTCAGTGAATGTTCCTGCATTCACACTAGGCGACTGACGTTGCTTCTTGTGCCAGTGCCATGGCATGTTTTGTCAGAGACATTGTAGAAGAGACAGACCACTTAAAAGACTCATGAATAGAACTCTATGAGAGAAGTCTGTAACGCCAAAGATGGCGGTCGTATGCACATATCCCGCCCCTCCCCCCAAAGAGCCAATCGTCTGCTTTATAACGGCCGATCGGGAAATTTATTAAGCCAATCGTGTGGTTGCAATGACCTTGCGCATGCGTAGTAGAAGAATAACCTTTGGGGAAAAAAGCTTGTTAAACCTTATTTTGGGGCAAAGTCACCAAACTAAGCGTTTTATTTTTATTTAAATCAGATTTGACTGGTAATTCTATACATGCCGTTTTTATATCCCGGTGACCATTGAAAGTGCAGATATGGCTCTCTCCCCCTTCATTTAGAGAGGGGCCTGGTCTTGTTTGCCCGAAATGACCAAGATGGCTGCCTCTTCTATAATGTCTCTGGTTCTGTGGTGTAAATCAGGCAGTTTAAGTTAATTTATATAGTTACTGATGCTTACTAAGGTATTTATTAAGCATCAGTACTAATTGGAACAACCTGGCACTTCTACAGACCAGTGCGTTGAAGAAAGAAGCCAATTTAGCTTCATATATGGTTCAGTATTCATTATTACAAAGAAGAGTCAGTAGTAGTAGACAGTGGGACAAGGATAAGATTGATGATGATTTTTAAGGCTAGTCATAGAAAATAGCATTGTGTTTTTCAATGTAATATTTAGGTTGTTATGATTTACCTCTAAAGCTGTCTAGTTCAGTATTCAGTGTCCGACTTTGATCTCTCATCATCCTGTTTTTTTAGAGGGGCCTTTTAAAAAATTTTCCCCACCAGCAGGGGGAGGTAATTCCAACAGATTTCACAACATGGTAAAATGTTTTTTATTTTTTAAAGGACCAGTGTGTAATATTTAAGAGGCTCTAGTCACAGAAATGCAATATAAGATCCACAACTATGTTGTCAGTGGTGTACAAAGACCTTATATAATAAACCATAATATTGT
>JAOEHI010000002.1:3969613-4013413 GCA_025447815.1 Percopsis transmontana | reverse complement strand
TCATAATTTATTCACATGGAGTAACACACACACACATTCTCTCTCTCTCTCTCACTCTCTCTCTCTCTCTCTCTCTCTCTCTCTCTCTCTCTCTCTCTCTGTCTCGGACACACATTAGCCGTGACCTGCTGTGACTCAAGGCCCAGTTAGCATCCTGACCAGCATCCTCCGGACTGGGCAGCACCAGCACATGATTGACTGACTGATTGATGGACCTGCCCATGCAGCCCATTGCTAATCATTGTTGATCAGCAATGAAAGACAAGCTAGCAGAGCGCCTGCCCTGGTTGTGTTAGTGCCCTGTTAGTCATTAGAACTGGCTCAGGGGGTCACAATCATAAGGTACTTATTCTTACTGTAATTAGCATAGCACAAACACATAAAATAGGCAGTAGTCCTATAGACAGCATTGATCATATGTATGCATATTGTACAGGAAATAAGATATGATTCTAAATAATTAAAGAGATGATTGGAAATATTTTTAATTAAAAAGATAACTTCAAAATCCTGAAGTCATTTCACAACCCCCTTAAAAGGATCTTGCGAGCCCCTCAGGGGGGTTCCGGCCCACAGAACCACTGTGGGTTATTAGAGCCCCGGATGCTTTGGTGGAAAGTTTTTACTTCGGGGAAACGGCACCTCATGAATATAATCATGAGTGGCTTGGTCTCCTCTGATCTTGGGCTGGCCAAAAGCCCTGACTGGAGTGGGCCTGCAGAGCTCTGTCTCCATCCTATATTGCACCATTTGCATAATAGTTATACCCGTCAAGGCCAGTGGTGCAAAGCACTTGATAAATGTGGATTGTATTAGTTGCAGGAGACGAGGCTAGAATGCCACTCTCTCTCTCTCTCTCTCTCTCTGTGTGTTATTCTGCTCCTGTGCTCAGATAATTGTGCGCATGTGTAAGTGAGATTGTTCTTTAGGGGAGTTTATCTGTCCAGAGTGTGCAGTGAGTGTGTCGGCTGTATTGTAGAAGTGATTGTAAGCTTGACCCAGCTTGGATTGGTGCTTAGCTATACGTGCTGCACCACTGCATCTCATAGTACTGCTTGCACAGTAGATGAAACCAGACAGTATTTACACACTGAAAAATCCCTTGTAGAAAGAAACACATTCACAGGGCCATGTGTTATTTTACTGTAAGGGATCAATTCTGTGTATCTACTTTGAACAAGCATTTCACAGGTAATGGTCAGGTAAGAATGGCAATGTAGCAAGACCCTGTAGGCTGAATGGTTGTGGTATTCATGCCGTGAATTTTAAGTAAATAAAGTGTGTGTTCACCCCTCCTTTTTAATGGTACAAAAAAAACAAGGTGTGTATGTTTGTGTATGTGTGTTTTATCGTCTTTAGAATCTTTTACGACTGCTGGTGATGTTTTAGAAGAGAGCGGTCAAAAGGGTGAAATCAATAGAGGTTTTTAATGAGGTTGTCTGGAACGAAGGAAGGGAGGAGGGGGGGTGAGTGAGCGATGGAAGAGGGCTTTGGAGGAGAAGAACTGGGGTGTGGAACTGAGCAAAGTCTGGCAGTTTGGCCTTGGCTCGTAGAAAGGACAGGACAAGACAATCACATTCTAGTCTGATGGGGAAACATGAAGCAACATTATCAAAATGAGTTTTGTATTTGCAAATAAGTTTTCTGATGATCACAAATTAGGGGTTATAGTGTCTTTGTAAATTAAATATGTAATAATTATTTCCTCAGTTGTTGCCTTTTAAACTTGGGAGAAACACAAATCTAAACCCATCCCAACTAGCCATCATAGCTATTTAAAATGTATTCAGAGCCTTGAACCAAATAAGGAATTTGCGATTCTCTCAAAATCACATACACGTGATTTTCAGTATGCCAACAATAAAGACTTGAAGACTTGAAGGGCATTGTTTTAAAATCGTCTATGACTATGATGTTTACCAAAGCACTTCTGCTTTATTTGTATTCTTTAAATTTTCTGGGAATTGGGTCCGGCAGTAGTATCCTAGCTCAGTTATATAACAGCCATGTGGTATTACATATGCGGCGTCATAGTCAACTTTTTTTTCTCATAAACACACTACCCTCACATCTTTTTCAGCTTAGCATTGTGATAAAGCCTAGGTACATAAAAGGGTTCCAGGGTTCATACCCTATAACAGCAAAGTATGGCAAGATAATGTGGCATAGGGCTTAGCGGAGAAACAAACAAAAAATGTGTATGTGTGTGTTTGTGTGTGCGCACACAGATGAGCCGAGCTGTTCAGCATGTGGGTGGGCATGTGTACATGTGCATAGGTGGGTGGGGCATCTTTAAATAGTATTTAGTGGTAAACCCGCTCAGCTGTGCTTGCTGCTCTTTGAGACAGCTGTGCAGAGAAACACAGCTGTCGGCTCGCTGTCACCCTCCAGATTAGCATCTGGGCATCAACGGGGCAACGGCATGACAGGAGGATTTGGTACATTTTCAGAATCGTAAGGGGAAAGACCATAACGTTTCAAAATACTGACAATTAAAAATCAGGTGTCAAACGAAACATTGTGATTAAAGGTCTGGAACTTTCCAAAGAAAGACTGATAAGAGTCTTTATCATGGTCATCACCTTGCATTGTCAACTCTGTAATTACATTCATAATGCCTCAGCATAGCTATGCACCCTTATCAACACTCACCTTTTCCTCTGTCTGCTTTTAATTTACTCTAGACCTCCACGCAGAACAGCCCTGTCCTGTAACCAATGGCAACCTCAGTCCAGACTCTTCCTTTAACCCGAGACCCCAGCAAGAAGTTCCGTGAACGCTTCCCCGCCCGGCCCTTCTCTGCCCGTTGCAGCATGGGAAGTGTGGGCAGCCTGGTGGAGCGGCCAGACCAGTCTGCAGGCAAGGGAAACCGTGCCGTGCCCCAGGTGAGGCCCAAACAGGCCAATGGACTTCTGAAGAAGGGCTTCAACCAGAGAGAGATCCTCAACTACCTCAACATAACCAGGCAGGTGATCCTATGGCACATCGCAGGCCCAGGTGGATCAAAATAAAGTTGAAAAGGTTTTCTCTTGCTATACAGCTTGCAAAACAGCGAACGTTCTGACTGAACTACCTCTACTGTCTCTAAAATAGTCTCTTCAATATAAACACACTCCTCATTGTAGAGAAGAGGTAGCTCTTTGCAACGAGACAACAGGGCTTATGGGACATGTAGTCTTTACTCTGGGAAACGCTATCACTCAAACTACTACTGTGCTTTCAAACAGAAAGGACCCTAAAGGGAATTCAGGAAGTGGGAGTAACGACATCATCTCAGGCCTTGGCTCTATGAACGGTCCTGAGGAGATCTTCTTCACCAAAGTCTACCATAAAGATGGAACTGAACTAGACGTGAGAAAGAACTCACTACCCATTGGTGGCAAGTACGAAAAGGTAGGTGCAATTTGGATTCTTGTTATGGTACACAGTACATCTTATTCATTGGTATTTTGACGGAAGGAGAGGACAGCTCCCAGATTCCCAGTAGTCATTGTGTTGTGCTTTTCATACACGATCCATCGATTGGCTGGAGGGAATATTCTAAATTGTTCTGTGTCAGGGTGATGTAGCGCCAGGGGTAAAACTCCCTATCTAGCCCCCCACCACCACCATATTATAACAATGTAGCACTCGGCGCTGTGCCAATGTATACCAGCTATCACCTCACCTCATTTTGTTTGCACCTGCAGCTTTGCTTCCTACTTTACTTTCTATCTCGCATGTCTTTTGGAAATACCTGATAGAAAGGTAACTTTATGTTACCCTGCCTTCAGTCTCATTTTAGACCCTCTGCCTTCAAACCTGTCACGCCCAAGAACTTCAGCTCCATGCAGAACCTTTATCCGTCCTCTAAAATGGAGGATGTGGACCATGGGCTGTCCAACGGGCTCCACAGGACGTACGCTCACGTTACGAAGGCTGTATCCACCTCCTCCTCCTCTTCCTCACCTTCCCGCCACATGGGACCCACTGCCAGTGGCAACAAGGTCTCATAACACATAAATACTTATTAGATATTGTTTAAATCTTCCTAAACAGAGGCCAACATGCCTGCATAACAAACACACACACACAGTATAAATTGAATACATTTAATACACCTGCTGCGTCTATTTATTTATTTATTTATTTATTATTATTATTATTATTATTAAAGCTTTTCCATTTGCAATTCATATTTGTTTTCTTCACCAACACCATTTTTTATCATCTGGTGTCTAGGTGTGACACTCACTGAAAAATGACAGTCAAAGGATGTTTGGTTTTAAATTGGTCACTTATTGACACTTATTGAAAGGATTAGTTATTATATTAGTTTGTGTTTGTATTTGTTATGCTGATGAATAACTATAGACTGTATGTGACTGTACAGGTGGTGTTGTCTGTGCGTGGGATGAGCCAGGAGGATGAAACCCTGTCTGACTCGGGTCATAACTCGATGAACAGCCTCCCTCCATACAGACCTCCCTTCCGCCCACACCTGTCTCACATCAGGTCTATAAATAATAATAATAATTTTAATAGCAAGCGAGCAATATGACAGTAAAAGGCAAGTAACTTGAAGGAATAAAGAATCCATCTTATAAGTTCACATAATCACGTCGTCATGTCTTTATGACTTTAAAGCTGTATAGGACAATTTGGTCCAATAGCGGCCACACTGGTCACAAGTGTAACTGCAATCTCTACATTTTGGCTTAATAGCAATTAAAAGATTTGAACATAAAAAAGTGATTCTATGAAAGGCTTAATGTGTTACTAATGCAAAGAAAACCTAAATGTATTTGTAAATGCAATGTTTTTAAACAAATTCATTATTTATTTCTTCACCTAGCGCATCTATGGGCCACATCAATACCATAGGCTCGCTGGACCGCGCCTCCCTGGGGCCGAAGGCCGTGGGGCCAGGGGGCATGGCCCCTGGCGAGATGGCCATGTCATGCCGGAGCATGGCAACACTGAGTCGCCTGGCCCCCTACGGTGGAGAGGCTCCGCCCCCTTATGAACTGACACTCTCCCTCTCTGTTGAGGAAGTGGTGAGCACTGATGGAAGGACGATTGATAGACGTTGCAAACTGTACACACTTGGAGTATATGCACTTATGAACATGAATGGTTTGTCTCATGTAGGTGCGTGACCTGGAGGAACGCCTGGTGGAGAAAGAGCATGAGTTGAAACAGATGAGGAGAAATCTGGATGAGAGCGAGGGCGCAATTGCGCAGGTCAGTCAAGCCATCGTCTCGCTCTTGCTCGCCCTTTTCCTCTCTTTTAATGTCCTCTGCCTTGCTTTGAAACGTGGATCCTGGTTGGATGGCCCTCTGCAGGTGTTTGAAGGGAAACAGCGCCTGTGGGAGAAGGAGGTTGAGGAGCTGAAGTGCCTGTACGCTGCCAAGCTGCAGCAGGTGTCTCAGCATGCCCAGCGCTCCCAGCGGAGCCTCCAGCTGCAGCTGTACAAAGCCCAGCAGGAGAAAAACCGCTTGCAGGAGGAGCTTGACAGCCTCAAGGAGAGGGGCCAGGAGGCTGGAGCCAGGGCTAAGGCAACCAGCCCCACCCTGGAGGAAACCCAGTGGGAGGTAAGACCCTGAGGAGACAGAAAAGAAAAGAACTTATTTTTGCTGTGCAAATGCACAAACAGTTGGTCATTATAAAAAAAATTATATAAACCATAAACACCAGTGGAATACATCATTTTACAAATCATTTTACAACCTCTTGGTGTGTCGGGAGAAAAGAGGGAAAAAAAGAGAGTGAGGAATTAAAAAACGATTCCAAACATGTTTTTTCATTTTAGAAACAGTAAAAATGTCAACGTCGACAGTAAAAATTCCAGTCTTCCCTTAGTTATCGGTTTCTACCAGGCCATCTCCTGTCATTTGCCAGGTGTGCCAGAAGTCGGGGGAGATCTCGCTGCTGAAGCAGCAGCTGAGGGACTCCCAGGCGGAGGTGACCCAGAAGCTCAGTGAGATCTTTCTTCTCAAGACCCAGCTCCGGGAGACCCGGGCCGAGCTCCGGGGCAGGGAGGGGCAGGTAGACACGCTGAAGCTGGCCCTGCAGGGCACTCACGGCCGCAGAAAGCCCTCTCAGTTGCCACACGATGGCGACGGCGGACCCGAGGAGAGTGGTTCGGGCGGGGTGTCAGGTAGCTAGCTTCATTTCTACGTCAATTTCCGTAAAATGTTAAATCTACATAAACTTGAAAAAATTCAATACAACATGAACAGAATTGAGAATTACCCAAAATGTCACGCCACATTTTCACTTCTTTTGATGAGTACTTCTAGTCCACAGGACATTATCCACACATTGTTTACGCCCCAAACATCCCATTTGCTATGAAACCTCCTCCTTATTCACAGTAATTCCAATGCTGGGTCCCCCCATCCCCCCACCTCCAATGTTTTGTACCGCTGCCATGGTATAACCTACTCAACCCCCCCCTTTCCAGGAGGATGCGGGGGTTCGACAGAGGAGCGTCTGCGCGCCGAGCTCCTCCTGGAGCGACGGCAGAGCGAGGCCCAGGCCCTGGCCTTCGAGGAGGAGAGGCAGACGTGGCGTGCCGAGAAGGACAAGGTCCTCCGCTACCAGAAGGAGCTGCAGGCCAGCTACCTGGAGATGTACCACCACAACGAAGCACTGGAGAGGGAGCGGCACCAACTGAGGGCGGGAAGGGAGAGGGGAGGCGTTGGAGGAGGGGGGAGAGGCGACAGCAGACATGGGACACTGGAAAGAGAAGCCCCGGGGCTGAGGAGCGAGAGGGGGGGTGAACAGGACGAAGACAGGCCTCACTCTGGTTTACCCTGGATAGAGAGGATTGAGTCATCTGAGATCTGACTGCAGTGTTCCTCACCTGTTTAACATTACAACTGTTAAACGCCGTCCTTTTAGCCTTGTGGATAGGCCCCTGCCCTTTGAAGAATGAAGTCTCTCACACACACACACACACACACACACACACTAAATACACTGGTATTATCTATCAATGACAGAAATGTGTCTAGTAAGTCTACAGACCAAAATACAATGTAGGTCATCTGTAAAAAAAAAATACAAAAAATAAACTGCATTAGGCTATCTGATTTGCTTTGTTAATTGATTTTTGTTTGTATTTTTGTTTTTGTGTTTTTATTTTATGTTCATACACATTAGGATCACTATATTATCTTGACCGCAACAAAAGGATTGAAAGGGATTTATTGTGTCCCAGTAACTTCCTAGCACCTGTTGATTCTGTGAATAAGGTTCGGTTTTATTCAGGCTAAAACCTGGGAGAGAAGCTGAACTGCTTGATTAAGTATCTAGGATTAGGTATATTTCTTGCCACTTAATCAAATTGTTTTGTATATTATATTATTATTGGCCTTTGTTGCTGTATCTCAAGCTCCTTTTGTAAATAGAAGTCCTCCCAATCTTGTATAGATGAAGATGTTGAATATGTTTGCCCTTCAGGGTCAAATAAATTGTTGCATAGACTTATTCACTCAGTTATTGCATGATGTAGACACACCTAAAATAATCCTTCCCTAATTTTTCCTTTGCAACATAATATGATATATTCACATGCAAATTCAAATCGGTATTGCTTTTTATGCTATTTACTGCAATTGGTGTGATGTACAATATGTTTATTAAATGTGTGTTTTGGATTTATCAAACATTTATCAAATGCTGTGAGAATAGTAAATTGCTGTTAAATTTCCCCACTGCAAAGTTTAGGAGGAGAAATCAACATACATCATTTATCTAAGGCTACATTCATAAAATAAGCTTCAAGTCACTTTCCAGTCTAACTGTTTGAGGTGGTTTCTAAGTAATATAACGTCTTCCTCAATGCCTGCCTGCCTGTCCTGTACAGGGATGAAATCTCCACTGGGCTCTCCAGTCAGTTCCAGGGACTGGGGATTTATGAGTACTAACAGCAGAATGAAGGGGGCTTTTGGGACTAATGTGCCTTTTAGAGGCTTTGCTTGGATCCTTATCTGTGCCTATTCGGTGCCTCCCCTGCCAGGCCTCTAGGGCCAATCCTGCTCAGTCTTTTACATACCTCCTCTCTCAGTATAGACACCAGGGGTCAAAGGGCAGCCAAGATGGAAACCTAGAAGGATCATCATTCTCTCAAACAAATAGCAGTTCATGTTGGATTTAAAAAAGATTATCAGGGTTATTATAGCAGGTGTGAATGTTGAGCACTGGACATGTCTAATATAGACTATATAAAAATGTTTGAGTGCACATGAAAGTCAACCATGTGTTATTTTTAAAGCAGGGTTATAGTTCTGAATAGTTATAGGCATTGGCTGACTCACCAGGCACTACAATATGTTATATAATCCAGGGTTTAATTTAACTTCACTATTCATATTGAGGTAAACATGAGATGGAGTGTTAGAATGATAAAGCCTCTTACCTCACATGGTTTGTTTCTGCTTTTAGAATGGGAGCCATGTAAGACAATATTAAATCCTTAAATTATATGGTAATAAGATTTGTGGGCTTGCTTTTTAAAGTAAGATCTAGAATATATGGAGTTTTGAAGTAATGATAATGCAGCAATAGCGCCACCAAGTGTTTGTAAAAGGAGGTGATGGCAAAGCTGGAGGAAAGATCAAGGAATTCCCAATATAATCACTAAATGCCAGCAAACTGCTAAATCCCAGTAGAAGACTCCAACGGTGATTTGGAGTATAAAGTTTTTATTTCATTTTCAGATGCAAGTATAGGAAACAGGTTAGAGGATATATTTACAAAACAATCTTGCATAACACACTAAAGCAGGAAACGCAAACATTTAATAAAAGGTCTACAACTGAAAACAATTGTATAGAAGGCTACCAGTCTATGTGAAAGATATTCAAATGAACAGTTGTCAACTTAACAAAAAGAAATCCATCCTGACATTTCACACAAGATGTGTGCTTTAGTCAATACCAAAAACTGTCGTTTTAAATAAAAGTAAAAATGGTAGAGCTCTGTTAAATCTGTCTTGTGTTCTGTTATGTTACATTGTGAGCGTGAACTACGCTGGTGCGGTGCTTGCTGAACACATAATCCCCATCAGCATGAGGTGACATCACCATTTAAAGGGTAGCACATCGGGAGGTTGCACTATTGGTATGGAATATCTACATGAACTGTACATTCAGGTGGCTTGGACATTGTGGCACGCATTTCCCAGGCGCCCAACTCGATAACCGATTTTAATTATATGTACAGATTCTAAGAGGCAAACCCAATTTACTTTAACTTTCAAAATGATACCCCCCTCCCCCCAAAAATTGTGACTCTTTAAATGATGGTTAGCTTATCTTAAAACTGCCTGTAGAGCATGGTGTCTTATTTCAATAGAAACCAACAATGAGCCCTGAGGAGAATGAGTGAACGTGTGTGGATTCTAATGTATCTGTTCTAAATCAAAGCCAAACCAATGCAGCAGAGGCCATTTATACAGTATCTATATATATCAGACAATAGCCACAATAATAAAGATTTCCCCTCCTAGTAAAGCACAAGCCCACAGTCACTGCAAGTTAGACCATCACACCACTAGACATCTCCAAATCACGCTGTGTGCAAGGCTAGGACACAAGATGTGGGGCCGAGTGAGGCAATGGCACAACTCCGATAGATCCTGTCAAACACTGATACGCTATGCAACAGTGTTGAGAACAGGCGTTGTTGCTATTTATCTTACATGACTCTTCTTGGCTCTAGAAATGGAAAGGATGCACATCTCACAGTATAATATTTTTTTTTCCGTTTTTGTTAAATACAGTACATACACAGAACAGGAGACATGGCTTCCACAATCTTGCTGGTGCAAAAAAAAAAAAAATAAATAAATAAAAAATAAAAAAAAGAAGCTGTCCCAACATTAAAAACTGTATTGTCCTTCTAATCATGCCCACACATCAACCAACAGTGAATTTGAACTACAGGAGGCCTTTATTACACTATATAGGAGTTAAGGGGGGCATTTCACAATCAGTGTACAATTGAAGATATACCTCTACGCCACCTCCATCAGCAAATGACAAACCTTCAATACAATTTATAATTGAATATACTTTCTTAATGGCTTCTCTAGCCATTCGTAGTTAAATACTACTGAAATCAGAAACTGTCCAGCTATACCATTTATCCATTCATATGCCATCAGCCCACTCTGTCGAGAGGAAAAAAAATAAAAAGAAAAGAGAAAAGAAAATCATGAAGCAGTCGACCATAATCCAGCTGAAAAGACAGGAAAGGAAAAAAAACGTAAAACTGAAAATAATTTAAAAGAACAAATCTTTGCAGGCATTTGCAAATGAGTTTTGATGAATGGGTATTTTCCAGAGGTCGTTACCAGTGAGGACCATCTGCGTGTCGACACTCCTCACTTACTAAAGCCCCCCCCCACCCACCCCCGCGCACCCCCGCCGGTCTCTTGAGAGATCAGCTGGAGGGACGGCCCTGGGCCAAGGCTGTCCTGGGGGAGTACTGGGACACAACCTTGATGCGTATAATATACAGGCCAAGGGCCAGCAACAAAGGGAGAGGGGCCAGAGCAAAACGTCCTGGTTTCAAGGAGCTCCGGGGAACTTCATTCAGCCTTTACTCATTGAAGAGGAGTGGATGGCATCAAAAATAGATCTGCTTGGCATCTGATGGATTCTGTTCCATGGGGCAGTACGGGCATTTCAACCTAGGAGGGGAGGGCAGGGAGCAGGATGTTACGTTATGTGGATGCTAAAGCTTCAGTTTTCAGCCCCAGAAACATACACAAATGAATACTATTTTTAAAGCTTTGGCCATTATGGTCAAATATTTGTCAAACATAGGTTAAAGGGTTGCGAGTATAAATACATAACTGGACATACGGACACGAGCACAAACATGCACAAGCCCCATGCAGTATGTATGCATGAATGTTCTCTGCACTGCCCATCTGCCCAATAAATAGACAATTCCCCTTTCATTTGGCTTACACCATTATTCCGAATAAACTCAAATAAATGGAGCAGCTATGAGCTTCTCCAGGAGATTATAACAAGACACACCTCTGTTCAAGGTTTTCATCCTGTAACCTTAACAACGAATGTCACCCGGTCATAAACGTCTAAATGAGGCGCATCGTGTGCCAGACTTACTTCCCAGCATTAGTGAGTTTGTTGAGGGCATCTCTGGAGATGACGTGGCCACAGATCAGCTTCATGGGGGGGTTGCTCTCTGAGGTCTGCTGCCGGAGGATGGGGCAGGCAAACACAGAGTGGTACCAGCACTTCTTCCCCAGGTCTATTTCAATCTGGACACACGAGAAGGGCGCAGGGTGAGCGAGTGAGTACAGGACGCGAGTGCGTACAGGACGCGAGTGCTGGCTGGGAGGAGCCAAAGGGAACTTACTGGCAGCTCGTCCTTGTGCGTCCACACGCCACTGCACTGCCGCTGCTCTATCACCTGCTTGATGTTCATCAACACTGGCAACGCCATGCAGCCGGATGCAAAGCTATGGAGAGGTACACACGGTGACACACGGTGACACGGATGTTATTACAGCTAAGGTCCACTGCGGTGTGTGTTGATCCTATGGGCCCTACCTAACGCTGAGGGGGGACTCCACAGAGAGGCCCAGCAGAGCACAGGCATCCCTGGTGAAGATGTTACAGATCTCTGCCCACTGGTTGGTCTCCAGCAGGCTGCGGTAGGGGGAGTTCTCAATCCCGTGCCGCAAGTAAACGAGACTGCCCATAAGGATCTGGATATCTGCAGCAGCAAAAGACATTGAGCGGGCACACCCTATGGTCAGGAGTCTCACCCTCTCAGTACTGCAGTCACAACATGGAAACAGCACAGTCGTGATCTTGACGCATGCACAGCCTGGCGTATGAGCTACCTCTCTGGTGCTGAGAGGCAAACGGCTGGAAGTGCCTGGCATACTGCAGGGCCTCCAGTTGGTTGCCGATGCCACCATTGAGCAGGCTAATGAAGTATAAGCGGTGTAACTTGAATTCCAGGCTGCTGTTCAAGTCCAAGAGGCGTTGCCGATTAGTCACCGCCCACCTGACAAGACAAAAGGACATAGCCATGTACTTTACAGAGGTGCACTGATAAACCGGTGTAGAAAGGACCACCAGCAAGACAAAATAACAATAAATCACAATAAAAACTAGAACCATCACTTTGTTGAAAATACTGGTAGTTCATTTAATGCCGACAGCAAGTTGAAGTTAAATAAATAAATCAAACAAACATACTCTAGTGCTGGTCTGAGGTCCTGCATCCTCAGAGCCTCTAGGATCCTGTTCAGCTCCAGGAAAGGCTGCTTCATGCTCATATCTATGACTACCCCAGACTCCTTGAAACATAAGACAACAATTTATCCATTGTGTATATGTAATATACAACGTGTATCCCATTGACATACGCTTGACACTCAATACGCAGTTGCAGAACTTTACTGACCTGACAAAGATCCTCTGCTACATTGAGCATTCCTTGTCTGTAAAGGTGCTCTACTATCGTCTCGCTCAGGTATTTCTGTCTCTCTGGGGAGTCCCAAACTGTTTCTGCCACCACAGCACTTACCTCTGCATCAAAATTCTGAAAATGGATCAAACAAAAAGAAAGCAATTACACCAAGCATCGTCCATAAACCACATAAGCAGTGTCATGGGGGGTTGCAGCCTTACCCTGTCAATGGCTTTGCCTACTTTTGACACACTCCCATGGATGTCCTTATGTCGGGAGGCAAGCGTTTGTACCGTTTCTTTGATATTTTGACAACAATGTTTCATGGTTTGGGACAAGACTGATAAGTCTGCATCTTGTACCCCTGAAAGAGACAAAGCTTTTACTATACTTATCTAAACTTGGAAACCGTTAAAAGAGCATTCCCCACCCAGAAAAAAAGTAATGAATTTTTTACAGATTCGAGCAAATGGCTAAAACTAAAACAATGCTTTGCTTTTGAAGTAATTACATTAAAAAACACATTCTTTGAGACAGCATATTAATGTTTTTCTTACCAAAAGCGACCAGCTGACCCCTTATCTCACAAACACTGCGCAGGAGCTCGTCTAGTCTCTCCTCAGACTGGTGGCCATACATGACAAAGCGATGGAGAACCTTCTCCAGCTCCCGTTCGACACACGCACACTGCTCCATTGTGGTAGACTAGACGCTCATACACACACAACACGACCACCTAGAGACCACTATGAGAGATTTGCATAACAACAAGGCGTCAGGAATGACTTGCGGTTTAGCGTAATAGGAAACATGATGTTCTCTAGGAATATAAGTGAAATAAGTAAACAAACAGAATGTGAATTAATAATAAAAAATAATTTGAATTGAGTATTTCCTTAAAAAATGTGTGCACAACCTAGAAGACATAAGGCTCTAAAACATCCATCCGTAGTGCTTTCAACCAATCATATGGTTTTGTGTTGTGACAAGCTATAGGTTGGATATGCTGATACTGTAACAGGGATCAGACAGCTTTCGTTGGTAATGGTATGTTTCTAGGGGTCATTATGACAAGAAAGACTGAACTAAATAAAGCTGTTTGTATGATTACTGGGCCTGATGTAATACTGGCGAGAGGTTGATAGATCTTGTTAAGTTTACCTAATAACAGTGTCCTAAACCAAATACACTAGCTAGCTTTTTTTCTTCAACCATCATTAGATGGTTACGCCATAGTTAAAATATAATTTGGATGACTACAGACATAACATGCCTTACAAGCTTGTTACTATTAGCTTGAAGGATACATAGAAAATGTCTACCTAGTGACATAACAAGGTTTCGGTGGTCCTATACAAATGCAACGGTATACATGTATTACTTCAATTGTAACGAGTAAAATAATGTTTTATATTTTGACAATTATTTATACAAATACAAACTTCTTTGAAAAATAAAACTGTCGCCAACGTAAACAAACAGCATCAGAGTAGCTTATCACAAAAGCTATCAGCATGGCTAACCCCTAGCTAGATCATGTTAACCAACTGCAAACTGACAAGGCCCAAACGATTTTAACGCACAATGACAACCGGTTAATGGTTCTTATTTTGCATTTCAGTAACAACTGGAATATTTGACGCGATTCAACTTAAAGCCAAGACCAAGCCATTTAAAACACTTACCTTGCTAGATCGTTAGCAGGCGTTAGCGTTAGCCACTTGCCTGTTATGACAACAATTGACCACCAGTCGTCCTGCGTGCGGATCTTCCTGTGTCGCATTCTGTCTTTTCTGAGGACTTCAGCACAAGGGTTGTTTTTGGTTTATCATGGCTTTCAGTTAGAAACTCCCTCAAAACATTTACATGCACACTCACATTTCAGTAGGCTATTATAAAGAATATGTATCCATTCCAAACTCCAAATATAGTAACTCAACTTTCTGTTAGCCTGTATGGACTCTTATTTTGAAAATCTATTGTCATAATCTGAAGAAATAATAAACATATCCTTCTCTTCGTCTTCTAGATTTGATTGATAGTCTCCCCACAGCTAAGGACACCCTTAGCTGTGTTCTTGTGTGTTCAGATTTTCTGTGGTTGGTCTATTTTTGTTTTGTGACATTTGCTTATTGCTGTCTGTACTGTATCTCTATCTAAAGGGATATATATATTTTATTTTCGAGACCAGGGGTCTTTTTTTAATTCCATAAAAAGTGCTACATTGCAAGACGTGTGACGTCATGTTTGTATAAGAGATTTGTTACACAGATACCAGAAAAGATACCTACACCTGCTTTGTGGAGTAGAGAGCTGAAACAAGCAGATAACCCACACAGCCACTTATGCAATGTTAGAAAAGCAATGTTGCATGTTTTGGGTAGATTCGCCGGACCAATCAGGGAAAAGAGGATTGGTCAGAATTAATATCGAGCACCATCAAAAATCTAAATCAAGGCAGGGGCTATCAACCAGAGCAGATATTCTCACAGAGCATTTCCCTCACCGATAGATGAAGGATGTCTCTGGCATTTTTAAGAAATTACACTAAATATATAACTCTTAAATCCTTCCTACAGCACCTTTAATAATGCAGCCTCTCCCATTATTTTTCTTTTATATGATGATTCTTCATTGCGACTTTCTAAATCACAGCGCAGATAGGGACTGCAGCTAAGAAAACAATATTACAAGCATGGTTCACAAGCATGGTTTGTTCAACACGTTTTTTTATATACTATTTCAATTGCTACTCATTAAAGAGGTGTGCAAGGTTACGAGCAGCAAAGGCATTATCCATGGGTGGACAAGTATCATAGAACTAATCAGGGATCTTATTTAAACAACCACTTATTGTTTTCTTTACATACATATATTATATTTTATAAGCTGTCGTCTATTGTTTACAGTACTTCATTATGTCCTTTGTATGGGATATAGGTGTTATTTTATTTACCATTTTGTTTTAGCTTTTGAAGCTGTACTCACCCTATATTTATAATGCTGATTAATGTACCTCTGTTTAACCCAGTGACAAAATGTTAAAAAAATAAGCGCTTCATTGGCCTGGCTTCCCTGTAAGTTTCCTCATGCACCAGCCCCTTGCATTTTCATGTGAACTATGTTACCAATTTGCCAAAAGTTGTCCCTAGATGAATCCAGATTAACCAAATAGTCCAATAAACAATGTCTTAGACTATTTAACTAACTATTTAATATACCAATGAATCCTAAATATGCTTCAAATTATGTACACTCATGTAAGATGGCGATGTCACCGGCCCACAGCCAAAGAGGTCACCATTTTTACCGATAGCACTTGCTTTGGCACGGCTGCCAACTGCTGTATTCCTCACCAGTAGGTGCCAGTATATAGTCCAAGAATTGCTATAGTTTTGGGAGGAAACTGCTTAGAGGACCTTTAATAACTCAAACTATAGACAGTGTAAAACACAGAAATGCAGACAGGGTCCGGACAGACATATTTTTTCATTACACTGTATCAGTGTAGTCATATGCATTGCTTCTATTTAAATATTTAGAAATCAGTGTGCAGACAAAAGATAATCACATTTCATTCTCTTATAAGGCATCAACACTGTACAGTACGTAGCCTCACACATCAAAATTGTCTCAAGGTCATAGAGACAAAGTAATAAAAAAATATATATTGACACCATAAAGTATTTTGAAATAGGCATACATTCTTTAAAAGAACAACCAGTTTTCAGTGATAGTCATTTTCAAGCCTAAAGTGGAGATGTAAAGGGGAGATACAAAGCATTCAGATTTTTTTTTCTGCAGTACATCCATAAGATAATGTCAAGTCAAGAGATACAAGGAAACCAAACTTAAAATTAGGAGCTATTTGGAGGAAAAACTGGAATTGAATGGCTGGAAAATGCAGCATCATACCGAGGCTTGGTTACTAGCCCTCCAGAGAAAAAAACAGTCAAGTCAGTTCTTTGGCTGGCAGTGTGACAGGTACGCTACCAGACAAACACCCAGTATTTGGCAAAAAGGAAGCACACTGTTCAGCGGAGGCATACCAGAATTCAGGTGTGGTATTTAGTTTGACGTGACCACTGTCCTCAGTCGTGCTATCACATAGAAAAATCCTTAGTCAGAGAATAGAGCCCTTATTGATAGAATCACTGTAACTTTACACATTCTTTTGAAGCGAGAGCATCTTTGTGTTACACTTTACTATACCAAAGTATTTTGTGTTGACATCCTGAGATGATGCATGCAACACTTTACATAGCGGTGTATTTGTGAAAGCCATACTTACTACCCAGAACCCCCACCCCCCTCATACATACACACACACACAAGTACATAAAAAAAGGCATTGTAGCTCACTGCTTTCTAAAAGTATGACATTTATACTAGCTATATTAACACCTCAAGTTACCTATGTGCAATAGTTTGGGGGGACATTTTTATTAGAAGTACTTTCTGCCTTAATTTAGCAAATTAACTGGAAAATATAATAAAACGTTTGTTTGTAATGTTTTTTGTTTTTTTTTGCCCTTTAGCTTGAGCAATTATTATCGAACACATCATGTGGGGAAAGAAGTTTTTAACTAATAGTGCCATACAAAAGCAGCTCACTGAGACTTTTCACATTAAACAAAGCCACTGTTATTACACTACTGCAATGTGCTTATTTATAAATAAATAAAAATGTTTTGGAACGCAATTTCCATTTGCTCAGAGGAGCCTATTAATTCACATTTAATAAGCAGCCAAATAGCTTTCGCATATTGTTATTATCTATGCTGTTGGATAAAAAAAAACTCTTCAGTTATGAGGTGTTTGCTGTGTAATGTCAAGAGCCAAAGATAGAAATAAATAAACTCCTTAGAAGCAGCACGTACTGCAGTGAGAATAATGAAAATGACAACTATTAATTTAACCACCACATCACATTCTGATAGGCACACACAGGGGCCAGAGGGGTCGGCAGCAGTGAAGAGCTGTTGAACGAAATAACACCCAAATGATGAATATTGTAATTATATGATAAGCTATGTGAACACTTCCATTTTTATTTAAATGAAAACATACTTATTTGTGTACAGGGTCTCAATTGTCGTTATGCCTCATTTTCTATGGTCATCCCTGGGTTGTTGGTACCTGAACAAACATATAATTTATAATCCATTATGTACATTTCTTTTCATAAATAAAGAAACCCAATGACACAGACACTATTCTCACCCGCATTGACTTTATCTCCTGCAGGGTCCCCTTCTGTCCAGGAGGGTGCGCTGGTTAGCAATCGACTCTGAGATTCCCTCAGTGGTTTGGCCGGGAAGGGGTGGCCCTCTGCAACGCTGGAACATTCATCCAATCAAAACACTAGAGCATGATGACAAGTTGAACACTTACCAGTGGCTGCATTTAGGACAGTGTAACGTTTACGTTCAATTAACTGAAATGGCAGTGGACGTCTTTAAAAGTAGTTCAGGAACGCTGCACGTAAACATGTCGTTCACTGAAAGTTCACTGAACGTAGCAAATGTTCCGATTACTGAACGCACCCAGTGTTCTCTGGTTAATTTTTCTCAAAGCTGCTATGATAGGCTCAGCCACTCACCCCTTGCTGGCTAGGTTGTGACTCGTAGGAGAAGTAGGTTGTTCTGGGTCCTGGTTCACCAGGCAGGTAGGGTAGGCACAACCATCACCCAAACTTAGTAGCCCACAGAGACAAGTAGAGAGACAGAGACAGGTTATTAATAACACTATCAATAAACATTTTATGAATACAATTGAGTGTTGAAGTGATATTTATGTTGGGAGTTTATTTTATGTTGGGAGTAGTAAATGAAATGAAAAATATTACAACTGATGGATGTATAAAAAGTTATAACATGTATAAAAACATTAATCACAACATAGTAACACAATATTATTATTTTTGAAGAAATATATATTATAGCCTACACACTAATATAACATGTGCAACTGTGTATTTTTGCGTATTGTATCGTAGCAAATAAAATTGCTCAATATAGTGTATAAACGTAATTAAATAGTTACTGAGGCCATGTAATCCAACTTAGTATGAATTTACCGGTTTACATTTCAAGTATTTAACTTGTGATTTTTTTAGGTATTACAAACTGTGATGTAGGTATTTATTTTCTAATGTAATTCTAATGTAAATTGTCAATTGTAATGACTGTTGCTTTGTGACAAGGAAAGTACAAATTCCCAGGATCCCTTGGGGAATTGTGGAGACGTGAGAGAACGGGGGAAGGCCACCTACCTGGAGAAAATAGGCAGAGGCCAGTATCTCATTTCATCACCAAAGACCTGGCGGAAGTTCTTCATGGTACCCAAGCTAAAGCCATTCTTATCTGTGCCGTGACGGAAGGCCGGGGCACGCACAGCCTCTGGGAATAGATAAATCGGGGGGGAAAACAGGAATCCGTCTGGCATTACAAGGATATACATCATGAAATGAATGAAGCCTTCTTACGACCACGCTGTAAGAGGGGAATGCTGTTATCTCCTATGGTATTCAGATTGCATATGCTTCAAGCAGTTTATCACATGATCCTAAATAAGGGCATCATTGAAACACATTTTGAAGAAAGAAAGAAAAGAAACACTGCTGGAGTGTGTTCCCAGGTGTGACTTCCCTGCCTGAGTGGCCTATCATAGCAGTGTCTATTACTAAGCTTCTTACTGCTCTGACCTGTCTTGGATTTGTACTGTAACACATCCCCCATAATCCACTCTCCTCAATCTTAGACAAAGTGAACCGCTGTGCACACATAACAAGAGACTGCTCTGTCTGACAGAAGGCCAAACAAACAGTCCAATCAAATCACTGTGTTGGTGAGAATATAGCTCTCTGTTCTCACCATGCCTGGTAAAGTGGCATTAAATATTCTCCACCAACAACACAGTGCAATGACTCTCTGGGGGAAATGTCAACAATATAAACAGGTCCAGCGCCCCCCCTTTACATGCTGCAGCAAAGAGAAGACACACACTCTTACACACACACACACACAGACAAAAAGTGAAGAAGAACGCCACCTACCGAGAGTGGATCGATTCCTACAAACAAGCCAGCAATGATAGGCAAAAAGGGACGCGAGGCTGACAGAAAACATGGAGGCAGCAAAGAAAAGGAACATCATGTGGAACTTGGCCTGGGTGTCTGGCAGGCCATTCTGAAGAAACAACCACAAACAAACACAACCAGCTAGTACCAGTGTCCGTCAGAATATACAGTACGACAGAAAAAACCAAAGCACTGAATCAGTCACGGGCAGCTAGCACAGTCTAGGTACAGTAATGAGCAGGGATGGATGGTTTGGACACAAGCTAGCCTCAGGAGGGGTACTTCAGTGTCACTAATGAGTTGACCTTCCAGTCTCATACCAGATATTCTTTCAGACGGTCATGTGCTCGACCTCCAGCCTTGCAAGAAAATTAAAAAATACACAATTCACATGCACATGCACATTTATTCAGATGTCTGTTTGGATTTGTGATATTTGTTGCAGCATAGTAACTCCGAAAACAACAGATACAATATAAACAGATAGCATAGCATTTATTATAAGCCAAATGATACTAATAGCGCTATACTTACCATCCAAAATTTAATGAAGTATTGAAGGTCTGTAGCCGTGATAAACAGACAGTAGAGTAAGGAGTACGCCAGAAAGAGAATGAAAAACTTATAGTTGGAAAATCCCACACAGTTGTTCACCCTGTGACAAGCCACAACAAGCATACAGTGACAGTAAATATACATGTATGCATATATATGATTTAGGTTGGGCAGGTAAAAGGATGCAGAGATACAGGCAGACATTATTCAACACATGTGTAAAAGACATCACTGCCTAATGCCTCTGGTTAATGGTTCCAAAAACACCAAAACACGACTACTGCTAATGGTCACTCATACATAACGTTACTTGAACACCTATAACAACACAAGTGCATGTTCGGAGCATACCATGTTGCCAACATGTTAAAATGGATGCACAATGCATGCTTGATTAAAGAGCACATCTCCCTACCAGGGACAATGGTGATCCATCTTCAGGATGCATCTGCAACACATCAGTGTAAGAAGGGAAACAAATCTGTGTAGTCTAAAAGTGAGTAGATGCATGAGCCGTGCCATACTTATCGCAGACTGAACAATGGTGACATCGATCAGGCTTCAGCAGCTGGCAGCAGTCACAGAACCGGATTGCTGAGAAGAGACAGACAATTCAATCACACGCCACGAGCCACCTTTCCCATTCCCTGACCTGGAGGCTAATGAGGTGGAATGGGCTTTGAAGGAGAAGGCGTGTGTCCAGGAGTTGTATCTTGTACCCCAGTCTAAGGCTCTGTCTACATTTCACAGTTAATGCCTGAACACAATGGGTCCTATCTTGTCTTATTAATGGGATTTGGATAGATCGAGTCACATGCAAGTGTCAAGTGTAGAGTCTGGTTGCGTTTCAAATTGACCCCGAGCTCCGCAGTTGGTGGACTAATCAGAAAATCAGACATCTTGTAGTGCGTCAATCTAGAATAGGAGCTAGTGTACTGTAACATTCATCCACAATCCACTGCAAAAGTATTGGCACAACCGAGGCAGTTGAACCCTGAAGGCCTTGTGACGGGTATTTTTCCCTAAAAGCAAATATGCATTGGCAAACCAATCACTGACAATTGTGTGTATAACAGGAAATGCATTTTGTTACTTGTTTAAAGTGTTTGATACTGGTTCTTAGAAGCCCCTGTACATCAACACAGGTGTCTTCAGTTAACTCTGCTGGTTTGCCACACATTAATGAGTCAGAGGTGTCTTATTTCCGCTAGTCAATTCCCTTTTCTCCGTAGATAGTTGTTCACTAACAACAAAACTAGGGCGTGGACGGAAGTCCTGGATTAAGATGCTCGGCACGAGAAGGATAGAAGTGTAATGGTTTGTTTTTGGTCATTAGCAGTAGCATGCGCAGTGTTCTGGAGGTAGCTCAGTGGTCTGGCTGCGCTGTGTACCCTGCATGTCTACCTCCAGAGTTGGTGCGTGTATAAATGGGCAGCTCCTTCGCCAGTCTTCTTAGGATCTCCTGCTGAGACTCCCCCCGATCTTCACGCTCCAGAAGCTCCCTGTCTACGTAGGACAGGTGAAACTACGGGCAGGGCAGGGCACAGAAGCATAAGGAGATCAAGAGATGGTTCTGCCGTATTCGTTTAGACCAGTGGTTTGCCTAGAGGCGGTCACCAGCTACTGTTTGCACGACTTCTTTTTATATCAATTATTAACAACCCTGAGCACCTTAGAAAATCTATACACATTCTAATAAAGACAATAAAACTATATTTTAAAAAATATGTAAAATTGTTTCTCAAAATGTAGAAATCATCTCATAACCCCTTAAGAAGGTCTCGCCATACCTCAGGGGGACCAGGACACCCACTTTAACAACCACTGGTTGTACTACTGTGTACTATTACCACTGCACTTTACACTGCCTTTGAATTCAGGCCAATATATTAATACATTTTGTCAAATGATCTGTTTGCTGTGCTGGTTTGGCTGCTGGAGGCTGTAAATCCTGTCACAAGGCAGCTCCAACCCAAAGGGCCAAGTCATGGGTAGCTCTCTCTCTCTCTCTCTCTCTCTCTCTCTCTCTCTCTCTCTCTCTCTCTCTCCCTCCCTTTCTCCCTGCCCTTTACTTCTGATCTCCTCTACTTTCTGATTTCCTCTGCCTCAATTCAATGGCAAAGCAAAGCAACAGAGAGCTTTATTACTTTCAACCATGCAGGCGTGTTACTGTACAGTGAAGATAGCTATCTTTGACAGTAGCAAACAGCATGGCACACACAATAAATCCGTGTATTACAGTTCCAATAACACGTTATCCAACAGTGAAATACAGTATGCCAGTATACTATAACATCTACAGTACATTAGGTGGATGTGGCATTCATGTGTTTCCCTCTAATGCACTAATGAAATTGCAGTGCAAGGTGGCTGTTTTCTGTGTGTCATCTAAGATGTATGAATTAGCCAAGCAGCGCCGAACTGCTGTGGTCTGGAACACAGCCATTTGACCTGTTCCTTCAGGAAGGAAATAGTGCAGCTCTCAACCTACATCTGCACTAGCATCTAGCGTCCAGGCGTTCAGACACACTCACCTCCTTCAAGGGGGTCATAGGCTTGGTGAAAATGGTTTGCCAGTAAGCCCACACAAACATGAGGAATATGATGTGGTACACCAGCAAATATACGACTGGAATTAGAAAAATAAACACACACATGTCAGCAGTGAAGCAGCATCAGAAATGCTTCTTTTCAAGTTTTCAGCTTTACCCCATTTTCACCAAATGATTACAGTAAAAAAGGACACTGATTAATCCCTCATATAATCATTATACAAATGAATACAATTTTTATATAAATAAAAATTGTGAAAAAGCAGAACATAAAAGTTAATATCAGAATTATATTTTGTTAAATTAGGTTAGGACTCAAATATTATATTTTGTAGTGGGAAAATGTCTGTTGACAATTACACATCTGAACTTTGTAATTGACAATGCAGTACAACAAACTCAAGTAATTGCAAGTAATTCATGTGATTTCAACAGACTGATTGCACCAGAGGCATTATGCATGAATACAACATGATCTGCTGATTCACCTGCAAACTAATTTCACAGACGACTCATGACCACAGATGAGTTCCGCTTGCCTCCACACTGTTTTTACACAAAATATAAACATGCGAGATTGACATAAAGCATCTAGTTGATGGAAACAAAAGCCCTGATGCTTTGCAATGTTATTATAATGTCTCCTGCTCCTTTCATATCACGTGGGATCATATTGCACTTGTTTTATGTGCCCATTTCCTCTGTGATAGACTGAGAATGGGGTATGCCCCGGCCGGCCTTTCTGCAGTTCTTAACTACTTCCCCTGGCTACATGTCCACTAAACACTAGAGCAGGGCCTGACATGTGTTCATAGGAACGCTGTAGGAGTCACACTCAGCAGCCTTCCACCTTGCACTAGTTAGTGATTGTACTGAAAATGTTCAACTCTGGAGATGTGTTAAAGGTGTCATGTTAAAGGTTATTATAATGAAGCTAGATATTGCTACTTACTCTTCTCACCTATGTCTTCAATGGATTCTGAAATTGAAAGAAGATAAAGCTCGGTCAGAATCATACAGATCAAATACAAATATAATAGACTGTGGGGGAGTCTTTACTGAGCCTAGTGTTAGAAAAAGGCAGTGTTAATAAAGGTAGAGGTATGGGCTCTCTGTGTTTTTGTAACGCCGGTTTTAACCACAAGGGGAATTCCAGACACAATCTGAGGAGTGTACCTTTAAGAAAGGCTTAAAAAATTATTACACAGACAATTACACAGACATTATCCTAATGTCTGTGTTGTTGATGACAGCACCAAAGAATTAGTAAGTATGACAAAATATGACAAAACATAAATGGCATGACCCCCCACCCCACACACACACACACACACACACACGCACACACACACACACGCACACACACACACACACACAGCACACACACATCAGAAGGGACAGAGGAAAGGTGAGCCAAGGAGCATATCAAGGCATGCAGCCAAAGAATCTGTGCCTACCACTGTGCCACCATAGAGTCTCTGTCTGAGAGAAAGCCAAGACCTTGTGTGGGAAGGTTGTTTAAGAGCATGGATTGTGATAAGCGTACCCACCAGAAATATCTGCGTAAACCATGTACAGAATGAACATACTTTGATACTTTGATATCGCTGTTGCATCAAGGGGACAATAACTCACTACTGCTGTAGTTTTCCAACTTAGAAGGAAGTATTAGCCGTTTGAAGGCTAGAGTGCTGGAAATGGGTTAAGCACAGATTGTTACTGGTGAATTAGAATTAAATGAGTCAGATAGTCGGATTTACTGAAAGAGGGGTGTCAGCTGATACTTTCACACAACTGTCTCTCCATATAATCTGAGCACACACTTGCCTTGAGCAACCACTGTCCTGTCCTGCTGTTTGTCCAGATATTTCCATGTGACCTAAAACCATCTGTTTTAGTCATTTTACTCATAGTTGTGTGCCAAACAATAACAATCACAATTACAATGAGGTCATTTAGCAGATGCTTTTATCCAAAGCCACTTACAATTACATGCTGCTATTACATGGAGCAGATAGGGGTTAGGCTGGGAGTCTTAACATCTAGAACACTAGACTATCCTGCCCCCTAATAACAGCAAATAACAGAGCACAGAGATGTAACAAACCGGATTACTGTTATTATTTCAACTGAAAAAGGTGTGACAGTCCAGTGAATGGCACAAGAGACAACTCGTAGTGTCTCACAATGGGCTATAGCTGGGCTGTATCTGAACCCACATATACTGTATGAGACATAGTGCTGCAGCATAGACCTGCATTAATAACTGCAATAAATGACATCCAGTAGTTGTGCAATTGTTGTGCCGTTGAAGCTAGCGGTAATGCCGGATGTGTTTGTGTGGACAAGTTGATACGTTTGTTGACTTCATATCTCGTAGAATGTGGAAGTTGAGAGAAAATAATCACAATTATCAAAATAGCAAAAGCTCCATTTTCTTTTTTCAGATTCCCTCGGCTGTGCATCCTTCAACACGGCCTGTATCAGAGATTTTCTTTCCTGATGGGTTGACGTGTTGCCAAATGGAGCACAGAGTGGGCTGCTCAGACTCCACTGAGACATCCTGGAAGCCATTACTCACTATCCAGGTCAAGTCTGTGTTCAGCATTTAGTAAAGCTTTCTGCCATGTCTCACAGTTCAACAGCAAACTGCTTTAAACCAGGTGGGGTAAAGACAGGGGTGACCCCATAAATTACTGCTGGAAAGACTGTTTATCCATGGGCGATATAGATTCAGTAGTTCCAACAATATTACAGCAAGTTTGCTTAGTCATCAAAGTTACGACAGTAAGGTATAAGTAGACCTCAATTAAGATCATCTCACCACCCACATGTAGGAGGCATATGGCCTAGACCAAATATACAGTATAGCCATACAAGACCCGATTTGAGGGGTCTTGAACTGGCATACCGCTAGTCCCAAAAAATATAAATGTGCCTACTAACTTCTGTTACATAGGTACACACTAAAGGTGGATGTAAGCATATTATCCTTAGGTCTATTCTATTTTCTCATACATAAAATGTTGCAGAGCAGACGTATAGAAAACTAACTGACAAGACAAGGACATAATTGCATGAGTGCATTGGGCCAAACAATCTCATAACTATAATGTCTTCATAAATATTTAATTAGTTCATTAACCGCACCGTGCAAAAATCATTGAGGCGAGTGTCATATGTCTCAGTTCAATGTTATTGTCATGTGCCTGACATTGCCAACGCTGCGTAAACAACAAGCTTGTGCCCTGCGTGCAAAATCGAGCTAGACCCAAATGTGTGAAATAGAAATGCCACGGATCAAAGGAAACGCATAATACACGAGTCAGAGGCACAACCGGCAATATCAAATTCCTCCTATAGCGACTCCACGACTCATGCTGCTCAATGAAATGAGTTCTTACCTATGCAAAGCTGCAAGACATAGGCGTAGTATGACCATGCCACTATGAGAGCGATGAACAGGACTGGAATCCAATACAAAACTCTCTGGCAACCCTGTCTGATACTACGCGAGCCCGACGGTGCCATAATCTAAGAAACGGTCATTTCTTATATTAGTTTTCCCCCCTTGCAGGCTGTTGGTCTGTCACTGCATCGATGAGCCCTGTCGCGTCTGACTACTATGATCCACCGCCCGCCTCCGGCCAGGATTTGGAGCGCCGCGCAGCGCCTCCTATCGTCACAAATTGCCATGACGTCCGTAGGATGCTGCTAATCCATGATAATCCCGCACATTCATTACCTGAACCAGATAGCAAATTCTAATCTAGTCAGGCTGCAATTTGTGTTATATTAACTCTAGTATTTACATGTAAATGGTATGCCTACCTATAGGCGGAGCCAAAATGTTATTAAGGGTCGTCTGTGATCAGAATATATGGTTCCTATAAGGAATGATGAATATTATTTGCTATGATAAAGAGAATATCTGTCTGTCCACCTGCCTATCTATCTACTGTAAGTGTGTGATACAGTTGGTGGGCAGGGATCACAAAAAACAAGACCCAAAATATTGCAGTTTCATTTATTTAAGACTCTCAATACAAATGCACCTGCGCTTTAACATCAAAGTAACACAGAAAGTAGGCCTGGAAAAAATAACTCTGTGTATAATGTGTATAATGTGGTCAGCCATAAAGAAAAACACAAATAGTTATTTAACGTCAGTTCTCAAAGGGATGATGTTTAGTTTATGGCTTCAGTATTTCACATTTGTCAAAGTCAGTGTTAAGTAAATAACCCTTTGCTCATCATCTTTTCATCCCTTGTTGTAACAAATGATTAACATTGTTATAGCTGCCTGTAGTTACACAATGAGAGCCACAGACTCCGCCTCCTTGAAGACCTGCTGGCTCTGGGGGTTACTGGAGATTTCTAGCTGCAGCCCTTTGGGAGAAGGGAGGGGGGGGGGGGTGCTGTCCCTGCGTAAACTGATCGGTGCAGGGGGCTGCAGAGCAGAAAAGCTAAGGAGAAAGTATGTTAGTAATGGGCCTACTGTATAGAGAGCTTATCAGGCACAGGAACAAGAGAGAATCACACTGGATAAAGGGGAACTGGCACAACTGCTGCCAGCCAATGACAACAACTGCTTGGCATTTAAGATTAAATAAATAACACAGTCAGAAGTGGAAGAATGGTGCAATTATCTAGAGAATATGTTGATAAATAGATGGATAAATAAATAAATAAATATATCCTAGAATAAATAATAACATATAGTTCAATATCTTTGGAAAAGACCTGGCTGGTAAACAAACTACTAGATTAGTACACTTGTATTTTGTACACCTTTGTACAATTTTGTACTGCAAAAGGGAAGCTGCTTAAAAGGTTCAAATGTTCTTTGTTACAGTAGTAACTATTATTATGGCAATATCCTATTTTGCACAACATCCTGGTTTATTTTAAGACTTCTATGACTGTGCAATACAAGGCACTTTGTGCAGACGCTGCATGCAAAGGGGAAAGGAGCGCTTTCCCCTTGCATGCACCTGTACAAAGTTATATTCAGTCCTCTTCATTGTGACGGGGTTCATCCAGTCCGTGAGGGGAGGTGCCTGGCAAAGATGACACAGAAAAAAAGGTTGTGATTTAATCAACATCAGCTTTGCTGCAGTACCTGTATTGTACAATTACAGTGTACAACTACACTGTATAACTCAAAACAGTGGAACCTAATTGGAAAGAACTACTACTGTCAATCAAGTAAACCAATAATTACAAAAAAAAGGTCAAATAAAAAACTACTTACCTTAAAACTTCTTAAATAGTACTTTCAAACGTTTAAACTACTAAATCTACTACTAAAACTAACAACTTGTTTGCAAGTACAACAGATGGTTCAATACATACAAATCAATTAAAATAAAGGTAAATGTATCCAGGCCAAATTAAAGCTGACATCCTTATGCTTAATAGACATGGAAATGACTTTCTTTATTTCATGTATTGGCACTGTTTGGACAAACGCGTGCAAGTTCACAAATACACTCAGAGTTTGTGTTTGTCAGGGCCTTGCTCAGGAGGTGCGTTTCCTTTTGAAACATTCATACGGTTTTACCGTGCACTCCTCATTGCTCATGTATGCAGACTTAAGCTGGTATCTGGTGGCACTTGATCAGGCGTTAATATTACAGGGTAACTCAATGCTATGGGTGAGGAGAGGGAGGGCCAGAAACTCATCTCGACAAGCTCGACAATGCTGTGTAACTGTGTCCATAGAACTAGTGGGATAATGATTTTTTTTAAGTCACATGTAAAGTGAGCCAATTTTGTTCTCTTGTGCCACTGTGTTATGAGTTTCTTCTTTATCAAGCAGGCGTAACATGCAAGTAGTAGTGTGAGTAATGTTATATACCTATTTTTTGGAAAGTTCCTTCTTCAGACAGGACTTAAAAGAAGTGAACTTTTCCTCCACTCTGATGCCCTGTGAAAGTGTGAGGAGAGAGAGAGAGAGAGAGAGAGAGAGAGAGAGAGAATGAGAAAGAGAGAACAAAGGTGTTATGAGGCTAGAGATAACACCCACTAGATGGCAGTATAAATTCATAATTTCACAAAGCTCACCAAGGACCACACCTGAAGTAATAATTCTAAATGCACTTGCAATGTGCAATTAATTATTAAAAAATGTCAATAGCATTAGATAGGCTAAACAACCAGAAAAAATTATTTAGGTTTCCTCAAATCTGTAAATAAAGCATATGTTTGTGTTACCTGAACCGTACTGATAATTCTAATGCATCCCTCAGAAAACACAAAAAGCCCTTGTTTGGATAACAAACAACAATTTCTCTATTCAGAATCCAACCCTATACTGTTTGTCTGTTTGTCCTTCATCGTATTACATTTGACATGAACTAGCAAGTGTCCATCTGCAAGCCCCTTTCTGATGGCTCCACACCGTCCAACAATGCCTTAAGAGATTACAGATTAAGAACGTAGCTGACAGACTGATAATGTTGGGCCCATCTTTTCAAATCAGACGGAGCTACTGTGTAGACCTGAGACACAGGCTTCTGGTATGATCGTATTCTATTTCAGAGAGCTCCTGGGACTCTTCTCTCTGTAGCGGAGAAGCGGAGGTGGCTTCAGTGGCGATATTACTCCTATCACCTCCGTTGTTGTAAAAGCGAGATAAATGGTGTTTAAACAACCCTGGCGTGGCAGGAAGCCGACAACCCTGGCTGTCTCACCCTCTCTCCGCGGTGCAAGCGGTCCTTCATGACGCCGATGAACTCTTTGTAGCTTAGCTTATTATCTCGGTCCTCATCGAAGATCTTGAAGACGGTGTCGACCACATGGCGAGTTAGCTTGAGGCCCGTAGCCACATAGACTGCACGGGTGAACTCGTCTAGGGTGGCAGAAAGTCAGAGAATGGGACTGACAACGAATAAATATATATATACAGTATATATACAGTATATAACAAGTAACAATAAAAAAAATTGCAATTGCATTTTTCCTGTACAAAGAAGTTTTTTTATGATAACGCAGTGGTGCTTATTTACCAATCAAGGCTTACCTTGACCAACAGAGCGGTTGGCAAAATTGTACATTTGCATGGCTATTGTAAAGTCCTCCAAGTTGTTTAGGAACTGGAAAAAAGACCTGAACTCCTCAAATGCAATTCCCTGTAAGATGACAATTATATCAAGAAAGCTGGTATTTATGGAACAAAAAAGATGTAATGTGAGAAATCATGAACAAGTGACACGTAAAGTAAAGGGCCGTACGTCTCAACACTCCAACAAAACCTGGTGCTACAGAACAATTCACACAATACATAATCTGCTTCATTTCGTCCTGGGGGGGGATCCTCTTTGTGCCTGAGGGACCTTGAACACATCAGACGGATAATACATCCAAACAGACCCAGTATACATTGCTGGAGTTTCCCTCCATCGTATGGACATGCTCAGCTGTCAACAGTGGGGGAAGGATTGTAGCTTTTTGGAAGAGGTCAGCCCGTTTGCCGACTTTTCTAAAGCAGATTAACCTGATACTTAAATAAACAAAAACAAAAGGGATGAATCCCCAAACATCTCAGGGCTGGCTGATGACTCAAACACTGAGGCTATTGATCTCCGCTCAACCATCCCACCGCTACTAGCTTCTTCTGTCGCCAGGGGCCCCGCCAAACAGGCAGCACACACAGCTTAACAAATGAAGTAATGAGTAATCTGTGATGCTTTGCTGTTTTAACAATGCAAGTGTCATAAAATATCTCTTAGCCTAATGATGAGACCCACTTGATTATCAATGGAGATCTGGCAACAGGCTCCTCAAGGTGGCTAAGAAGCTGCTAGCCTCTTTTCATGCAGGTCAGAGTGCCGTGGAGAAAAACAAATTCAAGCTAAAATGAACTGGCTTCACTCAGCAGCTGGTTCACAGTCTCTTAAGGTGTGTCAAACAGCGACAGGGTGGATATTAAACAACTTCTTGGTAAAAGACTAACATTTAGCATTAAATCTCTTGTTTATATAGGATGCTACGCTTACGGTTCCAGGAATATCGAGCATTATAAGGCTTGATATAACTGCTAGATACAATAAAACATGTTAAAAACTGACTTATTTAAATCCCACAGTAATTGCAAAACAAGGGAAATATAATTGTTCTGTCATAGAAGACTTACAAATTAGCTTCTCAAAGTAAATAGAGGACAAAGAGAAGATGGGAGTGTTTGTGGTTTAGAGTAGTCTAAGGGAGCAAGGTGGCTTTGAAAGGGATTGTGGGAGGATAAGATGTAACACAAGTCTGTAAAAGTGCAACAACAGCAACAGCTGACCTTTTCATCTGGGATGCTCTGCCGCAGGTTCTCCAGGTATCCGCTGATGTTCTCCACGTTGGTATAGCGAAGGAGGATCCGGGCAAAGTCTTCCTCGCTGATGGTGGGCATGCCTTTGGAGTAGGACAGGAACTCGATCTCAAGCATCTCTGTCTGCAGGTTGTCCATGAATCTGGGGACCAGGAGACCAGTCGCCGTTGACAGAAAATGCCAACACTTGCTTCCATGCAAGCATGCACAAAGGAACACTTGACCCGATGACAAGAGCTACTACCATGTAATTCAAGTAAATAAAGGTGAAATGGAATACCACAATCATCATACACACATTTTGGCAAGAACGTTGCAAGAACGTTGCGGTCTGAAAGCACAAACCTATTTTTGTACTTACGTATAAAAATCTTCAAAGTTTAGCGCTGCCTTTCCTTTTTTCCCAAAGAAATGCACCAATAGCGTAGTAGTCTCTGTCGTATTATCATCCATATGCTATGAAGGGTAAGAAGCACAGATTTAGGGAAATAACTAATTCATTGAATGCAAACATACCTGCATAGGTTATTACTGAATAACCTTTACAAAAAAGACACCATGTACTTGATGAAACAAAATGGATTCTGGTTCTAAAGTCTATATACATTAAATTTCAGCAATCTAGATTTGGATTTTACATTTCCAAAGTATAACATGGCAACTTAAGGTAAACATTAGCAAAGGCATCTGTTTAATCGTGCTGAAAGGTCGTAAGTAAAGATGTTGGTTAATAGCCATAACCAGGTTCAGCCATTAAACAACTACTCAGTTAATGATTAATATTTCACAGTGACTGAAACAGAATGGAGTGCTGTCACTATTTCCCATTTGTTCACCATACAAACATTCAGCATGCAGTAGGATCGGAACCGCATAGAAACATGCTCACTGCATTCCACCTCGGTTTGTAAGTATTATTTTTAATAAAATAATGTTTCAGTATTCTTATTAATGAAAGTACAGGTATACATCAAGAGTTTATGCTGCATGGTTTACACTGTTGTGAAGGCTGTTACACTGATGTAATTTTAACTAAACCTAGTAAAAAGAAGTTTATGTGAATACACACAGTCACACATTATGACAGAGCCTGTTCAATGGTAATAACAGCAGGAAACAATGGGGTATATGTAGAAGACTTTACTACCTCGCCGAGATCAGAGAACAGAATTTGACTTGTGCCACGCTTGAGAACATCCCACATGCCCCTGGTCTCTACATTCTGACCGCCTTTTTTAAAGACCTATGGCAGTAGTGGAAGCACAGCCATTAGAGCACAAAGCACAATTCAGGCAATGGTTAGCTTTGTTAGCAATCGGATACGCGCTAGAACAGACAGGAACACAAGACATAAACAGCACTCAGTAAACCAGGGGGAAGAAAGCGATGCACCCAAGGACAGAACAACGTAAGCAGCATTAGAAAAAGATTAGGAAACAAGTCGACAGACACGCCAGATGAGAGATGGAGAGGTGAATGTTCTGTTCATACAGCCAGAAAGATAGGGAGATAGACAGACAGACTGGCAACCATCTACCTTTCTGACAGCAAGGCCTTCTCACTACAGAGATGACACCTACATTATCAGAGAGAGGCTATGTAAAAAAAAAAAAAGAAGAGAAGAAAATCCATCAACCTCGAAGTCAACCTGCTCTGCAGTGGTGCATGTAGTCTTTTGGCAAGAAACGTAGCCAAGACAGCTGCACATGTCGAAGGCACCCAAGGCGTGAAAGCTGAATGATGATTCACGCCAGGTTAACTATGTAACAGAATCCACCCAATACATCATCATTTGATACTTAGCTGTGCCCGCTAAAGGCAGGTTGGACTGCCGCAGTATTCGTGCACTGTTGTGAAATCAGTTCAAATTTGGATTCAATAAACATTCTGAAATGATGCCTGTATTCATTGTGTGTAGGTGACATGGCTCGCCTCCCTGGGTTGCTGCAGGCTACATTCTTTGTAATGGAGTGTTACATTAACAGAGCTGTATAATTACGGAAAAGTAAAATCTTTCTATCTTAAATGTGAGCTTCACCCAATGAATGCTGTCTGCAGAGTCAGACCAGACTCCATGTTACATTCCTTGGTGAGATCATGCTTCAGAACGTAAGATCAACCAATCATTACTATTATCATAGTTTACCCTACCCAGCCTACCCTCTCATCTGCTGTGGTACTTAGAGACCTGTATCTCCGCCGCTATGGTGAATCTCTACAGTCAACAACAATTTACGTGTAATTGACGCCATGTGCAATAAAACATGACAGGAAATGTGTGTTCTGTAAGGCTTAGATTAGCATTTTCTTACTTCCAATTACAAACTAAACCACGCTGATGCAATTTGCTTTCGTTCTGTTCGTTTTCTTTAACCTATCATTTGCTTTCCCGCTCCAGATGCCTGATGCCACTCAAGTCTCGACATCACCTCACTCCGACAGCGACGTCAACACACAACCGGCCTCGCCGACCGTGTCTTATTTCATAATATTTACTGTATTTGTCCCATTCGTTTTTTATCTTCCATTTTCCATGCCCCGCAGGGGAATGCGGGACACCTGATAAAACAGCTCTTCCTTCGCTCTTCATCGCCTCTCGCCAGGGAGAGATTTATGACTTGATCCCACAGCTAATTACGGATGAGTCTTTAATATGTCGCACTATTGCAATTTCATCCTCTGAAAAGGCCCTGATACTGTAATTGTAATTAGAATGGGTTGGGGAAAGCCCGAACGCAGGTATTAAGACGTGCCTGTTGCGTGAATTTGAAAAGATTTGACTTTTGAACTTTTGCTGCAAAGATACCTTGAATAACGCAGAACAAATCAAAACAAAAAAGGCACACCTAGAGCCAAACTCTTCAAACATCATGTGAAAAGGTGGTCTCTGTGTTAGGTGTGTGTGTGTGTGTGTGTGTGTGTGTGTGTGTGTATGTGTGTGTTGAGAGCCTCTGTGACTGGCATGGCAATCTTCATGGTCAAACCCTCCACAAAAGGTAACCTGAGTCCAAATACCACTCTTGAAGGAACTGTAAAAATAAAACATGGGGGTCTGGATGGAATGCTGTCATACCTCAGGTAAGAGGTTTTTGAAGTGGAACCTCCACGCCCATAACTTGCCCAGCTCTGACAAAAGGTCTGTACATAAATCACTTGTTGCTGCCAGGACAGTCCAGTATTCAGCCACTGCCCCACCCAGACCCCTGGCCTAATGCACACACGCAAATACAATGACAGCGTGTCAGACACAGTTCTAGACAACTTTGTCTTTCACTTGCTGTTGATGTCAGTGAGGCCGTTCAGACACAGCCTGGCATCCTCCCTGGGAAGCACACAGTCTGCAGGACATTCCCAAAGCCATGACATTCCATAAGCACATGCAATACGCAATCAAGTTTATGTTCCCACAGGGAGGAGGAATATTACATACGCTGTGTGCACAGGGCTTCTGATGACCATATAGTTGCAGGCTCTGAAATATAAAAAGGTGGAACATATAGCATGTGACACAGTGACACATTAAAAAGACAATGCAGTGAGATTATTCTGGCACCAACAACATTTTATAACTTAATTATAGTCATGGTTTCTATGTTTGTGTCTTGAATTATGTGCATAGATTACAAATCCCAAACTGCCTCCATTCTCAATAATTATTCCTTTCAAACACATCAGCACTTTTCAAATCTGGAGAAGAATGTTTATTGTGGAACATAAAGACTGCGAACATTTGTCTCTGGCTTTTTTGAGTTGCGTTTTGTGCGATAAGACCTCAAAGAGTCTCTGTTATCGTTGTATCCAAATCTCCTCCCTGTTTAGATCTACCAGCATAAGATGACCCCAAAGAGATGAAAGCTTGAGGCATGTCACGCCTTGTGCCCACCGCAGACATTTTAACCTGCTATACCCACACACATACACACACACACTTTCTCCCCAGGAATATTACATATATAAGTTTCTACTCAATCCTTGCAACCGTTAAAACTGCTGAGAAAATGTGGGTTGAAATCTGTGATTCATGTCAATGTCTAACACCCAGTTATGTAATGTTAAATAAAAGGGTGGGTAAACGATGACCTCCAGTCCGTGATCATACTACACAGACAACCACTCAAATACAGAGAACAACAATTATACTTCCAGAAAAACATTCAATTAAAAGTTTTCCTTTTTAAACACACTCTATACTTGCTAGGATGTCTTTGACCGTAACGTCTCCTATGACGGACAGCAAACTGTGTCTGTTTAGCAGACAGACTTACCTGCTGGTCAGACCTGTGTGTGTCCTCTGCAACTTCCTTTCTGTCCTTTTTCTTTCGAAAAATGTCCTCAAGCTAGTAAGAAAAAGAAGACATGTAACACCAATGAGGGAAGAGAGGGTGTTTTCCATATTGGAGAAAGGATAGAAGCTTACCACTAAGAACTCATTTTTGTCAACCATTTCATTTCCATCTGCGTCAAACATGTTGAAAGCAATCTTAAAGCCTGCACGAGGCTCTAAAACAAAGGAAAAGCAATTTATATACCGTATGTATATATATATACAGTATACACAGTAGTACATGATTAAATAAACAATATACATATAATATAATAATAGGTATGAAAATTCGACTTTCAAAATAGGCCTAAAAGCATACTGACTTGTTAAAATGCAGAGCAGGAAGAGGTACTCGGTGTAACTGATGATTCCTGCAATCAAAAGAGCAACCAGTAAAACCAATAAACAAAAATATCTCTTTTACACTGGACGGCACTCGTGAACGCCAAGCAGGTAGCTCTAGATGACTACAGATGTTCAAAGTAACTCAAGCAAGATAAATAAACCATCCCGAAACACAGTGACCACCCTTTAGACAAGAAGTAATCTTGTCTTTCATATTGATAACATCTTTAAAGGTGCCGATTACTTTGTGCTTGGTGTTCCGCTCACACAAACAGAGGGCTTTACAACTGAGCTGACCTATCCGGACACAAACCCAAACACATTTAAAGCCAAGGGCTCCTAATCGCCTTCTGTTTGGATAACAAGGTGTAATACATTCTCAAGTGATCTGTCACTGATCGAGGATGCCTGATTCAGGTGTGTGTTCTTCTTTGTGTCCTACAACGCTCTTTGTTGTGGGACACACTAAGAAGAGAAGAGCAACTGTCAGGGCCCATCTCGCCCCAACTCTGGAGGGCTGCCCTTGCCTCTGAAAGCATTCCCAAGCCTTTGTTTGCCAAAGAAGATAGAGAATTGAGCAGAGATAGTTCTGGGTGACTGCTCTGGGTGTTATGGGAAAAGAACTCGCATACAGGATTTGCTGCAGGGAGATTTGCCAGAAAAAAAAGAAGATTCTTTCAATAAACAAAAATTAATATATTCTTTGGTGTGTGTTTCAGTTAATGAAGCTAAGATCACCTAAACAGGCATGACATATACAGGTTAGACATCTGCAGAAAGGCGGACAGGGTGCTGCTAGGGCCAGGGTATAAAAGTAAAAGCTGCTGCTAATATTTAAAGAGGGTATTAGAAGTGATACTTGTAAACCATTAAAAAAATTTGCTGAAAAATGTACCCACGACAAAGTGCAGGATCTCCCTTTTCACGATTCCCCGTTTGACATGCACAGCCTTAAAATGGCAACAGATCCCTGCCTTCAAAGACCTTTTAAGCTTAAATGGGATGAGGAGAAAAGAAAACTTAGATTCCAACCCTGTTTCTCCAATACCACACACCTTCACTCTGGGATATAACACCCCCTTCGCCCCACCTGCACCCCCCCCCCCTTCACCCCAACCCAGCCTGTGAGCTCAAGTAGATGTAGTTAGACAATACAAAGAATTCCTCAGAAACACTTCATACAGAGTGGCAGTCCCGGAGATGTAATCCAACGCCATTCTTAAGCTTCATAATGTCCATGGTGATCAAGGGGGTGGCCAGTGGGACAAGCCTCGACATAGCTGGGTTCAAACAGCTCCCTCATTCTCTAAAGCAAGGCTTTGTTCACAGATCAATTCAGTCCTTTTTTTCTCTCAACAAAGCCGCGACGTTTAACAGCAGGATTAAAAGCCCCAAATCCCAACATTGGCACTTAGCTAAAGCAACAGAGTTGAGAGCTGAACACCGAGGTCTGATGCACGTCTATGTTTGTTTGATTCATTAATTGGGGCTCTTTAGATCACGGTAAGAAAATTTGGCTATATTAGGCTTTTGCTTGGGAACTTCAACCCAATTTCCCTAATGTACACTTACAGACGCCTTTTAAAAGGATTGTATCCTGATAAATTCACAAACATTTACAGAAATTCAATTCAAGCAGTACCGTAACAAAACATTTCAACCAATCATGACACTAGCTCCACAGGCTTCATGGAGTTGACATCAACCATGAAGCTTTCACTGAAGCTGTCCAGAGCTTACCCAGCAAGGTCTATCAAACACCAACTATTGCATGCTATCAGGTATGTCCCGGGGCAGGATAGGTTAGTGTACTTAGAGTGACCAACTCCCAGCCGAAAGGTCCTGGGTCCAATTCGGGCCCACCAGTAAGCATTCAAGATGTCTAACCCCTACCTGCTCCTTGGAACTTGTGGTTGTACTCAGTACATGTCACTTTGGATAAAATGCATTGCTAATTCGGGATGTTGATTTTATTGCAACAGAGGGAACATTTGAATCGTTTTCGAATTTCCGTTTGAGAACAAATTTACAAAGTTCCTAAATATGATTAGCTTTTACAGCTCACACTGTATACTGTATATTTTTCCCACGGGATAAATAAAGTTGTCACAGTCTCATTCTAGCTCTTCTTTGGAATATATGGCCTGAGTGTGATAGCTTTAGAAAAACCATAGAGCATGAAAGGATGTTATTATCATCTTCACAGTCAGATTTACGTTTACAGGTGTGTTACAGCAGGTTACCCTACCTCGCTCACGAAGATTTCGGAACAAATTAGATGATCCTTTGCAGGCAGGTGGGGTTTCAGCCAGAATCTTCTCTAATTCCTTAAAGAAAATATCAAATCTCTGAATCCTTTAAAAGCATTACTGCAGTAGGTAAGACATTTCTATGCAGTGTTATGGGTATTAAGGTAATTAGTGGTTTAGAGATTTACACAGATAAAAGTAGTCTTACTTTATTTTGAGGAGGATGGTATTGGCTTTATTTCTTCTTCTTTCTTAGTTTTTTTTCTAATTTAGCATTCATTTACAATAGATTCTTGACAGTATCGTATATTAAATGGTTATGGTTATGAAAAACAACATTTGCCGCCAGAAGTACAAAATTATTCACCTTTTTCGTGAGAGACTTCCATATTCTTCTACCTGTAAATTGTGATGTAAAATGTGAGTAGTTGACCATTGTTATGACTTAAGACCTACTGAAGATCCATAAAGATCACAAAGAACATGCAAGCAATTCCGTAAGATAGCATACTGTGAAACTGAATCACAGAAGTGAAACCAGGTGTCTCAGTGGACGGCTGCACACAGGGCCGGACAGCAGCATAAACTCAGTATCTCCAGAAAGACATTCTTATAGTCAATAAAACACACTTAGGTTGTAAGATAAGGTGGGAGCCTCATAAAAACACCTAAGTGGGTAAATCACATTGCCCTATCTCTGCACTGCCACAATATTGATGCCCATAACCCTCTGCTGATACATTTTAAAGCCTGTACCAAAAGATTATTTTCTGGCCACATGGGGGGAACTTTGAAAATTGCATTTAGGCCTCCAATCTACAGTATTTAGAGCACTGGGCCAACACAGGGCAGTGTCCGGGGATCAACTCTAGCTCTGATGCTAATGTGTTGCTCAAGGGTCTAACATGCAAACTCCACTCAGAAAGGCCACAGTCAGATTCAAACCCAGGACCTTCTTTTTCTGTGGGCCTTATTTGATGACACAATTTAATGCTGATAAAAAGGTTGTTTGCCCTGAAAATGTTAACTTCCCCTACCCCATTCCCTAACTACCCTTCCTTGATGTGTTATCTCCAGAAATTAAACCATGACGACCATCAATTATGTATAATGGTCCTGTCCAAGGCCTTCCTAAACATCCACAGCAATGGCAAAAAAATCTTTCTTTACAGCCACAGTATAACCATAAAACGGCTCCATTACTGCAGTATTCAGTATTTCGTAACATGTTTTGCCAACCTGAGAAAAGTGATTCAAGCTAAATCACAGATTATTATTCATGTCCCCCATTACACACCAATAAATCCATGTCTGAACCATTAGTGGTTCAACTGATATGAACGATAATAAACCAATCATCAGGGTGTCTGATGATTACATTTATGACACAGTGATGAACAGAACATGGATGCCATGTTGTTTGGTCTGTACGTCTCTCCCTGCGAGTTTGTTACCACATAAATGAGCCATAAAACTGAGGCAGCAGGTAAAGATGCATATCTTTATGCAGGTGTTTTGACTAAGGCACCTCTAGCCAATCATAACTTCTTCTTTCACAAGGCCTTCACAACAAAGGTGTTCCAGAAAACAATGCAGGCACCATTCAAATAACACTCTACTGCTTCTACTACTGTGTTTGTTTACTACCACTTAGTAGACAGGCAGTTTAAGTCATTGGTTAACATGATAATACTAGACTATACAGAATAAATCCCCTTGATTTGAGTGATAAATATGAGGCAATTATTTGTCCATTTGAATATTGCTAGCTTTTGATCTTGGAAAGGAGATTGGCGGTCGTATGAAACCATTTGCAAATGGTGGACCACTCACCCTTGGGCTCGTTCAGCGTGACAGACTCGATGAAGTTGAGAGGGGTCATGAAGAGCTGGCCCTCGTATTCAACTGAACTGAACAGGCGGAATCTGTTCTCAAAGGAGGACATGTACACATCTCCATCATCTAGATCGTATGGCCTGGCCTGTGAACAGACACACACACACACACACACAGACACACACACACACACACACACACAAACACACACACAGACACACACACACACACACACACACACACACACATGTAAATTCATGATATCACAGTGTATATCAACTGCAATAATAGTGGACTCGTATAGGAGGGCAAGTACACAACTTAATCACTTACATCATATGGCCCAACCTGAATCATACAGTCTAAGAAAGTTGTGGAAGTTTCTCTTGTCACGCCATATGGAGCAACAAAGAGGCCCATGTTTCGATTCACTCACAGGGCACACGTCATGTCAGCCCTATTTTTCCTCCCTTTGCTCCAGATAATGTCCCTACAAATGTTCAAGCCCAGCCAGATCAGAAGGCAGGACTGGTGAAGACAGAGTGGATCTCTCTGTCAGGTGGCAAGCTGCCAGGTCCACTGGGCACAGAGCAAACACCCAGGGAATGTGTGCCCCCCTCTGCTTAACCATTAAACCCCTTCTAACCACGGCAGCTCTCATCAAATGTCAGACCGTGTCCAGTTTCCTGCGTCCCTGCCTGGATTCCAGTGTCTTTAGCTACCAGTCAAGGTTACTTCCAGCCTATGGTGGTATGAAAGACTGAGGGAAAGTACTGGTTTGCAAGCATATTTTGCATACATACCGTGTAATATGTAAAATACTTTTCAACAATGTCTGCACAGATCCAAAACTAAATAGATAGCATGCTTTGTATAGTAATACATAGGCTGCAGTGTTGTACTACTTGCGTCTGGAAGACAGATGAAGCAATAGCAGCAATTGCACATGTCTGGAAGACAGGTGAAGCAAAGTATTTGTGTGTGCTACATAATTCATACTGTGCATAGCATTTAAGGATGTCTATGTAGCCTATTATATGTTTTTATATACAAGGGTAACATTATAATGATGTATTATGTATTCAATGTTCATATACTATCCTATAGGAATGGCATGTAAAGTATTTTTTCCATCCTGAGAATTACGTCACGTGATGTAGGACACTTTGGCCAATTTCCCTTTTCAGCACCGAAGGTCGCGGATAGCTCCTTTACGTTAACGGAACACATATTTGAATGCCTCTTTACAATAAGTGATTACTTCGCAGACGTAATGGAAACTATCAAATGTATAATCATGAAGTTGTGAGCATGTTTTAAGACTGCGTGCATTTAAATAGGCAGGACTCTACCAAAAGATCTACATCCTCATAAATGTCCCACCATACCTTGTCGGTCGCCGCTACTGACGGCAATGCCAGATGTACAACTCGAGCTTCGACATGGCTTGCCAATCCTGACCTCTTACCATCAACTAAAGCGAAATACCATGCGATACCAGCACCCGTCGTGACGCATAGTCCGGCTGCAACACGTTTCAGTGTCTTTAAAGTCTCGGGGAGTTGTTTCCCCAGCGCATATTCTCTGGTTTTTGAGATGTTATTGAAAGCAGGAATTAGCCGGCGCAGGGCAGCCATGGTTGTTTATATTAAGATGACGGAAGAGAGCTGCGTGCTGTTCTGTTCCCTCGCGAGACATACCGGGGTTATTAGCACTCCGGGATCGAGACATGACTAAAGGACTGTCGTGTTCTCTGTGCATAGCCTATTGCTTGTGTTGCGAACTTGCGACGAAACATTAGAACGAATGAGTTATTTTTTGTTTACGCTCCTCCCTGGGTTTAGACCTCATTTTTTGAGATACGGTATTATTTTATACGTTAAAACTGACACGTTATAACTGTGTCAGCAACATTGTGTTTGAATTTGTAATAATTGTTGTTGTTTGTTGCAAGTCGTCAAGTCTTTTTCAACCATTTCAAACTTTAATAATTAAACAAACTATTCGATTATCTAACTCATACATACACAATCTCACTCTCCCTCCCTCCCTCTCTCTCCGTCTCTCCCCTGTTTTAAAGCTTGGGAGGGAGAAGAAATCTCTGCCAGGGCACGTCTGAACTGTGACAGCCCCGCCCATTACTAGTCCTGTGGTTTTGCACCTGCCTCACCACTCCTGCCACTTTGAGCGCAGAGCTACAGCAGCTCCTTACCTGCACTGCAGTGATTCATCTCTCCTCCTTCAGAAACCCAGCGTGGGCTACCAGTAAATAATACGGCCAGTAGCCTATCTGCAGCCTATATTTCAACTGCGGTGGTGTGGCATTGGTCAAACGAACGGGAATTTGCGCATGTTTCATGTCAAGGGAATTATAGCCAACCTTGTCCTTCGGTCTTGCACAACGGGGAATATGGACGTAAACATGCAATAGGTGACAGTATAGCAACCAGGTACAACGCACAAGCGCTCCCTCGGCACTACCTTACTGAACTTTACCCGCTCCGGCTCTGACGCGCCAGGGGTATGAACGCGATGGCTGCTCTGGGGGAAGTTGGTGGGTTTTTGCAAGGCATTGATGGGATTGGACACGTTGGGTCCCATTTCGTCCTGACCCCTCTTGGGGAGAGTCCAACACTGTTAGGAGAGCACCTTATACCCGGGGAAAGGCTCTCTCGGAGTACCACGGCGGATTTAACTCACCTGAAAGGAATTCTCAGAAGAAGACAGTTATATTGCAGAACTGGATTTCACTTGGAAATACTTCCGGATGGTACTGTTCAAGGCACGAGAAAGGACCATAGTCGCTATGGTAATTACAGTATATTATTTACATCATATATTTTAGTAGACACAGTTAACCCAGTTAAGATATTTCAAACAGCTCTGTTTATTTTTTTTGTGTTAATATTGTTATTATATATATATAATTATTATTATTATTATTATTTCATATTATATCAGCAGTAGTAGTTGTATTGTTATTTTTATTTACTAATTATTACTTGTATTAGTAGTAGTTGTTGTAGTATGCAAGTAGCAGTATCTTACATAATAACTCTAGTCCTGTTTCCCAGATGATCTGGGATGTCTTTGTAAAAAAGAAATGTACAGAACATCTGTGTTGTTCCTCTCCAGGTATTTTGGAGTTCATAAGCCTTGCTGTTGGATTGATAAGCATTAGAGGAGTGGACAGTGGCCTGTATCTAGGGATGAACGACAAAGGAGAGCTGTATGGCTCTGTAAGTACCAACTGCATTCATCTGGGTTTATTCATGTTTACTCATCGCCTTTCCAAATCGATCTTCCTACCCATAGTTGACTTCATAGACTTTACTAGGAATTTGTTTGATGAATGTAGGATTTGCCAAAGTAAAAGTAATCATTAGCCAGCTATTAGTATTATTACTGTTATTTCCGTCACTGCCAACCATAAACTATGTTGTATCCTGTTTTTCGTTGGTCAGGAAAAGCTGACAGCTGAGTGCGTCTTCAGGGAGCAGTTTGAGGAGAACTGGTACAACACGTACTCCTCCAACCTCTACAAGCACGGAGACAAAGGGACGCGTTACTTTGTGGCACTGAATAAGGACGGCACGCCGAGGGACGGCGCGAAGTCCAGGCGGCATCAGAAGTTCACCCACTTCCTGCCCAGGCCCGTGGACCCCGACCGAGTGCCGGAACTGTACAGGGACATACTGGGCCACAGCTGAGAGCACGCGGCATCTGTTCCAGCACGGGAACAGCTGCTGATACTGATGCAGCCCTCACAGGGAGCAGATGAGAGGGAGTCCGGTGATGTGACCGGGGCCCAGGATGGCAGACAGTGGAGCCCCAGCCCTGCAGTACGGATAAAGGCAGGGGGGCCTCTTGTCGGAATGCATGGGCCATCTCTCAGCAGCCGGGAAGACAGTCTAGAATGTCTGACTGTCACGCACGGCAAGCATGAGGGGGTCGTTTGTTTCAGAGGCCGGCCCCTGCGAGTACCTGTGTGTGGAATAGAAGAAGAATGGAGAAGGGTAACACAGAGAGAGAGAGAGAGAGAGAGAGAGAGAGAGAGAGAGAGAGAGAGAGAGAGAGAGAGAGAGAGAGAGAG
>JAOEHI010000002.1:3910902-3969513 GCA_025447815.1 Percopsis transmontana | reverse complement strand
GATAGAAATGGCTCATTCAAAGGTAATAACAATATTATGGTTTATTATATAAGGTCTTTGTACACCACTGACAACATGGTTATGGATCTTATATTACATTTCTGTCACTAGATCCTCTGAAATATTACACACTGGACCTTTAACTGAATTTACTTAAAGGTACAGTAAACCTAAGAAATAGTTTGGTGCCCTCTTGTGAATTGTACTCAAATCTGATTATTGTATAGCCTTTTTGTAAGTGACACACTCTTATCCTAGGCACATGAAGGAGAAATAATTGACTCGCTGCAATAACGCAACATAATTACATTTTTTAAATACAGTTTTTGCTTGTTTCACTGGGGTCAGGTAGGTTTCAGTCCTAACTTTACAAATTGAATGGATGCAGTTTAAGAGTACAGTAGGTTATAAATAATTTGATCATAGGTTTAAATCATTGGAAGCAAAATAATGAAATACTGTGCCACATACATTTTCCTTTTTAATTAATCATCCTTGGAGTATCGGTAGTGTTTTTTTTTTTTTTTTGTTGTTTTTTTAGCAATAGCCTATATAACTTGCACTGCTCAAATATGATTTCACTGCTTAAATATGACTACTCTTGTTTATCCAAAGGGCTGTGGCTTCCTGTTACATTAAGCTGATTGCTTTGACTTTGCGATGTACAGTAATCTTACTCAAAATTAGCTTTGAGGTATCTGAGTGTTTGTGTCTAAGTATTCCATTTACCTCACATAATTGAAAAAGGGTTTCCTTTAGGTGAACATTATTCACTTCAAAATTGTTAAATTCATAATTGTAAAATGATCCTGACAAGTCTACTATTGTGTCTTTGTCTGGCTTACTGCCTTCCTTGACTCCATGTGGTCTTTTAGCCAGTTCCCCCTATTAGTGTGCTGTAACAGTGTTTTCCTCAGTTGGCCTGGCCAGCCTGGAATGTTTGGCCTGGAATGCCATTGTCCCAAGAGCTTTTCCCTAACCAACTCCAGGGTCAAAGGCAACTAGTTGCCTCTGGGTAAATGGGTTGTGTGTGTGTGTGTGTGTGTGTTTGTGTGTGTGTGTGTGTGGTAGTGAGCTTATGCCCTTTTTTGTTAAGTCTTAATTTAACTTGAGTATTTTTATACAGGGCTCTAAAGTACTGTACACTATAGCTTTAAGGTTATGTCAAAGTTGTATTTACTACATGACCATTAAACTAGTCGTTTGTTTTTCACTGTTCTGAAGTGATGAGTCTATATTTTTAACATTTGTGGGAGTAGTTTCTACCACCCATTCCCTTTTATCATTGTAAATGATGGCGTTGAGTTATGTAATCCCAGATGCCACCTCTGCTATATTTCCTTCATTAAACCTGGTATTCATGCTATGTCTAAACCTGCCCACAATTTCATTATGAAATATTCACGAGAATCTCATAACTGAGTCAACATCTCCGAACAGGTGGCTGATATCAGTGCTATAAGCCCCACGAAATGTGCATTTTCTTATATTCCCATACAGATTTCTAGGTTAACGAGCATGTAGTTTGGCTGTGTCTTTTCTTGGTCCCTGTGGTAAATCTATCAAAGCCTTCTTAGTTAACACAATTGATTTTGTTATTATACAGTGGGTGTTGTATTTATAATAGCCGATGTAACTTAACGCCGCTGTGTCATGGCCTTGCTAAAACGACCAGAGTGAATCAGGCTGTGGAGAGACTATCTCATTTTGTGCTGCCGGTGGAGCAGACTGTGTAGTAGGACAGCGCTGCTCTTCGTCTTGACTGAGAATCATCTTGAAGTTGACCGCAAATCTGCTGCACTCGGCTCCCCTGATGGATGTGCATGGGGTTTGCAGAGCCAGGCACTCATGGATGGATCAGTAATGATGCTGAATGTAGCTGCGACACTGAACACCTGTTCTTTTACAGTGGAAAAGGGCAACGCCAAGGGAAGCTCACGGCAACAGCAGCAACCTCGGCAAGCAGCCCAGGATAATGGACCCCCCGTCCTGGTACCTGCGACCATCTCGCACGACTACCGCGCCCATTGTGGAAGGAAAGACCAGAACCTCAGACAGTGCCAGGACCTCCTAGCTGCCAGTAACTGCAGGTTCGAGGCAATCGCAGTTGTCCTGCAACGGGTCCTTACTGAGGTAGGAGTTGTTAAATCTTTTCTTTATTTTCCCCTCTTCTCCAAAAAAAAAAAACTGGGAAGTGGTCCAGTGCAAATGCTTGTTTATTGTGGTCCACTGAACAGCTGAAGGCATTGTAAGACAAAGGGGAATCCCCCTCAATTCAAGTGTAATACAATATACATATGATCTCAAGACTATTTGGGGGCATGACGACTTTCCTCAAACGAGACATGATGCCCACAAAATGTATGTGAATAGACTCGGTCTATCAGTCTATAACTGTACATGTCCAGGTATTGGGTGGATTTACCGTTCTCTTCTGGTAGCTGTTATGTGTATATATTACCCAGGTTTGCTCAGGTAGACAAACAATGAACAATGTGTGCATATTTAAATACACATCAGAGTTTGCTATTTGTTTTAGGTCTGTCTTTATGACTGTACAATCTTATTGGCTTCCTGGAACTGTGTGCCCTGAGGGATTACTCTTCCCACAGGATAATAAGAACTGGCCTACCCAAATGTAACCCCACCCACAACCAACACACTCCTTTGAGTATATGTCACCATGACAAATGCTTTGGTGTGAAGCCTGTTCTTTTGGTTTTATTATGCTACAAAACTAAACTACAATGAGCTATATTTCCCACTGGTTAACTTTAGAAATGGCCTTGTGCCATATTTTCACACCATGTTGTCATTCCGATATGGAACTCGGAAGATGATTAACGGCTGCTGTTTACTAATTTAGCCTGCAGATAAACTAACGTAGGACATGAAGAATTCATTCAGTAGCATCTCGACATTCCTAGATCTTTCAGTTTTAAGCCACTTTTATCTGTCAAAATACATTTATTCAAGAGATATATATCTAATTATTAGTCAAAAGGTAAACAGGTGAATTTCAAATATCACTTGTGTTGGCGTTACATTTCACATGCTAACTTATGTATGAATATACACTAATGAAATGGCAATGGATAGTTTGCTTTCTCTTAACGTGGCATACTTTTTATGCTATGTCCGAACTGTGAATTTGAATGGGGTTTAAAAGGACCTGTTGGCCTTTTCTCTTAGACTATAGCTAAATACAGTGGTGCAGCCATTGGGTCTGCCAGACCTTTCCCCCAGTGGCTACTGGGAGCTTGTATCTTTCTTTTGAAATGCCTTATCTGACAGTGCTGCCAATTAGGCTCCTGACACACACCAGCCGCTCTGTGGAGTACAGCACTGTATAATGTACCACATGAGGTTATCCCTGCGTCAACAGTTATTTATTGGACTCTTTTTATGGGCTATTATGTATTTGCCCTTCTTCTCTGTGTGTCATATTGCACTTATTTTGCTTTTTAGCAAAAATGCCTTTTTATTGTTTGGTCAAATGTGATTGACAAGCGTCCCTCGCAGTGTCAATGTTCCACAGTGACTGGATAGTGCTGTTAATATTTATTGAGTCTCTGTCACGGTTCATCACTAAATAAAAATATGGGCCAATACAGTTATGTCACTTTTTCCTAAGTTGTTTGAGGGCACATCTTAGGAACAGCTTTTGCTTGTTGCAGCTTGATTGTACATTCCATTGAAGCAGAAGTTGAAGAGTCCTAACACATTTTGGAGAATACTGTGGAGAGATGACAGATGGGAAGACAGTCTTTCGCACACCTGAGATGTTGTTGTATTATAGTGCTTGCCAAGTCAATACAACACCCAACTCTAATCGTGCACACGGGGATCTCTCACTCATGCTTGACTTGTGTCTCGTGTGAGGGGGATGAGATTAGAAAAGCATTGAATATAAAACGATGTGATTTCTTTCTGAAATTGCAAAGCTGCTATTGCAACACAGTGAACGGATAGTAGTGCTAACAGTGTAACATATACATTTGATTACAGAAATCCATTCTGTGATGCCTCAGTTATTGGAGGTGCATGTTTTGGCTTATGGCATATGTTATCTCTGTGTTTGGCGTACAGCACTGGAATCTGCTAGGCCCTCTTAAGACCAAGAATAGGAGGCTGAACCTTGCCATCATCATGTGAGAATGTCCCAGCTATTGACTTGATATGGTTATGAACCCTAGCCAAACGTAGAGCCAGAAGTGCACACTGCTGTATCACCTGGACCAGGCTTGTCAACCCTGTATTGTGATCGCCACTCGCTCTGGAAAGTGTAACATGTTGATGCAAGAAAGAAATGAAATGATAATCTGCATTGGTTGTCCTGTGATTCCTTTTCATTTAAGGTTTCCAGATAACTCGAACATGATCTGGATCAGTTGCATAATATTGATCTTTACCTATACCATGGAGAGTAATTCTATACCGTATATGTACATCTGGGAGAGATGGAACGTGATGCTAGTGATTCTTCAGAATTACATGGTTATTGATGCTGAGCTCAACTAAGAAATTAAATACCATGTAAAATGAGAGGACAGGGAGACACAGAGGCATATAGTTGCATGTTGTAAGAATACAGGGCTCTGTTGCAGGCTATAGGGACAATACACATGTTACTGGTATGGTACAATAGTTTTCCATCTCTATTTTTGGTTGTGATAAAGAACTTCTGTCTGAGAACTAGTCACTTGTAGCCATCTCTTCAAATGTCTGTCTGCGTGTTCAGTGCTCATTTCCCAGATTACCAGATTCCCAGATAAGAAAATTGTAGCTTTGACCTCAACATTGGACCATCTCATAATGTAGTAATGGCACATGAGTTTATCGTTACTGTACAGAGGAGTGAGAGGCAATGATTTAATGCAGGCTTTAGTATCTGTAGTGGGGGTGGGGATTTGTATTAACAAACCCTCTCCATGTCATCCCCTGGGAAGGTCCTGCTCCATCAGCCTGTCAGTTTTATACTTTTTACGTTTGCCCTGCTCTTACAGTTTATGTGGCTGCCTCTCGTGTTTTCTTAAAGTGACCTCAGCTCAGTGCTGAGAAGAGGCTGTCCTTGAGCACACTGCAACCTGCCCCCTTTTTTAGAGACAATACGGTAATGCATTCGGCATAGTCTGGCGCAGCCAATGAAGCGGCTTTTTCAGTCCTGCCTCAGATGTAGTCGGAGCACTCTCGGAGGAGAGGTGTGGAGGTGGCGCGTCCACCTGGGCTGCTGTGTCCTGGCGTAGTGGACCTCCATAGCCAGGGGGAGATTCCTGCCTCCTGAGCCCCGGGCTGAGGTTGGACCATGGGCTGCTCTAGCAGCAGAACGTGCCTTGGTGCTCCCTGCACTGCAGAGATGGTAACCAGCTTCTCCGTTGTTTTACTGCAGAATGAAATCAAGGAAAGGTCCAGCGTAGCACCAATTCTTTAGTGTTGGATGTAAATGTTTAATTAGTTAAGTGGTCTTTTGGCTTGTCTAAACTGACTGACTGACTTGGCTATTCTGTGGAAGTGTATAAGTATGCCCTCTTATTGTTAATTATGCAGGCTGTGTGATGTAGAAACTAGTTTTTCAGGGTGTCTAGTATTAATGTTAACGTTTTTGAGGTGGGGTAAACTGTTTTTGGATAATTTATGCATCAGTTTTGAGCACTGCAGCTACAGGGCTGGCAAAACTCCACTGTAAAAGAGAATTGGTGACACAGAAGGGGAAGTATATTGGAGAAATGTAAGCTAGAGGTAATGGGTATTTAGGTTGCGACAGTTCATTACATGCTATGAATGCCTTTTTGCCAAATATTCCATGACTTCTATTCCCTTTATATTTAACTTACATTTTGTCGTTTAATACAATCCTTAAAGAAACTTGCAAGTCCATTCGTCAACAATAACTGAAAAGGCCATAAGCCAGTTATAAGCATTCTGTTGTACAATGTGTGACTCTGACTTCATATATTGAAGCAATCTACAAAAAATTCCAAGAACCCTTGCAAAATATAATTTCAGTGAATACAGTTTGTGGTGTCCTTTGGGATAATATTGCTGAGTCAGCACTGTTTTAGTGTCAAAACAAGGATGTTGAAACAGAATTGGTCTTAACGGTGACAACATGACGCGTGTGTTTCTGTTTCCAGCGTGATGATGCCATGAAGCGGCGCAGGGAGCTGTCGCAGGAGCTGGTGACCCTACAAGGAGACCTGGGTACGCTAGGTCCACCACGGCCGTGAATCATTTTTAGTGGTTATCGCACTCCACTGATACTGCCTCTGTGTTTAGTGCCACTGTCTGCTGTTTGTTTATCTCCCTAAGTGTTCACGTAGCATTGTGTTCAGTCCACCGCCAAGACGAAGAAAATACTAAACACACTTTGATTTTTGAGTTCATCTCCGAGCATAAAGGCTGAAACATAGAATTGGTACATGACGGTGAAATGAGTGGGTCTAGCACCAGATAGTTGATGGGTCTTTCGCAATGGGCTACACAGAGGAGTATATCAAGAAAAGTCCTTGTTGCTGGCAGGAACAACACATGATGCATGATAATAGCTTATATACAATATATTGCATCATGTAGAGGAATTGGGGGAGGGGGGGATTGTTTCTTAAATGACTTTTAGAACATGATGCCTTTTTATAGCTTACTTTTGATTTCTGATTTATTTATACAATTTAAATTGTTCAAATTCTAGTTTTAGTGCTTCAGTCATGATTTCCTAATTTTTCTGATTATATGCTCTGGATATTTTATGGGTTTTTGCCATGGAGTCTGATTGATTTACTTGGTCCAGCTGTCTTTATATAAACCATATAAATGGTAAAAAGATTGCCATTGTATCATTCTTAGTTTCTTCTATAGAATGTTCAAGACCACTGAAATGTCACATTTTCTTCAGGGAATTTGGTCATGATGCTTCCAGTAGAACACAGCTATAACACAGCACACTGCTCAAGTCAGGGAGAGTTCAAGAACAGCAGGTACCTTAGATATGGACCCTTGTGGTGGTCGGGTAGTACATGAATAGGGGGGCGTTTCTATTCAGCCTATACCTCTTACCTGTCACTGTTATTGCCTCCCCAGGCAGTTCTTCTCAGCTAGTGTGCTTTCTTCCCCAATGATGTCACTCCACCCACAGTGACTAATTATAGTGTTACAGCATTGTCTGCTTGGGCCACAGCCAAACTTGTAACATACAACCCTTAACTTTATCACTATCCAGCAATATATATTGCAGGCACATGTTAAGAGGATATGCAGCAAACTGCCGTTCCCCCACTGTGTGATGGCCAACATGCCACTTACCTCACATATAATGCAGATTGAGTCTTACAACCCATGAGGTGTTTTTAATGGGATGGAGTTGGAAAGGCTCATATGACTTGATCCCTGTTGCACATGGCTGAGGAATTCTGGGCTCCATTTGCAGAGCAAAGCATACCAGAGCTTAATAGATTGTCCCTATGTTAGTCTGGCCTCTGCTGCTGTTAAATTCCACTCTGGGCTAGGTCTGACAATCATTCTGTCAAAGAACGGTCTTTTGCTACTACAGATTTACATGCAGACAGTGGAGAAGGTCCTAGAACACAATACAGAGTAATATTTGGTGTTACAGTGTTAACCTACTGACGTAGTCTGACTCATTGCATGCAGACATGATTGTTGACAGGGGTTCTCTGTCTGTGCAGACATTCCTCTTCTATTTGTTTTTCATATTGCTGTTATATCTAGTCTGTGGCTGAGAACCTGAACTGGACACACACACACAAGGGAGTGTGAGAGCACCGACTGAAAAGATGCAATTACATTGCAGCAGCTGGATTCAGTGCATCATACATGGTTAACTATAACTAAACATAGAGCCACTGCATCCTTTTCATACTGTGTATTTGTAATCTGCATGGAAGTCACCTGCTCCCCTTAGTGACAGCGCAGACTCTAGTTTGTATGCAGCTGTCTCATGTCATCACAAAGCCTCTTTCTGCTTGTAGAAAATCCACATTGGCTGGTAAGGCCGGCTCCTTGGTACCTACTGGCATTTACCCTGCACCGTTTGCTGCACGCAGGTGCTATGATAACGCATAGCTAGGCACTCCCTTGGCATGGTACCAATGTCTAAATATTATGGAAGGGTTTCTGTCTGTTTATTTAGACCAGATGACAGAGTTGAAGCTCCTCCAAGCTAGAAGTCATTTCATTGTTAGAAGTCTCAAAGCCATGCCATTAGTCTGTGTATTTCTTTGTGTCTAGTGTCCTCAGCAGAGTTGTGTGAGCGCCTGGAGCAGGAGAAAGAGGCCGTCCGAGTCACTGTGGAGGAGACCCTGCAGAGGTTGCAGGAGCAGCACCAAAATGACCTGGCTCAGCTGGAGCACAGACTGGAGGCCTTCTACCAGGCTGAGTGGGACAAGGTACACCTCACCTACCAGGAGGAGGCACACAAATGCAAGACCCTCATGGAGAAGCAGGTTCGTCCCTATAGAGATCCCACTGTGGAGAGGGGAGGGACACAGTGTCCCCGCTAACCCATTATGACCACCAGGTGTACATAATCTTTTGGCCTTATCTTTATTTTTAAATGTACAGGACAAATACAGTCAGTCAGTGGTCATGCAGGTAACTACACATTTAACCCACAACGTCCCTTTGTGGTATGCTCTTAGCGCTGGTTCATGTTCTGTACTACTCGACCTGGTGCTTGGAGAAATATCTTTCTTATAGCCTCGCTCCTCTCACCATTTATCAGAAGGGATGTCTGCCGTCATGGTGATGACTCACTGGCTAAACCAAGTGTTTGACCACTCATTAGATGTTCTTGGTAAAAGCCTTGGTAATCACGTGTTAGAATGAAAAATGACTGTAGAACTTCTTGGGTTTGAGTCACAGCATTAGTCATCTCTAGGCAGTTTTGCATTATTAAGTAATTTGTGTGTTCTGTTCTTGAAGATGACGGAGCTAAAAGAAAATCATGAAGCCATGAAGCTGGAGCTAGAGGCCAGCCAGTCACAACAACTCCAGAGTGTTAAACAGCAGTATGAAGACTCTCTGGAAGGTGAAGGAATAATACTGGATTTTAAGCTACTTTCATTCTATAACATACTGTATACATTTTTATACAATAGGTCCTTCCAATTGTTTTTAGCAGTGGTTCCCAAAGTGGGGCTCGGGAGACACCGAACTAAACATAACATCATCGCGAGATGACTTCTAGAAATCGAATAAAATTTAAAAACTATTAGAAATGGCATATCTTTGCCACAGAGACATCACCTGTGAGTCTGCTGCTCCTACAGTACATGCTGTATGTTTACTCAGCACTACAATTAATACACGGGGATTACTATGACAGATGTATTCTGCTACTAGCAGAACTATACTATATTTAATTATTATAAAATATTATGTTTGTTAAGAGTGTGTGTGTGTGTGTGTGTGTGTGTGTGTGTGTGAAAGGTTGGCAAACCTCTGGTTTAAATTTTTGTTTTGTAAGTTTTATCACCATCTTTATGTAAAAGTGCCACACAGTTTGCAGTGTTATATTTTACAATGTGGCATAATGCATTCATAATCAGAGGCATTTGAATGTTTCAAATAATTTTTACAGCTTTAATGTTTGTGTAATGTGTGAAAATTTTACATCTCAGATCTCCGGAAAGTTCACAGTCAGGAGCTGCAGGCCTTGGCCCTTACACTAAAAGAAACAGAAGCTACTCTATCTGTAAGTATTACCTTATTTTATACATTCGAACAATAGTTTCTGCACTTCTAGGCCATTTGTAAGTTGTTCGTGTGTGTGCGCCCTGTGCCCATCCACAGGGCCAGATCCAGGAGCTGACAGCAGTAAACAATGCTCTAATTGAGAAGCAAACGGCAGAGGAGAACAGGAGAAAAAGACTGGCTGAACGGAATCAGGTACTCGCAGTACCACTCGTGGGACCCTTATCTTTGTTGTTTATAGCTGGTCTTGAAATAGAACATCGCGTGATAAACCAGACATAGAGGCACCTATTTCGTCTGTGCCCTACCAACATCAGTGTAATGTATTAAACATTGCATTAGTTTTATTAAAATACAGATCCATTTTTATACCCTCTCTGGAAAAGAAAGCACACGAAAAGAGTTAAGAGACATTGCATGGCTCCCTCCTAGCAACAATACAGCCTACTAATTGAATTGACTACCTCAAATAACCCTCCCTCTCCTGATATAAATAGACTTGACAATAACAGCTGCAGCCCGCTGTCCAACTATCTGACAGGAGCACTGACTCATGGTGCAGCGTTACAACCTCAGCATACTGTATACTGTACGTAGCAGCATGTGTTATTCAAGACCACAGCACTGAGCCCTGAATAGTTTTGGAGTTGATGTATGGCGCCCCCTGTTGTGTCTCTGGATTTATGTCTCTTTGACATTTATGAGGACAGGTAGATTTGGCAGCATTTATTTGGCGTTCTTACTAGTTCCTTTCCATAACTCGTGTGTCTGTCCAGAAGGACTCCCACACCCTGTACCTGGAGCAGGAGCTGGAGAGCCTCAAAGTGGTGCTGGACATCAAGAACAAACAGCTCCACCAGCAGGAGAAGAAGCTCATGCAGATAGACAAACTGGTGAGACCTGGTGCCGATGCCTATGCCAAAAACACCCTTACAAATGATGTTCAAATTGGCACGTGATGCCAGGAGCATTCAATCCGATTGTACTGTTACTTTTCCCAGACGGAGAAAAATCTGAACTTGGATGAAAGCCTCAAGAAGGTCCAGCAGGAGAATGAGGACCTCAAAGCCCGCATGGACAGACACGCAGCTCTGTCAAGGTTTGAAAAATACTTGTTTCTCTTATCTCATAAATGATTTGTCATACGTCTGCAAGTTCATATACAGACCTTATTTGAGTTCAAGGTAGTGTACACGCTTTGCTTTGTGATTGGAATTACTGTTGTGGTTGATGCCAGTGTTACAAACATCAGAGCAAAGATGTCCTGCAGTTGTTTTCAGCTTGAGTTTGAGTTTCCAACCATTTTAACATCTTTGTTGCCCCCCCCCCCCCCCTCCAGGCAACTATCTACGGAGCAGGCGGTTCTGCAGGAGTCTCTCCAGAAGGAGTCAAAGGTCAACAAGCGTCTGTCCATGGAGAACGAGGAGCTGCTGTGGAAGCTGCACAGCGGGGACAGCCTCGGCAGTCCCCGCAAGCTGTCCCCCACCTCGCCGTCACACTCCCTCAGCCTCCAGTCCCCTCGCAACTCCTCCCTCTTCTCCAGCCCCCCTTTCTCGCCCAGATAACGATGGACCCCACCTCCTCCTCCAGGAAGCAGACCCTGTCTGATTTGACAAGAGCCATGAGACTGGACTATCCTGAAATGGGGCGTCACGGAGAGGGTGACTCCTGGACGAGTCTGAACTCTGATGTACAGATGCACCGACTGACTCTTAGAGAAATTACTCTTGCACAGAAGCACTTTACAAAGCGTGGGGGCCCATGTTCTTTGCCTTTCCTGTCTATTCAACACGGAGGGAAACAGGCAATCTCAGGACTTGTATGTAAAAATGTGCTATTTTTGTTACTCTTTTATTGTAACTGTCACCATAAGCTTGTACTCTCTGATGCTCAACACGCGCACATACATCAACACACAACATGCAGTGGGTTTGCCCTATACCTGTGGAGAAGAATCTACACACCCATGAATCCAAATACAGTCTGCGCCAGACGTGTGTGTGTGTGCGTGTGTTTATTTTTTTTTTTTTTTTTTTTTTTTTTTTGTATGCATAAACTTTATTTCTCCCCTTCACATTATAAATCCTGCCACAGAAGACTGTCATGATTGGCCAGTCATTTATCAGTCGTAATGGCTAACATGCCCCTGCCAGCCACTATACTTGCTAGGTACATTTAAAGATGACGTTAATCCATTCAGAATCAGTTGAAACCGTTCGCTGTTAACACCTAGAATAACCCTCCATGCATTTTAAGCATTTCAACTGTTCAACATGTACAATATGTGGCCTCAAATATACTTTGTTTTCCACTCTTGTTGATTTGACCAGCAGACCAATCCAGGGGATTGTGCATGTCTCTCAGGAGTCCCTCACTGAATCCACTTACTGCAGCTTTAAAGGTAGGGTCTTTACAAAGAGTCGAAAAGGATATGCTTTGCTTAAGCCTGTCAGGGACACCTTGGCTGTACCATAACAAGTACACTTGTAAGGATGTTGACGTTCTTAGTGTGTTGACCCTGTTTTAAATATGCAATTAATAAAGTAATTTTATCTCATCTTATGACAATTTTATGACTTTTTTTTTTTTTTTTTTTTTGTTCTAAAGATGTAGATGCATTTTGCATGTTTTACTATAGTGCTTTAAGATACAATGAATATAGATGTAACCAACGGCAACTAATCCTGTTCAGTATCTGTTCAGAGACGAGTGGAAAATACAGCAAGTGTCATAGTGAACCAAAATAAGATTTGGGCCTGCAGTTCACATTCCACATACGGAGTGCATTAGGGCCTTGGCCTGGCAAAGGATTCAGCTTAAAAGCTAGACTCTCTTCCTTGTAGCATATAGTGCTAAAGAGAGAGTGTCTTGCCACTGTAATATTTCTCTCCATCATTTGAATCCCAAATATGTACATTAAATAAAGTTGTTTTTTTGCTTTTTTTTTTAACTGGGCAAATACACACCATGTCACCAAAACCCCATCCTTCTCAAAATGATATAGCATTCTGCAATGATTCACATCTGTAATGTAAATTGATGCTGTTCTCGCTTGATCTTTATTATAATAACATAATCAACAAATTATAGATGCATTCAGTTTTCCAGACGAAACTTGCATTACTACTATGAATGGTTGTCCAACGCTCGTTGATGTCTCATAACATAGTTGTATAGAAGCTATTGAGCAGTAATGCTGGTCACCACCATAGTCGTGCCATGCTGGTTCTTAGCTGTGCAGATGTACCTCCCAAAGTCATTGGTCTCCATGTCCTCTACAGTGAGGACACTCTGGGAGACCCGGGTTGTGTGGCCCATACCTCTGTTAACCAGCCTCCAGGAACTCTTGATGTCCACAGGACGGTCCTATTAAAAACATAATTTGATTGGTGCATGTTGATATTGAACAGCAATATAAACTGACTTGAGTAGACTTTGACATTGATTTCCAGTGTTTCTCTCTCCTACCTGACCAGGGTAGGACCAGGTAAAGCTCACGTCCACGTCTGGCTCTCCCAGCACGATGCATGTAATGTTGACGACGTCGCCGCCTCTCAGAGACTTGGAGGAAGCTTCTAGGCTGACGAAGGGAGGCCCACTGGGAACTAAAATTACAAAGTAAATGAGGAAATTAATTATAAAATGCTGCCCTGCAAGTTTCTCCTGTTTTAATCTTTTAAGACTTTTTTTGTTTTATACCAACCATAAATACTTCACCCACACAGTAATGTGGTAGCTTTTTTTTTTTTAATTTATTTTTTTAATACGTCTTCAGCTGCCAGTCAGACCTGAGATTTATTTTACCTGAGCCACACACTATTTCCATTTCATACATTCCTCCTCTGCAAGCCAGTATTTCAGTTGGCAGGCTAAACAAATGAGCAGCCACAATGTTTTTGACAACTGAAATACGCCCTTTTTCTGGAAGCTTTGAATGCTACCAAATATAACCTTTCTAATTCATGATTTATTAAGGAAGTCTATAGTCCCTCCCCAGCTCACTATTCACATTTAGACATGTAAGTGCATGTGACAGTTGTGAACAGTTTGAACCTGTGGTTGCTCTAGGAGGAGAGGTGTGGGAGGGGCATGTGGTTTCAGAGTTCAAACCAAACCTTTTTTGTAACACTGGTTTCAACCACATGGAAATTTCAAGGCACAAATCGAGGAGTGTCTCTTTAAAAACAAAAAACACGCACACAAATTATATTAGTGACCATCATGAATTAGTGTGATAGTGCAAAGTTTGTACCCTCTACATAGAGCAGTTGGTACTTTGTTGATATCTGAGGTGTCCCCTTGGCCACAGCCTTGCAGTAAAAGACTCCCTGGTGTTCTGGACTGGGGTTCTGCAGGACAAATCCTTTGGTGGGGTCATAGGCTACCAGGGCCCCATCCACCGGGATCTCCTCTGGAGGGACCTCTTTATGTAAGCTCACCATGGCCAGGGGACTGGTAACACGGCAGGGCACGACAGCGGGCCGGTCTGGGCGTAGGTAAACAATCTCAAAGTGGATGGTAGAGGGGACAAAGAGGTTGTCCTTATCTGGTTGGAGGAACAGTGGCAATAGGACAGAAAATCAGTGATTTATTCTATCATAGACCCCTGGGGTGAAATATATGGAGATGATTTTACAAGTGCCTGGTCAAGTTATTAGAGAAGTTGTCCCATTATCAAAACATCACGCTTGATTTAGGCAACAGATATACTACCTATCCACCCACCACTATTTCTTTTGCCCATGAGCAAGGTAATTATTCACCTGGGAAATAAATGTAGGAGTTGTAGATTCGATCTGGATCCTTGCCACACTCTGTCCCGTCGCACAGTATGACCCAGCAGCTGTACATCCCTGTGTCGGCAGCAGAGGGCGATGTCAGGATCAACTGACCATACTTGTCACTCTGCTTAATACTGAGAGGAAGAAGATAGCAAATTGTGTAAGGATCATTAGTATTTAAGTCATATTGTGCAAATTGTAGTATATTTATGTGGTTTTATATGTATTTTTAACCAGGTTTGGTCAGGGTATTTCCATGTTGTGTACACATAATAATTGTGCAGAATTAACATTTGTCTCCAATCGCCAAGAATTCCCTCGGTTAAGAGGAACTAATTTCAGCAAAATCTGCACCAACATTGTGTTTGCATATTTACGCGGACCAAACCTTGTGGCCAAAATTACACACATGTACAAACTATGCCTTTAACAAACAGGGAGCTACTCCAGGTGAGCACCTGAGGCGCGAGTCATTGAAGGTGTCCAGGTAGGAGGGGTAGGCCCAGCCGATCATACTGCCTTTACAGCGCAGCTCTATGTCCTCTCCAGGAGTCAGAGTTGTGGTTTGGCCCAGCCGCAGGAAGCGGCCTTTGTCCAGGACCCGTGTAAGCAACGACTGGCCTTTTCCTCTGTCTTTTTCCTTCACGTTTGGGAAACGGGTCTTAATGCGCTTGCCTCCAGGACTAATGCGGTTCTCTTCTGCGTCTTTCCTGTGCTTGGCTTGTTGGCAGGCGCCTAGGTGAGCAGAGATGGAGGGTCAAAGAGGAGTAAAAGTGTAACACAAAAGAAGAAGAATAAAACTGGGAAGTCCCCAATTTTATTCTTCTTTGACCCCATGCTGGGGATGTGGAAGAATGTCATCCTTCTATCAGGCTGGGCCACTCACGGTTTAGATGGTTTCCCAACCCCTAACAGACAGAAGAGAGGGGAGTCACAGTGGTGAACAATGTTTAGCATTTTTTCCACTATCCACCACCTTCCACAGCTGTTACAAGTATGCACCTGTTTTTCATTGCTGAATCAGGACTTGTTGCCAAAATGTTTTTTCTGGCATGCTGCCAATGTAAAATTATCTAATTCTATAGGCCTATTTGTGATTATGAACCAGGCACAAATATCCTACAGACTTTGGAGACAAGTGGAGCATTCTTGCATCAATGGTTTGCATGCCTATCTGGAGACCAAGTGAATATTTTCCACCAGCTGCATCAACAGTGGAACAGGAAATCAGCAGGTATTTTATTACTGGCATGCACAACAAGTCCCGATTCTGGTTCTACAGTAGTGTCTTATTTTTCTTGAATACATGTGACACACTGTATAAACCATTTAAAAACAGTATAGCTGAAAACCTTTAGGGTATTTGTTTCCACAGAAGTGGAGTCTGAAGGAGCAGTCAGCCATTAGAAACACAGGATGCATGCCTCAGATGCAGCTGTGAGCTGCTAGACAGAAGCACACATTCATCTTTTTTCCCCATTTCAATACACTTATTCTCCCCAAGTATCGATAGATGAGAGGCAGTGAACCCCTGAAGCTTTTCCATTATGTGAAATATATCTGCTGACTTGTGTCCGACTGCACCTCCCATCCCTACGCTGGTGCTTCCAACTCATATCTATCAAAACCCCCACTTAATCCTTTTATCTTTTCAAGATTACATTGTGGTTGTCAGGCTGAAACTGAAAACTGCACTAACAATACTAAAAGTAAAAGATGGGAAGACCTGCTAAGAAAAGACAAAGATGAGGAATACAGAATAGTTACTCACCATTTTGGAGCTCCACCCAGAACACCACCAGGCAAAGGACAACACAGAGCTTCATGGTGTGTGGACAGAGAAGAATAAATGGTCTTTTCGGGGTCTTTAGTGGTTGTCCAGGGCTAGAGGGGCCAGTGAAACCTGGAAAAAAGCTCAAAGCTAAACAAGGTCAGACCTGGGTGCGCTGCAGGCTCCAGCTGCCCTCTTTAGATGACCAGCTCCATTCCCTCTTCAAAAAGAAGGGGAACAAGAAAAATAACTTCAGTTTCCTGCAGCTCACATGCTCTAATCGTTAAAAAGCAGAAATACATATTCTGGCGCCCCCTGGCGCACTTAAGAGTATAAACGCTAGAACATTGTTCCTGTTCATTAGTTTGACAAATCATTATGAAGACAGCTGGCCTCACCATTTTCTTATAACTCAAATATTCTAATGCAGATTAATACTACTTTACTCTCCTCTGCCCTAATGTAGCCTACTGTAATACAAAAAAAAAAATCAAAGATTAGTCATACTGAAAAATACATTTATTGCAATTATCAGCGTGGTTAGTAACAACTGATACTATACAATTCCATCTACATGGTGACGGACATGCACTGTGAATATAATTCTGACCCAACACTCATAATGAATGCAGAGTGCATTCCTCTACATTTGTACCACATTTACTCAAGATTCAGATCAGTGACCCGATAAATCAATTATTAATATCCAACAGCCTCAGTGTCATATGACGAAAGATACAAAAATCGTCTATCGGATTAAGATTTGTCAATACTAGGATGTAGTGTAAATCTCATAAACCACAGCTAATACCAGTTTTCATATTGTAAACTAAAGCTCATTAAGGCTAACATTCATACAGCAGGAGAGAAAATAATTGAAACACTGTTACAGTTTTAAAGCAAATTGACTCGATCCTTTGGCATGCTCAACTATGGCCGAATGACTAAGAGAATCAAAATGAAAGCATTTGCAAAGAAAGGAAATAAGGCACTTAGACAACATATTTAGACATTCACTTTTATGAATGTGCAGGTTCTGTGCACGTAAAACTATGGTATATTAGGTAGGGGAAAAAATACTGACGGAAACTTTTCCCGAGTCAAGACAATCCGTCTGTGCTTGTAGAAAGATAGCATCAAAAAGACAAACTTCAGATGAACCTGAAAATACTGAGTATAAAGTAAAAGACAAAACTACTCGTTTGTGTAGATTGTTATGGCATTCAACAAATTGTCATATTTACTTATTGTAACAGTTCATAAAGATATAGCACAACAAGGCAAAATATTAAAAAGACTACAGAAAACTGTTGCTATTAAACATCATGTATTGTATTCTTAATAAATCTTTCTGTACAAGCAAACATACAAAGGAATGAGTATTGACAAGAAAAGGCACGTCAAACCACTAAAAACATTAGTCCTTTGAAAAATAAATGTTTAATGTTAAAAAGGAAATGACCATTGCTCTCCAGTGTGTTACCTGTCCTCTTTCATCGACAGTATGTCTTCATACAATCTGTATACCGTGAGCCTCCTAACATGCCCGGTGTATGTGGTCCCATCATACCGATCTGGAGAAGAGCTGCCTGCCTACTGACACTACCTTTGGCTAGTCAATGCGCACACGACAGGAGGCACAGATGGTAAACTGCACATATGTGGTATGTCAAGGGCTGTTCCTGGGCCACCGTGTCTCCATGATGATGTCTTTTGTTGACCTGGTAGACCAAAACCCAGGTCTTTTAACACTGGCTAGTCTTCTCTGGGCAGATGAAGCACTCCTGGTCCTTTGGTCCTTCATCCACAACACCGTTCTTCTCTCGGTTTGTCTTGTTTATGGCCGGGGTGTTACTGCTGGCACCCTGGGGGGTCGGGAGCCCATGCTGCCGCTCCAGACTGTGCCACATGCCATAGCCAAAGTAGATCAGAAACCCTACAGAGAGAGAAGAGGTGATGTAGGAGATGTGTCATAAGAAAAATCCCTAATTTGTCAATAGCCAATAGCATTTATAGATGTTAGCGTCAACGGTTAAAGGGCACTCACCGACAGCCATCCACACAGAGAAACGAATCCATGTATCTCCACTCAGCTGGAACATTAAGTAGATATTAACAAATATACTCAGGATGGGCAGAAACGGCAGAAGAGGAACCTGTAACACCAAGAACAGATTGAGTTATTCCTAAAGTGCCAAACAACAGTTTGCACGACAAAGAAAGTTACAGTTCAATATAAAAGGCAGCAGAATCAGACTGGTGTTTCACGGCGCTCTTAGATGATTGCGGCCCACAGCTCTATACGTACCATGAAAGACACCTTCTTGCTGGTCTGAGGCTGTCGGCAGATGACAAAAACGCAGGCACTGAAGAGGAGAATACATGCTGACAGGGCTGTCAGGATCCACCACTCCATGCCAAGGACGGAGTGTCCATGGTATGTGGTAAGATAGCTGACCACACACACCAACAGAACTGTGGGTTGAGAAACACACACACACCTTTACCTCTTTTACATAATGACTCTCTATGATTATAAATAGTTAGTATCACATTGTAATACTATCAGAAATGTATCATTTATCAGATGCAGAAAAAAATATGAATGGCTCGTTCTCAGCATTACGTATTAATACTAAGTACTGGTAACCACTACTTAGTATTTTGAGTATTTTTTTTCAGTTTTAGAACCTAGCTAGCTACCTAACACACAGACTGCCATGTTGACCACATGAGAGGAGTTCTCCGAGGGCGTGGCGGGAGGGTTTAGGACAGAGTGTAGAGCCGAGCCTCCGCCCTTCAGCATGTTGAGGTGCGACTCCGACTCCGTCATCTCCGACTCCTCCTCAGAGGACAGGTAGTCTCTCTCGCAGTTGTACGAGCGCTTCTCCAGGGCTCCATCTGGCTGGTACCTGGAGCCCACAGCGCACAAGGTCAAAAGTGCATGACCCCCCCTGTGCAAGCACATGTACTGTATGTGCGCATATGCAAACGTGCACAATCGCTGTACTAATGTAGTCACACTGACAAACACAGTTAAGGCAATAAACATAACAAAATGTACAACAGACATAAACTCCATTGGGTAAATGATTGAAAACATGTTTATTTTAATTCAAGCTCTCACCTAAAAAGGGGTCTTAAACACTACTTTAAGAACCACTGGTATAGGTCACAGCCTATATCAAACCATGTAATCTAAACAAAACATAGACCATAAAACACTGATTCATTTCCTAATATAGAAAGTGTGTACTCATTTCTTATCACTAACCCCTTGGAACAAGTGTTGTCGTTGTACTCGGAGAGGGAAAAACAAGCACAACTGTTATTCCTAATGGTCTACCCCAAACCACGTTCCCTGGGCTTTAATTGTGAAACAATTTCAGGTGCTTTGGTTACATCATATAATTCACTTGTGGAAACAAACACGTCTAAGGCACACATGTTAACCAGGACCAGTTAAAAACACAAAAACAAGAACACACTGTGTGAATTTAAAGGGCTGTGGTGACTCATCACCTCAATGCAACAGAACAGAAATGTTCTGAAAAGAATTCTGCAAGTTCACAAAGTTTGAGTAAACACATGGGCGCACTCAGGGAGCCACCTCAGCCATTTACACAATGGAAGCATTCAGAACGATTACATAATGCTTGCAATGCAATAATGTGAGCTGTACATTACTTCAGTGGGATGACGATACTGGGGACTTTTAGCCAAAACAGTGTTGTGTATTTATCATTGGGAATATATTTTAGTGTAGGCATGTTAAGTAAGGTGGTTAAAACAGATATTTACCACCCACCTTAGAATGAGAACACACACTGCAACCAGAGTGTAGGCCAGCAGAGTTCCTATAGACATCATATCAACCAGCGCTTTCAGGTCAAACAGGAAGGCCATGACAGCTAAGGCAAGGGGGGGGGAAATAGACAGCAATGTATCACCATTCTAAACAACTGTATCGCATAATATGTTTACAACTGCAAAAGTTTTAAACAACAAAAGATATTGGAAAAGACAATATATATAATATTCATTTTCAATTGAGTACAAACAACAGCATCACCACCACCACAGCATTGACAACAGTACGAATGCTTGTTTAGAGATGAAACATACAGTAAATGCTTACAATTATGAGCCAATTTGAGCCGATTACATGCAGACACAATGGTAAAACCTTTCTGAGAAACACTGTGGAGCATATTATGTCAGTGTAGAGCTGATCTCAACACCAGGATTCCAACACAGTGCACTGGGATGTCGGTGCTTCTCACGGTTGTCTGTGTCCCTGACCCACTGCCACCAGCTGCTAGTTTAGTGTCTGGTCGTAGGAGTGTTGGTATGTACTGTGTCCCACCTGGGGGTTAACACCTGGCAGCTTCAAAGACTGTTAGCTCTGCAGCTAGCCACTAACTATATAACTAGCTACACACTCATGGTCTGTGTTAAGTTTCATAAGATATTACCACAACCCCAGCCTCAAATTATTGACCTTTTACTTTACATCAAGTTTATCATCAACTGTAGCTGTGCTGATTATGTTTAAAGTGTAACCAAACGCTAAAATAGAGGGGCAGAGGGGCATCTATAGGGACAGCGCCATCTACAGGTTGAAAATATATATGTGGTGCATTAGGGCATAGTGATGTCATTTGTCCCTACACACACTGCAAGCCAACCAGATAAAGCAATTGCAATATTGGCATTTAACCTATAGATGGTGCTGTTTCTACTGTTTTGAATAATAATGACTTGTGTGCAAGTGATTATTTATTTATATTATGTTTATTTTTTATATTAAATATTAAAGCACTTGTGGACCAAAGCGAAGCATGAACCTACAGTATAAATAAATGACTACTTATACGTAAATTATATTTGAAAGAGATAATTATCTGAATATGAAAAGGGATAATAATTCCTCAAAAGTATATTCTAATTATATCCTTATCAATATTGTTCAGCATGCAGTTAATAATACCACTGCCACCACCCATTATAATGGTTAACATGCAGCTGCAACAACAACCATAGACCATCACAGTGACTACTTTCACATGCACGTAGTCACATTCCTTTATTGTTCAGAATATGGCCCTTTTCCAATGAATCCCTATCACTAATAGAGCGGGTATGTGAAGGTAGTCAATGTTTAGAACATGCAGTTATCCCCAGCACCACCTGAGCAGACAAAACCACCTCCACCACCACCGTCCACCACCTATGAAACATGGGAGTCCTTGCCTCTGGAGCTTACCCGCAGTGGTGCCTGCCGCCATGGTGGCAGCCACAGGCGACTGCCGCTTACTCACTTTGGACATAAATTTGAACAGAATGCCATCTCGTGCCATGGCAAAGAGAATGCGGGGCAGAGGGAACATGGAGCCCAACAGGCTAGGGGAAAGAGGGTTCAAGGTTAAACAGAGGGCATTCTGGGAAGGAAAACAATACACTGGACACCTGCACAACTGTGAAAGAAACACAAGCATTTGGACACAAACCAGCCACCTATTTGGCTGATTGTAGATTGAAAATGTTATGCTTATTGACACATACTCATTTATTGATTTTTCTTAGGGTTGTGACACTGATGAATTCGCCTGCATGTTGAACTTTCACAGTTGACAGGTGAACAAAGAATCACAGCAGCGATGTCACTCAGTGTTCCCTGGCTCTCACCTGCGACTACACCGGAGGTCATAGTGGCAATAAGTGGGGTCTTCGTCTTAGGATTGATTCGGGCTAAGGCTTTGAAAAGCACCCCATCCGTTGCCATAGCATAGATTACACGAGGCATAGGGAAAATGGAGCCCAGCAGACTGCATGAGACAGCAGAGACATGCAGGACCAACACATTAGTCAAGAGCCCCAACACACCCTCTGCCTCACACACGCACATGCATGCACGCAGTCACCTTATCAGCTTGATAGCATCATTACAGTCATAGTGGCTTTCTTTTCTGTTGCACCTAGTCCCACATTCATTCAGTGTTTATGTGTAATTCAAGTTCAGTGACTTGAAACATGTCGTGAAACAGAAAAGAAAGTCATAATTACAGCTCGCCATGCTGGAGTATTCTAGTCTTGAGATACTGCATGTCCGATGCAGGCCTTTTGCAGTGGCTATACTGTACGGTATCATACATAAGACATGTAGCTTTCTCAAAACAGTAAGACTTAAGCACTGCAACCACAATATCAACCACAACAGCAATATGAATCAATCCAATATTAAAGGGACAATCCGACATTTTGTCCCAATGTGTATATAGCGCCCCCTCTTCTCAAAACAGTCCCCCCGATTTGCTATTGCAACCTTGCTTTGTTTGAAAACAGTTTGAAAACTGGGGGCACGGTTGGGAGAATTTCAGGGAGGGCGGGGGAGCAAGCTGTGGGTGAGCGAGACTAAATGCACGTGCTGAGGGAGGGGTTGGTCACGTTCTCCTGTTTTCAGGTGCGGGAGGGGTTGCTCACATCCTCGTGTTTGAAACCAAAACAGCGTTGTTAATGGCCACAAAAGAATCTCTGATTGCCCCTTTAAAGACACATACTGTATGTCCAGATGGACAGCCTCTTATTCACCATTACTACCACAAACCACAATTATTTACATGGACATGCTGCATTTAAGGTAGGAATTATGTTGATGCTCCTATTATTTTTTTATTCGCTGATATTTTCCCTAATCCCCCATTAGTCCAAGACACATTGGAGACTGCTATTGGACAGTTACCTGGTTGACAGGGCACACAGTGAGCCCACAGCGACCACGTATTTGGCCGGGCCCCAGCCCACGTACTCGAAGGCCATGGGCAGGGGGCTCTTCTCGTCCAGCAGGTAGTAGGGCATCATCAACGTGAGGGCGGCTGAGACGCCGAAATAAGCCAGGAAACACACCGTCAGTGACACCACGATGCCAATAGGGATGGCCTTCTGGGGGTTCTTCACTTCCTCGCCTATAGCGCATGCAAGCAAAATGCACACCACATTGTTGTACTTTTGTACTGTTGTACTTGTACTTGGACTTCGGTGATGCTCCCGATGTATATGTATATGAATACAGAACAATGTTGGCTAATGGCAGGCATTTGCTGGTAGCTTTTTACGCCGGCTTTATGTTGGTTTTTTTACCTCCCATGCGACTCTAATACCTTTATACCCGACAGGCTTCAACCAAGCACCAAATGCGCTGTTCTTGAGACAGATCTTGTTGAAATTTCCCTTACCCGTATTAGATGAAAGTAACGTTAACGGAAATAATTTTAACTTATTACTTCTAGAAGTAGATATTTCTTTGATGAAAAGACGCCACGTTAGCCCACATGCACGACACACTAGATAGGTGTGCTCCGATAAATTCTGACCAGGCTGCAGTTTGCATTTGTGGCTTTGTTACAGCGTGATCAATACAAATTTTCCCAAAAATACATTTAAAATGGAGACTGAAGTTAATGAAACTTTATAAAAGTAACATTAACTTCATAATTCATTTTTAAGACCTGTCAAAATCGTATTTAAGACATTTTTAGGCCTAAAAATCTGATTTTAGACTTTTAAGGACTTTTTTAAAGGACCTACGGAAACCCTGTAAAATACATTTTATTATATTTTGTCCTTGGGAAACTTTCCCAAGGACCCTCTGCAGTTCCATTACAGACCCCTAGAGAACCGCATAACCCAGGTTGGAAACCATTCTTAGGGTTCAATGGCATATTTGGCCTCCAGCTCAATTTGGGAACTCTCCATTCAATGTGGTATTGGTGGTCCAAATATAGGTATCTGCAGGCAATTGCATCACCCTCAACCAATCAGACAACGTTATGATTCATGTTTTTTTATATAAACACAGGCACCACTTGCTGTCTTCGTCATCAAGTTATTGGCCGGAATTGTTCTCCAGAAAGTCACAAATGGTTTTCAATGGAGAGTTCCCAGACTGAGTAGTAGAATGAAACAATGTGTCCTTGTGCAAGGTGCCTAAAGCCCCTTTCTGCTCTATAAAATAGATGACACCAGTGTGCTGCACCTGTTGTTGCAATGCAGTCAAATCCAACAAAGGCATAGAAGCAGGTGGCAGCTCCAGCTAGGGTCCCACTGAAGCCAAAGGGCATAAAACCTCCCACTCCATAATCACTGCTCACATTGGCTGTCACGGTTAGATTCCTAGAAACACATTAGATTTGTCATTTTGGCAAGTGTATGAAAAAACGAGAAGATAATGGTTGATTATTGCTGCTAGCAGTGTGTGTAAATGACCACCTACTCAACTAGCGACAAATTAGAGATGTCACATTGCTGAAATAGTCTGATTAACGTAATTGTAATTTTACATTTAAGTTGTAAGTTTAACAACTTAAAAAACAGTGTGTAAGTTTAACACACTGTTTTACAAGCAAAGTGGGCCGGTCCATGTGCAACATCAGCCTGACGTATTACCTTGTCACTATGGTGAAATTAATGAGAGACTCCTCAGATATCTTCCAGTTCACTGGGTCTCCTTTGACAAAGCCGGAGATGATGACAAACAGGAGTACCAGCACGTTGATGGCAGTGAAAATTTTATTCACCCAGGCAGACTCCTTCACCCCAAATGACAGCAGTCCTGCGGAAGGTAAAAGACAAAGTGACACTCTATTGATCCCTGTAGGAAAACTATCTTCTCCCTTTCTCTGGGACAAGAAAAAAAAAAGGGATTTCGTGTAATGGGGGGTGTGGGTGCGGTTTAAGCGATGTCTGCATAGGGGGAGGGAGGGGAGGGAGTGTCGGGAGGTGTGGTTCCCTGGACTTGGGGAGTAAGGGACAGGTGTGGGCAAATATTAATCACCTGTCGCCACAGAAAAGTACACACGGAAGCTGGTGGGATGAGGAAGCGGGAGGAGGATGCATTAATATCCGGCTTATTGCTATACGTATGACAGGCATTGTAAAAGCTCTGTGTGCTGATTATTATTATTATACATCTCTTTGTCTCTTGTCTCCAATTGGAAACTAAGAAGACATTCCGTTGAGCTGATTCAACTAGAGGATTCTTTTTGGGTCTTAGGGGTCTTATTAGTGTTATAGCATTGGTGGTGGGTCCCGACCCAAAAGCTGGTGTGGAGTGAGTCGCGGATGTGGGCTTCAGCTCTGTCAAAAAGTCAAACTTTTATTTTTATAAGTTTACCGAACTTCCGATGGTGCACTTTTATTTTGAAAGGTTTGTAGGTGTTTTGAACAGTGCATACAGTGTATTGTGGATTGGTTAGGAAATTAAATTATTTTTGGGTCGTGACTTAATGACTAAGGACAAATGTGGGTCCTGAGGTTAGACCTGTTGAGAGCCACTGGCTTAGGTCATCTTTAAAACCCATTGGAATAAAACCTTTTGTTGAAAACTACTTTTGATGTGGCCTTGAGGAATGCACTTACCTCCCAACAGGTCAACTGCCACTAAATATTTAGAAAACATAACCCAAACGTCCTGCCATAATTTTATTGGATTAAATTCACTGTTTTCCCCATGCAGACAGTTGTTATTGGAAAGCTTACCAGAGAGTAACAGTATGAGGCAGACGGCAAAGAAGTCAGGGTACTGAGCCAAACCAGGAGAGTTCATGCTAAAGTAGGTTTTACAGAAACGCTCTATATGTCCTCCTATCAACTCATCAAAGGTACCACTCCAAGCCCTGGCTACTGAAGATGTACCTGTAATAAAAAAGTAGAGTCTATTGAAAGGGAAAAACAGGATATGACAAAAATAAGATCACTGCATTGAAATACTTCAGAACTGACCAATCACGTAAGAGAGGATAAGGTTCCATCCAGTGATAAAGGCCCAGATCTCCCCTACAGTCACATAACTGTAAAGGTAGGCAGAGCCTGTCTTGGGAACGCGGGCGCCGAACTCTGCGTAGCATAGACCCGCCATGACAGAGGCCAGAGCGGCGATAAGGAAGGAAATGACAATGCTCGGGCCCGAGTCCCCCTTAGCCACCTCTCCAGCCAGGACATAGACCCCGGCCCCCAGCGTGCTGCCGACGCCCAGGGCAATAAGATCCACCGTTCCCAGGCAGCGGCATAGCTTGGAATCCTCCAGGCTGCTCATGTCCACCACTTTCCTCCGAACCAGGGAGCGACCGAACGACAAAACCTGACCCAGCATGATGACCTCGACTGTAGGTGCTGCCAGAGATGGGAAAAATGGGTGAAAAGCCATTTGTACACAAGAATAAGTGTGTATTTGATGCACCATGCATCAATGGGTGGTTAGTTTAATTGTTTGAGTCAGTACAGGTTTATACATATCATGTACAAGAGAATGTAGAATGTAGAATAGTATACTAGTAGACTACTATAATGAAACAACAGCTCAAAAGAGAAAAAAAATCAATGACACAAGTTGATGGGTTAGCATGGGCACTCTGACTACGCAGAGCCCCATACGTCGCACGGTGTGTTATGACACATTCCCTCCCGAGAGTTGTGCAACAGTAGCCCTGTTGGTTTGTGCACGTTGTGAACGGGAGAGCCTTTCCGCATGCTTGCAAGCTACGTTACGTAAAACGCCCACGCGCAACATCCTAGTGCAATTGACTAGGGAGTGCGGTCACACGTAATCTCCCTCCGAACTTCTGGTGAAACTTGGCAGGTCTGCTGTCAGTATGTAGGCTACTCACCACTGCGGACCAGGAGCACCCCACAAGCCTTGCCGTTTGATGCTCCGACCCAGTCTTCTGGCCATAACAATTTGGCCCTTGTCAAATGCACTCAGGTCTTTAGTGACATGTGCAGTTGTTTGAGATAATGAGCGTTATTCGCTTCATCTGTAAGTGTGTAAGTGTAAGTATCTCAGTACATGGTTAATAATGTGTATCTTGGTACTCTCAATATTTGAATAAGGGCTTACTTTTTCATATTCAATGAAAAAGTATGATAATTGCGCAATCACAGATTTTAGAGTTTGAGCTTGTTTTGGCAGCACCTGCGTTGAAGTTTAAACAGCTCATACTACTCTTTTACCCCTAAAAAAATACAGAAAAGTTAAAAAGGCAGTAATTAGATAACACAGGGAGATGTGGAGCTGTTGAGACAGTTGGACTGTAGCCTACAACCTGCGACATACAGTACAGTACGTGTGTCAGGAGCACAGTAAACCGTACTGTAGCTTTTAATTGTCCCATTCTGACCTATTGTCTGGAGTTATGATGCAGATCTAAGTACTCAAAGGGCAGCATTCATGAGGGGGGCCATGCATTCTGCGGTACTATGACACAATAAGTGCATTCCAATAACTCCACACACTAATTACAGTGTTTCCAGTGTTCCCATGAAAGTGAAGCTGTAATAACTTTAAAAAAATATATATAACTGACATTAATTCAATATTTGAAGGGAGTTTTGAGCTTTCTTTTGAAGCTAAAGCTTTTGAGCAGTGCTGTTTTAAATGAAAACAGAAATAAACTAACACTGACTACTGTTTAAATGCATTTTGATTAAGTGTGAACTTAAGGAAAGTTCCTACAAAGAGCAATGTTAATACAGTATTGTATCTGAACACTCACATACAGTTGGGCTACATAAGATGAACATAGATGTGTGTAGAGATTGGAAGGGTATACAAACCCACGTCAGGAAATATTATTTGACAAAAGAAATGCAGTGCATTACAACAATTTCTATAATCATTGTTAATGGTAAAACCACTCTGAAATCTACAGGAATGTCATGCATGCATACTCCAGCCAAACACCTACCTTTTAGAATGACACAAAGTCAAAATGATGGCAAGAAAACCAATGCACCTCCAATTTACTTTCATATGTTGAAGGGAGCCACTAGGTCAACTGTAGAAGGAGCACAGACAAATGTCAGTAAGTAAGTATGGATCCCAAGTACTGCAGCCTCAGTACTAAACTTTATCACTCTGCTCTCAGCTGGTATGTAAACTCTATTGAGCGCTGCTTTTACTCTAGGGTGGGCAGAAAGGAAAAGGGGAGGAGAGACAGGGGGACAAGGGTGGGTTTTCAGGTCCATGATTGTGGTCCGGGGAGCCAATATTACACTGTAAGCAGTGCGCACACACAGGTCAATGGCCCACATATGGATAACGGGGCCTCTCATCAGCAGGCATTTTGTGCCCATTTTTCTTGTAGAAATTGGGATTTCTAATGCATACGCAGGCCAAACAGATCCCAGCTGCCTGGGTACTTACTGACCACTGATAAATGGTTGGGCAACTGACGTTGACAAACATTGAAACAGACACGTCTGTTTACCCAGTGCAGCCCAGAGGAGTGCTGCTAAAAGCATGAGTATGATTGGTCAATGAAGGGTGGATGAGCTACAGCACTGGCTGGGGTTGAGTCCTTTTAATGGAACATAGGTGTTGCGCAATGTTCCCTGAGTTATTGGAGTCTGGACATCACAAAATCAATTACATGTACTCTCTGTGGGACGGCGCCAAAGACCTGGCATTTCCAGAGCAACCGCATTTACAAGTTAGGGCTCCTAACTTCTTTTGTGAAGTAATCTTCTTTTCTGCACAGCACTGTAGAGTCTGCTGTGGAGTGCATTTCTGCCAAGTCCAGCTCCAACCAGCTTAAGACCTCAGTGGGAAGGTTGCAGCTGGTCGAAGAAACACTGCCCAGCGAGGACACCAGCAACTGTGGAGCATGACAACAATCTCTCTCAGTTTGTCTGTTAGACCCAGCAGCCAGTATACTTTCAGTATCACAGCCAATTGCTCATCAAGCCTTGGCTGCTACAACCGATTATCTGAGCCGCATCAAAATGGGAAAGCAAATGCCATCCTTAATGGTGGGTAGACTGGAGTCACCACTGCCAAAGTTAGCTCTTTGTCAATAACGCTTGCATGCATGCATGCACACACACACACTCACTCACACAAGCTTATAATTCAGTCTTTGTAGACATGACAAAGATAAATCCAAAATAGGAATCTAAAGGGGTTTATAGTATTTATTTTATAAATGTATTATAATATTCTGTATTAGAGATTTTCTGGAGGAAATATTTTTCAAATAATACATATGATTTTTTGACTTCGTAGGCCAGTGACCGGTGCTTTTTTTATTGTTAGATAAATGCTTTCCTTTGGCTTTGGCAGTAATAATCAATTAATATGCTGTAATCATTGTTGTAACCATGGTTTGAATGAAACAGTCAGTGGCTTACCTTGTTTCATTGTTGACTTATACTAATTGCGTGAAGCCATTTGAATGCATTCGTGCTCCAGTGGCTGACTGACCTAGCTTTGAAAACGTCGGATATGGTCAACAGATTGAGTGCTGTTTGCCATGCAGGAATTGGCCTACTCGCTCCACTTAACACTGGTGTCACCAGGAAATGTTGGAGTGAACAATTACTGATAAGCCAGACAACAGCTCAAAGTGGAAGCATTTAGATACATTAATAGAGCCGGAGTGCCTTGGAGTTAAAAACAGAGTTAATTGAATGGACCATATATGGTCCATTCAATTGAGTTGTATTTTTTCGAAAAAATACAATTGAATTACATAACATGGGTTCTTAAACTAAATGTCCCACATTCCATACAATCTAATCTGTCTGTGACAGTGAAGGTCCGATTTAAAAGATTTCTCAGGAAGAAAGTCTTCGTCATGTTTAAGGAAAAGAAAAACTGTATTTCTCTGTACCAACACAAAGCCTCTAAATATTACTACATGCTGGACACTGGAGCCGGAAGACATCACTTAATCCTATTATTCTCTTTTTTTATTAGCTAGTAAGATGCAGCATACTTATGTTCCCTTGTATTAAAGCCTACTAATGAAAATAATGTACTGTGGTTCTTTGTAGGCTATAGCCTAGTGTACAATATAACCATTTCAAAGCTTGATATACAGGAAAGGTCAAAGCCAATTGAGAAATACTGTACAGAGCAACATACAGTACAGTTACTGTCCCTTCCAGTGAGGAGATGGTATGTTTTAATGCCCACACTGAAACATCAGTGACCTTATGTAACCTCAAACATTTCCAAAATATTACCAAGAGGTCTAAATTTCACATTTCTAAAACATAAATTATACTAATCAGTCTAAGAAACTCTAGCTACAAAGGCATTATGTCCCCTATGGTCAAGGATTATTTAAAATCCTTTTGGCCTCATTTTGGATCCCATGGGACAGATGATGTCCAAAAATGAATTCCAAAGTGGCTTCATGATTTGTTGAACATCTACTGCAGTCTGTTGACCCAAAATGACTTCATCCCTACAGTAATGGATATTGTAATGTATAATAACATACATTTTAATTCAGGGATTATTTAACCTAAACTATCTTGTTTAGCACAGATAAACACAGCTTTTTTATTATGGTTCTTTATACAGCTAGATAAATAGGTGAGTTAAAGAGCATTAATTAGCCTATGCATACTGTACATGTACTTCACACTTAAACTAAGTCATGTTTGTCATTGGTCACCTCTAAAAGGTAAGTGGATGATAGGCTGCATGAGAAAGTTAGAGTTTACAGCCCTTATTGAGTATTGGCTCTAAACGGTCCCTCTACGCCACATTTATAGTCAATTATGTAATAATTTCCTATAAATAATCGTATAATATGTTTTTACTCTTTGAAAATAATGTAACTACTAAATAATTACTATCCAGCAAAGATAACATATATATAAAATTGTTTACAGCTGGTTTAATAGTAATTTAACTACAAATTATTGTAATTCCTGTGCAATAATGGATTTTTACCAAGATATATTTTTTTCTGTTGTATTTTCAGCAAATCTGCCAAAAGGGGAGTATATATTAAACTGTGTGGTTCCTCATGCATGACCACAGCCCAGAAGGAGAGAGGGGCTACCATACATCAAAAAGTCCATCACTTCTGCTTAGTTTAGCCTAACAGCTTGTTTCAAATTCCCTCTATTGGCCTGCAACTGAGGCTATGCTGCAGATCAAGTAGGAGAATGACAGAATACACTCTAAAACTAAATAAATGAAGAACTCAATAAAATAACTTGATGACAAAACTAAAAGACTTGTGCCAACATTGTACCAACATTCATTATCTGTTGACTGACATAATCCTTTGAATGGAGGATGAGTGACATTATAAACTGGTCTTCTCTGTCTTCTGAATCCAATAGATGTATAATTAAATCAATAATTTAATTAATTAATATTTTTGTAATAAGCGGTAGTTAGTAACGTTAGTTAGTGGAAGTTTGTGTGAGTGAGTGAGAATCTGTAGTAAGTAGCCTACATAATATTAACAACAATTCACAGGCCTATAAATGAACAGGCTTGCAGCATATTCGAACCAATACTAAACAAAACTCAATTTACCATTGTAGTTTCCAAGTAAAAAGCAACAACAAAAGTTAAAAGACGTTAAACCTCAAGACGTTGTCTTAACCATTATTTTATCAAATGATTTCTACACTGCCTTTTTTCACCTTGCCGTAGTAATCACTATTGAAACAATACAGTTCTTCGATTACGAAGCACTTTCACTTACTTTTTGCGGTTCCCAGCTGGACAGCAATGTCAATTTTAAACTTCAGTTTGTTTGCAAGAGAACCCCCCCCGCCCCCCCTCCTCCACCACGTGGTGCCGCTGCTGCCTGTGGTTGGATCTGTTATAGGGGGTCAAAACGTCTGGCTCTGGCCACAGCATGAGAAGCAGCAAATAACGAGTATACTGTAGATGTCTATAATACTAAAGGCGTAGGCCGTTCAGAAGCTCTCGACTGGCTGAATGCTCTTTTGTTCTCATTTTGTAATTTTAAAGTCACAGCGCGTAACGGGACAGGCTCTAGGACCATGAACTGTACTGTAGGTAGCTCAAGAATGGTTATGGCCGTGATGATTTGATCTGCACTGTAGAAAAATGTTAATGCTAATATATCATGTCTAGCATTCATACGATATCAACAACAATCTAAATTTTAGTATATCGGGTAATATTGTGGTTGATCACAGAGAAGTTGTACGGTTATCTTTTCACTGCACAGTGATGGAGCACATCCGATTACCAAAGGTAACCACGGATTTGATTTACACCCATGACATTCTCCAGTCACTCGAGTGATATGAATAGTTGACGCTGATATTGTAGTCCATTACATATAATTATAATTTACACTTATACACGTAGGATCCATAATGATTTTTACAAATGGTGTGAGTCGAGCCACGTATGCAGCTCAGTTCCTCCTGTTCCCCGTCAAAGTGACGGTGGATTTCCGAATACCACAACGGTGCAGAATACATCTTTTTTTTACTGAGAGCTGTGGATCTAGTTAATCGACCTGGTGAAGATATAGGATGCTGTTCTCCCTCTTCCCCTCCTCCAGGTGGAGAATGTCAGACTAATTGACAGAATATCTCCCAGAAGGTCTACTGTTGGCACATTGTACTTGACAGCCACTCACACCATCTTTGTTGAGAGTGATCCTGAGATCCGCAGTGAAACATGGGTACACAGTTACTTAACTTTATTAAAACTTACTGCATACAGTATGAGTATAAGCTACTGTCAATTTTAACTCCTCACTCTTTCTATCTCTTGCTTTCTCCCATTTGTCAGGTACTTCACAGTTTGGTGTGCAGTGTGGAGAAACAAGCGATCACAGGCATGGGATGTCTTCTTTTCATTCACTGCAAGAATTTCCAGGTTCTCCATTTTGTCATACCTAAAGAGAAGGACTGCCATGAAATTCAAGTGTCCCTACAGCGCCTCTCTCAACCAGGTGATATTCCTAGGTTTAGGCTAGAGGCCATTAGAATTGGTTATTGTCTTTGGCAAATATGATTTTGGATCTCTACTGCCCTCCCTACCCTCTCTGATCAATTGAACTTTTGTTAAACCCTTGAATTTGTAGCTTTCTTACCTCAATATAAAGTCTGACTTTTATGCAAAATATAATCCATTATTCTCTGACAGGAACTGTATCAGTAATTTTATCTGTCATTCACTTCCATTTCTAAAAAATATATTTCTAAAGTGTTTACAAACCTGAAAAGCGGATCCCCATTTGTACTGGTGGCATGTATTTTCAGTTTGCAGAATCAAATTGCTGTAGTGTTTTTCATGCTTTACGTTTTGCACGTTTTGCACGTTTTGCAATAAAACTTGAAATACACCTTTTTAATTCAATTCTACAATAACAAACTGGAGTATTTTAAGAAAGCATAAAATCAGCAGAGATAGCAATCGGTTTTGTAGATACATTCGAAATATGTTAATGAGTAACAATGGAAGTGAGTGACAGATGAATACATATGTGGGTTGCCGGTTTCACACATACCAAACTTGGGCTTATTTTATGGCAAATGTTACTTCAGACTTAATATTGAGGAAGCTACAGAGTCGAAGCTTTAATAGAAGTGAAACTAACTAAATGAAAATAGGCAGGATAGTCTAGTGGTCTGGTTGTTTGACTCTCAGCCGAAAGGTCATGGGGTTTGGTCCCCAGTGTCGGCCTACCTGCTCCTTGATACTTATTTTGTACTCACTGTAAGTCGCTCTGGATAAAAATGTCAAGTTCAATTCTGCTTTAAGCCAGTATTATGTCTTGCAGAACAATATGTGGAGCTTTATTGCTACTCCTATAACTCTAAACTTAATGAGGAGGGGAGACAAAGGGAATGGGATTTCCTGGATCTCAAGGCTGACTACAGAAGACAGGGAATCCCAAACTCTCTCTGGAAACTTTCCCCTGTCAACCAAGGCTACAAGGTCAGTAGTCTACACGTATAGCCTACACGTATAGTCCACCGTTTGATCCTACAAAATGTACACATTACAACTGCTCAGTTTTTAATCATTGCACTTACAGGTAAGTGAGTCCTACCCAGAAGACCTTTATGTACCTAAATCAGCCACACCACAAGTCATAGTTGGGAGTTCCAAATTTCGAAGCAGAGGCCGTTTTCCTACCCTGTCATACTACTGCAAAGAAAACCATGTAAGTTGTATTATTGTTATTCTTATATTTTGTTGCCATGTATTTTATTTCTGTCTTAATGAGATGTCATAAACCCTAGACTATGTGTACAAATTAAACCCTTGATGCTGTGGCTTCTTTACCTCATCACGCTGACATACCTTGTGAATTAACCCCTCGCTCGCGGTAGGTGCTAGACCATTGAAAGTATGTTTTTTGAAGCAATGGAAGTCAATAGTGTACGAAAATACGAATTCAGTTCCGTTCCCCAAACAATGGATTATACAGTTTGCGGACTTATTATTTAGGTTAGAAAGCTACAGTGTTGAGTGTTTAACAAAAGTTCAATTCTGCCACAAATGACTAAATTCATAATCAGAGACACTTAAAAACACTTACTGATTTGATGGTATTATTTCTTTTTCTTGCCAGAGGTTCCAAAAATAGTCCTCTAATAAACAAATATTATTTCAGACATACAGTAGAGTAGAGTTTATGTACACTGACAGAGAAAGACAGTAAATTACGGTTTGGCATATAGATAAGTATACATGACTTATTACCAAAGCCTACAATCTAGCAGTAATGATATATCGTCAGAAAAGTACAGAATCTGAATATGAACATATATTTTTGATTCTGTTCGCTTTTGATTGGACGGTTAGAAATGTTTTATGTGTTTGAGGTCAGCTTCCCAGGGCTTAGGGTTCAGTATGTGGAACTTTGAACAAATGGCTTCACTCTGTTGTTTGAGCCAGAGGGAGTATGACTCAAAGGTCGCTCGTTGCTCCTAAATAGAAATATGAAATTGATGAAATGTATTGTGCAAGTATAAAAATATTACTGCTGTTGTTATTATTATCTACCACTATCCTTTCTTTACTGCTCTCATGAGTGGCTATCCATTTGTGAGATGACTTCAACATAATGAATTAAAAACGTTTTTACTATTATTTTTAAACCAAAAAAAATATTTCTTTTGTGTTCATGGTTTTAATATATTTTAATGCCTCGATTATGCTATGAAAGAATGGCCATGGCTCCAAAAGTTAGTAAACCACTGCATAGTAAATGACTGTGCTACATAGCCAGCGATTAAACCTTAGTCCCTTTTTGTCTATCCAGGCTGCCATCTGCCGAAGCAGCCAGCCCTTGTCTGGCTTTAGCGCTCGCTGCCTGGAGGATGAACAGATGCTCGAGGCCATCGTGAGGTCCAACGCCCGCAGTGACTTTATGTATGTGGTGGATACCAGGCCCAAGGTGAGCCCTTTTTGGCAAAGAAATGGCCTTCATAAACACAAGACATACAGTACTAGGATGTATGTTCAGGTGGGCTTTATTTTGCACACAGGGGTTTGCAGACTGGGTGTCCTCCCAAAAAAAACAAAAACCTTGGAGACATCCTTTGTTTCATGCTGGCTTGAATTATTTTGAGGATTATATGAAGAACACATGGCTAGAAGAATAAGAATACGTTTTACTCACTTGCTCTTGAAAGTTGTAGTTGATTCAGTTGTAAATCAGTGCAGAACATCAGATTGGAAACCTTCAACTTTGAAGGTTCTTTTTCTAGCTACTTTAAGTGTCATATCTTTTTAGCTGAATGCGATGGCAAATCGAGCTGCAGGAAAAGGCTATGAAAATGAAGACAACTATTCCAACATCAAATTTCAGTTCCTTGGTATTGAGAACATCCATGTCATGAGGAACAGCCAACAGAAAATGCTAGAAGGTAATAATTAAGTCACACTAAATACACATTGGCCTCACATCACGGCATCATTGACTGAGCCAGCAGTGGTGCGATATGCCATGAATATTGCTGGAAAAAAAACGTGCTAAACCATCACTTAATGTCTTATCATCAGGCGCATAGCAGGATCTCATGCTACCTCTGTGTCTTTCATATCCACCCATGCATATGTGCATGCTGTGCGATTGGGCCTCAGATGGGCCGTTAGGAGAATTTCTGCGTAATGTGCCGTGGTGCTTCTAGAAAGATTCTAAATCCATCTGGATTTCATTTCTGAGCTATTTTGGTTTCCTGGAGTGGACAATCCAGGACCTTATCCCCCTAAGAGAGACTGAGGGCGTGAGAATGATGTGATTTAAGTATGAAAAGTCATAGATGGTCTTGGATGTGATAATGTCAAGCCCCCCCCTTGGCAGAACCTATGGGCAGAACACAGTTGGACGCTTTAAATGCTGGGCATGTTGCCTGTTTTTTCTTTACCTCTCAACTCCCTTTACACTTCAATCTGAATCCCCCCCCCCCCCTCCCATTAAAAAAAAAATTAATAAAAGCAAACAACGAAAGTGAATTTTAATCATTGTTCAGGTGAAATCCTTTCCCAGTAGGTTGACTGAACCCATTCACCTGGGCATGCTCTGTTATTCTTGTGAACCCTGACATTACGTTAATATAAATTGTGAAGTCAGAAAAACACTTTGTCACATCTGTCTTCTGCTCCCTGGCTACACCTACTGAGATGAGAACTGACGTAATGTGTATGTATTTATTATCCTTATCTACAAATTAGTGTGTTTAAGAGACAACTTAAAAATAGGCTAGTTTATGTGTTTGCCAATGACTTTTCAAAAATGTATGTTGAACTGATAAAAAATGTACTTTTATTTGATATTCAAGAAAAACAAATAGGAAGACATTAAGGTTGATGGTAACAAATACACAGCATATTTAGTCTTGTCTGTATTATTTTCATTGGCCATGGCCATGTCATGTACAGAATTCATAAATATCAAACGTTAACATTGACCTGGGAGGAAATGAAAAATCCTGCTGTACCTGCCCAACATGGTATCCCACTGGCCTACATTTTGTCTTGCCTTGCACAAATTCCCTACAAATTAATCTCTCAGTAGGTCCGTGGCATTTCGAAGGGGAATGTGAGGTTTAATAATGTTTGGTGATCCGGTACGCTCCATGCTTCCTGCCAGTGAGACTGTGTTGTTTGCTTACAGTGTGTGAGCTACGTTCCCCCTCCATGTCAAACTTCCTGGAAGGTCTGGAGAGCTCAGGCTGGCTGAAGCACATCAAAGCTGTCCTCGATGCTGGCATCTTCATTACAAAGGTCAGTCTGGAGCTTAAGCCCCCCTGTCTGCCGCAATATTGAACTCAATGTAGCCTCAGGTGCATGTTAAATATTTTGCATGTGTGTCTACTGTACATTTTTGTGTCTCCGCAGGCTGTTGCTGAGGAGGGTGTCAGTGTCCTGGTTCACTGCTCAGATGGTTGGGATCGTACTGGCCAGGTGTGTTCAGTGGCCTGCGTGCTTCTGGACCCCTTCTACAGGACCCTTAAAGGACTCATGGTAGTGTACCTACTGGCCGTTTTGCTTCTATAGTTTATGTAATGATAAATGATTCATAGGAACTACGCTGATTTATTTTAAACATGTCAAGTTTCCCTTTTAGAAACAATCCAAAAGTTCCCTTTTTCATTGGAAGGGAATGGACCCACTTGTCAGCTGGGCACATTGTTCACCCACATTGTGACTGTAATTAACAATAACGTCAGAAGCTCTGCTTAAGATGCTTACCGTTTGATCATAAGGATTTTCTCTGTCTGGCTTGGGCTTTGCCAAGAAGCTCTACCTGGGAGTTAAATATGAAAGAAATCCCTGCTTTTACAAATGACCTTGATGTCATTGGAAAATGACCACACACAGAGGGTGAGGCGGTTCACAGGTTCAGCAAGGATTTACAGTGCACTGTACCACGTCAACGCCGTGGTTTATAAAACCAGAATCATCCTTATTCTTCAGCCTTCGGTGTCTCTTCAATGTCACTTAGGTTCTCATTGAGAGAGACTGGGTCTCGTTTGGACACAAGTTCTCTCACAGGTTTGGCTTTAATTGATGAATTATTGATCATTTTCAAACATAAAACAACTACGCCTTTTAACTTGAGCCTTTGTGTTCAAGGAAACCTATTCACCTCACTCTCCAGATGCAATCACCTGGATGGAGACCCTAAAGAGGTGTCCCCCATCATCGATCAGTTCCTTGAGTGTGTGTGGCAGCTGATGCAGCAATTCCCCTGTTCCTTTGAGTTCAATGAAAGGTTCCTCATCACCATCCACAACCACATTTACTCCTGCCAGTATGGCAACTTTATTGGCAACAACCAGCGCGAGAGGACAGAGTTGAGGTGAGATTTAAGGGTTTTAGAGATTTAAAGGTGCGGGGGCAGGTTAGTCTAGTGGTCTAGGTGTTAGACTCCCACCCAAAAGGTTGTGGGTTCAAGCCAGTTGGCCTACTTGCATCCTTGAGCAATAGATGCCTAACCCCTATCTGCAACATGTAATTGTAAGTCGCTTTGGAATAAAAGCATCTGCTAAATGAGCAAAATTGTAAAAAAAACAATTAAGTCTGCAGCTATCATCCCTTTCTTGTCCTCGTCACCGCATACACATTTGGCCAAAGTCATGGCTCTGAGAGGATATTGAGTTTAGCAAAGAGAATAGACAACCAGGAATACGCTTCAATTATTTACTAGACGGGCTAGGAATGCAGGACAAACAAAAAGGTTTTGAACACTTTTGAAGGTCACTATGTTTTGCCCCTCATTCTTTGCCTGTATTTACTCCTTGTCCATTACTTGACATTCATGATGACATCCTTTTTGACAGACTGCGTGAGAGAACAAACTCTCTGTGGATGCACCTTTGGAAAAAACAGAGCAACTACATCAATCCCCTGTACAGGCCAGACCACAGCCAGAGCCAAGGGGTTCTGCGGCCCTCTACCGCCCCCTACTGTTTTAAGTAGGTTCTCACCTTGTAAAATGTATACTTTTTATACTAATTCATTTTTGTACTATACATTTTACCTTCCTTATGTACGTTAAATAACAGATTGAATGTTACAGTATAAAAACAATTCATGATGCCTTTGAGTACAACAAGGAATGCATCTAATCTAACAATTAAAATGTCAGGGCTTGTAGTATAGCCAAGTTAACTCAAGGCTGAAGTTCCCATGTCACGTCCAAGTCAAGTCCATGTTATTAATCTCAAGTGTAAATGTAGAAAATCAAGTCAAGTCAGTCCAGTACAAATATTATATCTAAAAAAAATATTTTAGAAAAACTACAATCTATGCACACCAAGCACACATTAACAAAAAAATAAAACCGAAGTTCATGTAAAGACACTAATTGAAGTCTCAAGTAAATAAAAATTGGGACTCGAGACATGTCAAGTGACTTAAGTCCACTTCTGAGGTGTATTCTGTTTGTAGGTTCTGGAGAGCCCTGTACAACCGTTTTGACAAACGAATGCATCCTCGCCAGTCTGTAGAAGATTATCTGATGGCCATCCAAGAGGAGACACAGCAGTTAGAAGAACAAATGGCCTCACACAAAGAGGTCAGTCCATGTCTTCTATTCAGTTTCAAACAGTGGTTTTGACAGGGAAACAGCATATTTACAGCATATAGAGCTACGTGCGTGAGGTGTTGCTCTATTTTATCTATTTACATTTTGCCACTCCATATTATTGCACGTTATTTTTATATATTATGGTCATTTAATAATTTTTATATTGTGTATTCAAGGATGTTATGCCACATTTGTCACGACCGGGGCATGCGCACATAACAGCCATTATCATTATGTTCATTATTATGTTATGTTCATTATTAACAGAAAATCGCAAAGCTGGAAAAAGAGCAACAGTGGAGCATTGATATGAATGCAGCCTGCTTGGACGCGAGCCCCTCTCTGTGGGTTCCCCCGCCTGGCAGCTGCCTGGCTCAGGCCAACACGCCTCAGGACTACACAGGGGGCTTCATCACCAGCAGCTTCTGGGAGCAAAAGGCAGCCGTCAGCAGCCTGACCCTCCTTCCCCAGGACTTGAACAAAGCCTTTGACCCCAACCTCTCCAGCAGTGACCAGGAGTCGGGCATTGCGGACCTCAGCTGCCGCTCACCCCACAGCGAGGACAGCAACCGGGATCCCGACTCTGACGAGGCCGCTAACTCAGAGGAAAGACTCCATTGATAAGACTGCAGTGTGAAGGCAGCGACCGCTCCTAGCTGCCCAGAAGGCCTTTTAAATAAAATGACTGAATTTTATTATGGTATGATTATTGTAATATGGTAATAAGCCATAGTGTGTGTGTGTGTGTGTGTGTGTGTGTGTGTGTGTGTGTGTGTGTGTGTGTGTGTGTCCTATAAGCTTGTGTGATTTGTGCAGTCTTGCCTTTTCAGGTCTTGGTTTAAATTAGCTATAGTCTGCATTGGTTCACTGGGTCACATATTTTAATTTGTGTACAAGGCACGAGAATAGTTTAATAATGCATTTGTAACCACTGGTTTCTGGCTATTGATGGACCGTTTTACACACATGCACCGCTTTAATTGATAATGTTTGACAGGGATTATTCAGCAGTTTAGAATTGGGAGTAGACGTTTTGCCAGTAGGTGTCTTTGTATCTAAGGTGTGTCAAAATCTCATTGGTGATGTCTAGATTTCACTAAGGCTAGTAATTAGGCCTGTTCAGACATCTTTGTGTGTATTCAAATACACCAGAATTCAGTTTGATCAAAACAGGAAATTTGTAGTTGCAGCTTACTGCAACTACAAATTTATATTGTCTTGATATACTGTATTTGTGCATGCTGTAGATAAATAGCAGGGCTAATGTGTGTGCATGTAAAGGCATGAAGATTTAGGATAGCAAATCTAAATATCTGTGCCAGAAATGTATATTTCTCCCCCTTGCCTTCACTCTCATTTTCTCATCAAGACTATCCTATCTGTGTTGGGTGAATTGCTATATTCCAAAAACCACAATGCACAATTGTGTTCTCATTATGTTCCTCTTCCTGTAATCCTGCTTGCATATTGATTTATTTGCATAAAAAAGGGTGTAATGCCTATTTTTGAAAGGAAAATATTTCACTGCATATATTTGATTAGATCCAAATGCATAGTTTGTCATATTAGTAAATTAAACCGTCACTGCTATCAGATTACTTTCTAAAATATAGATTTATTTAATGTAAATTCACACACACACATACTAGTGGCATTGGAAAAAAGCATCAGTCTTGCCAATACATATCAGGTGCAGATAAATAATTTTAAACATTTATTTACAGAGAGATGTGTGAGAATGACATAAGAGGTTCATATGCGTGGTGCACACACACACACACTGGATACATTCTTCTGTAAATTCACAAACAAAATGTTGCCAACTGAACCCAAATGTATACAGTATATAGCTTATTTTTTAGAAAAATATGAGTAGGGTGGGGTTTAAAGGGTGGTAACCACCGTTACCTCACAACTTCATATTACCAAGAACCTGGTAAACATGCAGAATGTGTCCGCTTTGTCTCTGTGCGATGTAGTACTCAGAGCAACAACTAATAACAGCGGAAGGCTGTTAAGTGACGGTGGATGGTCTTAGGAGAAGTGGCGGACCTTCTCCATTTTTATATAAAAGCGATCTCCTTAGAAATTCACTAGTTTCTCATTTTTTGCATTTTGATTATTTCTCCAACGGGATTTTAGGAGAAACAAATGTGACATAAATTACAGTTACAAATGACAGAGACTCAAATGAGAATCTTCATTTAGTTAGTCTCCTGAGCAAAAGAAAGAAAAAAACAGCAGCAATATTTCCCTCTATGGGTACACAAAAGAGAAGCGGCAGTCTGCAGCACGCATAAGCTACTGTTTTAAGATAAAAGGGCGCCGCCAAAATGCAACATCGCAATTTACTGAGAGGGGGCGCACTAAGACCCAAACATGACGTTTTACGCAATGACGCTGTTACGTAGGCTCCACTCACTCAGCTATGATGGCAGCTGTTGGTTGACATTAAACAATACTGAATATAAAACTATTTAAAAGTTAGTAAAAGCCACTGACATAAGAAGCCAGACCAAAGCTGTAGCTTAGAGGTAGTATACGCTTTAAAATACCCGCCCAGTGTGGGGAACGGTAAGTTAACAAAGCAGTAAAGCTTTGCAATATCACAGGCAAGGAAGTGCCACCGATTGTGTGTTGCTGTTCTGGGTGCTGCTGCACTTGCTGCCTGCATGTTCGGCACACCTGAGCTGGTGAGCTAGCTAGCTACTTTTACCAGAAGCAATGTCTAAATAAGATATAGCGCTCCACATGGTTTCCTCTACTGTAATGCACACGTTTGCCGAAGCAATTTCTTTAGCAATTGCTAGAATGATCATATCCTAGCTGGCCCATATTGCCGCTGCTTGCTAGGGCATTAATGACCTAACATCTGTCAGATCATTTACTGACTGGTGGTAAGATGATGTTGGACTGAAGCATACCCCAGTTACATTAGTAACAGCTACTCTGCATGTTCTTTTGAGCATGAAAGGCTAGTTGATGGGGCTAGGTATCGGTTGAGGTCCCTGCTGAATGGAGAACATGGAGAATTCGACCATCTGATCCTGAGAAGGCTATCATATTAAATGACTATGTCTGCCAGTTATTGGGTTTCCCAGCATTGTTGAGTTAGCGTGTTGTCAGTTCCTCTGATACATATTTTTTGTCACAGGTCACAAGCCAGGACTGTGCGAGCCCACATTTCTTCTTTAAGGGGGTCCATTTCTCTTTACTGCATTGTATGTAGAAGTAGCACTATGCCCGCAGCTACTGTGGATCACAGCCAAAGAATATGTGAAGTATGGGCAAATAACCTGGATGAGGAGCTGAAGCGCATTCGGCATGTTATCCGAAAATACAACTATATTGCCATGGTGAGTTGTGGTCGGCTGAGAGCAGATACAGGACAGATTGGCATGTAAAACAAAGTTTATTACATGTGCCATTGTTCTGTAAACTTAGACTTCCTTTAGTGTAATGCAATTTGATTTATATACAGGACACAGAGTTTCCAGGGGTAGTTGCAAGACCGATAGGAGAGTTCAGGAGCAATGCTGACTACCAGTACCAGTTACTGCGGTGCAATGTGGATTTACTCAAGATTATACAACTGGGCCTCACGTTTATGAATGAACAGGGAGAGTACCCACCAGGAACGTCAACATGGCAGTTCAATTTTAAGTTCAACCTCACGTAAGATCATTCTAAGCTAATTTGTTTGTATTCCAACATATTTTGGACCACACAAGGGATTGTAAAAAGTTGTTTCAGTTAATCGACAATGGCACACTTAACAATGCTGTTTTTTAGTTTTTGTGGTTATTTGATTAGTTTTTTCTCTAATTGTCCAAAATTGTGCATGTGGTTTGGAAAACATTGAAGACTGGTCTTCTATACACTTTTAGGAGGGAGAAACACACACACTTGACACGAGTCAAGAGCAAAATAGGATAAATTCGTTTTAGATGAACAGTAAAAGATTTTGAAAGATATATGTGTGTGTGGCGTTTCTCCACTGATAACTGTCGCGTGTTGTTCACCAGAGAGGACATGTATGCACAGGACTCTATCGAGCTCCTGACGACGTCAGGGATTCAGTTCAAGAAGCACGAGGATGAAGGAATCGAGACGTTATACTTTGCAGAGCTATTGATGACGTCAGGAGTGGTGCTCTGTGACGGTGTCAAATGGCTCTCCTTCCACAGGTAATACACCTGTAAAATACACGGGACATTTTTATACAATTTCCAGCTAGTAATATTTAATTGTGTCAATACTTTAGGGATCGGAAACAGTGGCCATTGTGCTTGAATAACTAGAAGATAACTAGAATTTGAGTTTTTGCTTTCCATGTCTGGAAAAGTTATGGTAAAATTATTTTTAAGAAATAAACATTTAAACATGGACCCAAGAAAATGTTAGTTATAAGAATCCTAGTAATAGGTATGGAAAAGACATTTAAGAAGATGTATCTATTTCACGTAAACTGTAAGAGATCTACTATAATGTGTATTTGTTTTGCAGTGGTTATGATTTTGGATATCTGATCAAGATTCTGTCCAATGCTAACTTGCCTGAAGAGGAGGTGGATTTCTTCGAGATTCTTCGCTTGTTCTTTCCGGTCATTTACGATGTTAAGTACCTCATGAAGAGTTGCAAAAACCTCAAGGTAAGAACATTTTAGTGACATACTGCAATCATACAAATGTATTACCTACTTTAGTGACCTAAGCAGTACAGCCAAATACTGTAGCTGTACCTTCAAAAAACATTAAATTAAATAAACCATTAAAAAAAGCAAACCGGTCCATTGTAATGTGCATGCCATCATCCCAAAAACATAAATTTATTTATTTGCCCTATTTATTTGCCCTATTTATTTGCCCTTTCTGTCTTGACCTTTCCTGCTTACTATTAAGTATGCAGCTTGACTGAGCAAGTGTGTTTGGACAGGGTGGGCTACAGGAAGTAGCTGAGCAGCTAGAGCTGGAGAGGATTGGACCTCAACACCAGGCAGGCTCTGACTCTTTACTCACAGGAATGGCTTTCTTCAAGATGAGAGAGGTAGGGTACTGAGGTCTAGAAGGGAGTAGTAGTAGTAGAGACTAGAAATAAGTGAATCTGAATCATGTAGTTATTTTGTAGTATATTTATCCATATCTCTGTAATACTCTCTGATACTCTTATCTTAAATATATAATCTTTGTAGATTTTCTATTATTTTCAAAATAACATTTTTTTTTATTATATTCTATGCATTTTTCAATTTCAATGCAAGACAGGAAAAATAGCATTTTGTTTTAAGTATTTAATGTCCCGTTTTCTTCTTCTCCTTGCAGATGTTCTTCGAGGATCATATTGACGATGCAAAGTACTGTGGTCACTTGTACGGGCTGGGCTCCGGCTCTGCGTATGTTCAGAATGGAACAGGGAACGCTTATGAGGAAGAGGCTAATAAGCAGCAGTCATGACATCACCTGTTACGGATCATATCACTATTCAGTGCGGCATTCAAGTAAAGTTATCGTGGCTGGATAATAATGGAACAAATGCCATGCTCACATCATTTAGGATGCTGTTTTTCATAGGCCTAGCGCTAACCTTAGACAGTTTAGTGGTCAATAGGAAAAAGCAAACCTGAGCTGTCTTAACACATACCATTTTATTCCCTCAACGCAGCAGAGATGGTCTGGTTGGTTCAGTTCAATTCAATTTAAGAAGAAACCATGAAGGGGGGGAGGGAGGATTTTAGTTTTTCTAGAAATGTTCTGTAGAAATTTTGCACTTTAAAAGCTCTAACAAGATCCTGATTTTATATGGAAAGCTGAAAATGTTTTTGGTGTCCTCTTTGTTGCCTTCTCTCCCATTTTACATGTGACATTATGACAACTGTTTTCACCAAGCACAGCCTTAATATTAGCTATCTTTATGTTTTAAAACTTTAATTTATTGTTCTGCTCGTCATAACCTCATATAACCATTTAACACTAACGTTCCTATGAACTACATGTCGATATGCTATTCCCTGGTCAGAAAACGGAAGGTTTCTATTCTCACCCAAATTATCAAAGGGGAGCTTTTATTGAGCGTAATACATGCACGCCAATATCCCATTATAACACAGCACATTATATTGGCTCTTGTGAACATCTCCTGTTTATATTACCTGGTAAAGATCAAGTCCTGATTACTATCTTTAAAAAAAAGAACATAAACCTAGCTTGAATGTACTGTTTTTAATTGGGATGTTGTGACACTACAAAACCCTTTACAATCCCTTTACTTACTATTTCTTTTCCCTTTAGCATTGCATGTGAATGCTCAGTATGATATAAGCATTGCAGGATATTCAGAATCAGGTTAAGGATGCATAAAAACACGTACCCCAATGAGAAATTGTCAAGCTGGGATATTTAGTGCATGTTTGCACATACTTACATAATCATTAACACAGGCACCGTTAAACATACAGTAGATGCTTTACAGTGGGTCTTGGTATTGTGCTGATAGCATTCAATTGTCTGACTAGCAATTCTGCTGTAGGGAATTCCGCATAGTGACCATAAGCATCTTCATTTAGAGAATATTTTCATTAATTTAATTTTTAATTGAAAGGAATGTTTTGTAGTAAGAGTTTTAGTATTGTAATAAAAAAAAAACATTTTACTCATTGTCTCAAAAATAAATAAATAACAAAACAGGTAGGTTTTTAACATACCTCTTAATCATCTTGATTTTTGTTCCAGTGGAATTCATTTCACGTGTAGTTCTGGTTCTTGAATTATGCATTTGCTTTGTTTGCAATTTCTTTATGCTGCCTAGAGCAACGCATGGCCTACAATGTTTGAATAAATGCTGTGTTGGTAAAGAATTTCTTGAGCTTCCATACATGTTTTGAGGTAAATCGCTAACCTGCAAACATTTATCATGTTTCTTTCCTCATTACACAATGAAACACTAAAAGACTCGCGTTTAAAAGAAGAATATGCAAGACTGTTTATAGGTGTTTGTTTTGTTTTAAATAAAGACTTGAAACTTTATCATGGAATGCTCTTGATTACTGTACATCTTTAATGTTCTGCAATTATTCCCATTAACCTAGTTCCAGTATAGGTCTAAATCCCAGTTCAGCTGTGTTTATTAAATAGACATATTACATTAACATCAACTCGCTGCAGGAAAAGCAAAAACCTCCTTGACCTAAATAACTGGTTACTAACAGATAAAAGCAACCATCTACTTCCTTACTTAGTAAAGCCTCAGAATTCTTAAGCCTGCTTCAACCAACTGACATGTCAAAATGATTCCACTAGATGGCAGCTTTGTACCAGAATAGAAGTTGAATTCATGTTTGGGTCTATAATGGCAAAGATAGTCAATAAATGACATTTAACTTAATATTAAAGGATATGTTTACTTTATTCAGCTCAGACCTAATTCAAATGTTTCCTATCATTGCTAGGAATTATGCATTGCGTAACCTATCGGTTACATTTTATTAGGTTACATTTTATTATTATTTCATTCATACAATCAGCAAAAAAGTGCTAATGCAATGCGTGGGTGTCGAACACACGGCCACTGTGCGCTTTCTCCTATCCTCAGGTCATCAGGCCACCCTGCCAAGCTGCATCACTTTCTTCTACTTTCTTCTCTGAGTGCACTCACATGGGTGTGCCTTGTCAGATTCAGCATACACATGAATGGTTTGGGTGTCACACTAGTTGTCTTGAGCCAGTTGGGTCCATTCAGTCTCAAAAAGTGTTTGGGGCAAAAGGAAAAGAAGAAAGAAAGTATAAATTTCTTTCCAAATAAATACAATTAAAAAAAAGTGTCACCGGTACGGAAACACCGCACAGCTTTCAGCTGCACTTGTTGTGACTCCAGGGTCATGCCTAGTGCAGACCGCTACACAGACTGCAAACTGGGTCATGTCACCCTCAAAAGAAAGAAGGGGACAGAGAGAGGAAGAGAAAATGGCAGAAAGTGTCCTCCGTGGGTTGACACAGGGAGAGGAGGGGCACAGGGACACGGGCACCAGGAGGACACTGGGAATGAGGGGGCGTCCAGAGCGGGTGGGCCGCTGGAGGTCCAGGGGAATGTATGGGCTGGGGCTGGCACTCAGCTGTAGAGTGCTCTCCTGGAGGTCTGTTAGGCCTGTGAAAGACACAGAGACAGAGACACCTGTGAGAGACATTCTCAAGGGGCACTTCCACAGCGTGAAGACTGAAGTCTTACCTGTCCCAGCGGCTGACTCTGTGTGTGGCTGTGGTGACCTGTCAATAAGGAGACAGCTCCTGGATTAAGATCCTGCCCACATGTCCTGCCAAGTCTATCCAATGGACTGATAAAGGGCTTCTTAAGTGCTCTGTCACAGTATAAGCCACACCCTGCCTGAGGTACAGCGCGTCAGGGCAACCTCTTGCCCCCAGCAAACTTTTACGCATACCTGAAAAACATAAGCCTTTAATAAATACACTAATAAAAACGTTTTGTATTGACACTGTTCTGACTGGAATCCTGCTCACATTAAAATACTGATGGTAATGAGACTGCTTTTCATTTACATTTACAGCATTTAGCAGACGCTTTTATCCAAAGCGACTTACAATCAGTACATTTGTCAACAGTTGAACCGGTTAAACACCAGTCATTGCAAGCAAACACCATTCTCCTAGAATAAGGACGGCATCATGTCATCAGGTTACTTCACAGCCCAGCTCTGTGCTGGAAGCACAACAGCGGGGCTGAGGCCTACCTTGAGAAGCAGACCCCGATCGGACAGGAGAGCTGGAGCTAGAGCTTCTCCGCTCAGGTGCGTGCCGATATCTAGCGGCTTCTTTACGGTACCTTCTCCAATAGTTCAGTTTGGATACAAACCTGGAAGCACAAACAAGACAGAACTTATTTCTTGTGTTGATGACAACATGACAACCGTCGCTTAGAGTGAATTCTAAAAAAAAATAATTCTAAAACAAATATTAGTTTAGGGCTATATCCTTTTTATAGGTCGGTGCACATTGTGTTGAAAAGTGGTGGGGACATTGGGGCTCTGATGATTTTGGGGTTCTTTTTTTTAAAATTAAAAACGGTCTTAAACATATGCAATTTCAGGCAATGTAATGTGGGGATCGGTATGAGGTCAGAGTAGAAAATTACGATGAGGAAAAAAAATGCAATTTTAATGAATAGAAACTCACCCTGGTGTGCCTGGTTTACTCTGACCCATTGACTTCCCGTGGTCGGGGGCTGGTGTCAGGGCAACCTTTTTCCCCCCAACAGAGGAAGGACTGGGATCCTCTGCCTCCCGCAACCTGTTCTGCATAACTGAAAGTGAAAAGCATAAGCCTTTAATATATGTACTAATAAAACGTTTTGTATTGACACTGTTATGACTGGAATCCAGCTCACATTAAAATACTGATGGTAATGAGGATGCTTTTCAAAAGTCATCTGGTGTAAGCTCAGGATAAGCTTGTATTTATATGTTTTATTATCCTACCTTGAGACGCAGACCCAGATCAGATGAAAGACCTGGAGCTAGATCCTTGCCACTTGCGTGACGATGAGAAGCAGACCCAGATCGGACAGGAGACCTGGGCCTAAAGCTTCGCCGCTCAGATGTGTGGCGATACCTAGTGGCTTCTTTAAGGTACCTTCTCCAATAGTTCAGTTTGGATACAACCCTGGAAACACAGACAAGACAGAACTGAGCATCTGGAATATTCCATGTGTTATTTATCTTGTCAGTGAATCACAATCAAGGGACAATGTACCCTTTGCACAAGTTATTATAGGTCCACACAGGTGTAGCCCATAATATCAATTGTGGGTCCATTCCATTCTGTTCTACCAGTACACCAGTGCTTATGTCTGGGACATGTGCAGATGACTAGAACGAATGAAGTAGGAAATCAAAACTGCTGATGTAGACAGAAATGGATGGAAACTCACCCTGGTGTGCCTTGACTGGGCAGAACCTGTTCATTAGAGGCAGGAACAGCAGCGGGGGTCTGCACATTGTCGGCCACTAGAGGGGGCTGCTCTGTAGAGGACAGGGGATGGACCTGCTGCTTGGTAGAACATGTGCTGTTCTTAATGTCGTTCACTGCCTGATGAAAGAAACGAGAAGATAGAAGAGATATTTGACAAACAGCGATGCTCTGCCTCTCAAAAATGCACTTTGTTAAATACCAGCATGTTATCTTCTTGTCTCTGCAGACACAAGACTATAAGATAACATGCAGGTATTGATTATAGAGGTGGTTATAGATCATCAGTTATATATTGTTTCAGTGAATGTGCATTACTCTGTATCAATGGACATTCCTTAGTAGGATCAGATGTTTCAATTTAATAAGGAGGATGATTGGAACATCTTTAGTAGGCTACAAGTGAACTAATAAAGTCTAGAGTCATATGTTGGATGCATATTTAAATAAACTGCCAGCTGAGAATAAATATTGAACAGGGCTAAACTTTTAAATTAATAGCAATATAATAAGGCTGTCAACACTAGCTCTAAATTTATATAATGTAATGACAATGTGGGATTCATTTTCCATAATTCCCCAAGCCATACAATTTGACTATTCATGCCGTAGATGTTTTGATGTCAACACAGATGTACACAACACACAGTGAACAGGAGATATAAGTATGTCTACTTACTGGACAGGAGGTTCCCACCTCCGCTGTATAAGAATGATCCCTGCAGAAACAAACATGGGAAGAGAAAGGGTAAAAATAAGTCTCCACACAAAGTAGCCACACAAACATTGAAGAATGAATATTGGCTGCAAGGGCCCGATAAGACTCTGGGTGTGTCCCAGTATCTCTGAGCCTGTTTCACCTGTTTAAATGTTATTAGAAATAGAAATCTAGAATAACTACATTCTAGGAGAAATAAAAGCATTTAATTTGTACCTAATCAAGACTAGTACTTTTAATGAACACATAATTATGCAGCATACTGATAGAAGGTGCTTGTAATTACACTGCAGGCTACATACCCATTGATACTCCCAGCACATTGACCTTGAACAGGAATGCGTTGGACAGTGACAGAGGTCAGTCCAGGGATTTGGGTCCCTTCATCTGTGTACTCTGCAATACAAAAAGTCAGAACATTTTACATCTACAATATAGAAAAACATCACGATTGGGGTTTAGACGTTTAAGTAAAGAAGCGAGGAAATATGTTTAGATGTTTAGCCCTTGATTTCTGGACATTACACTTTCTGGACGAATTGATTACTCCCTAATTTACTATCAAATAATTGTAATTATTAAATGACATAGCATACAATCATTGGGATGAACCATACCATAACCATCTTATCCTACACTTAAGATAATTAATATTATGGTTATACCTTAACCACCATCTATATCAGCAGGTTAATGTCTGCAGACCAGGAAATGTCAAAGTGTGGGGGGAAAGTTTTACCTTCCTGAGACTGCGCATTGGAGATCAGTAGATCACAGGGATGTTTTCGGTTCCGATGAAGTCTTTCACGAACCATAATCATTTGTTTTAATTGGCCGAGTGTGATGTACGACCCGTTGAAAATAACTTTTCGATATGATAGGTAGGCTGCAAACTTATAATAAATACGGGAAGACATTCTGTAAAACACAAAAAGACAAAAACGGCAAAATTACTGAAAAGCTGTCAGCTAGATATGAATGTTGCTGTGTAAAGAATTTACTCAAAACTAACACAAAGCTTGAGTTTCTTTCTTGTGTTCATGACAAAACATGACAACCGTCATGCGCGGATTCAAAAAAAAAGTTCTATAAAAATATATATTTAGGGCTATAGCTTTTTTATAGGTTGGTGCAAGGGTGTCACTTTGTGTTGAAAAGTGGTGGGGACATTAGGGCTCAGATGAATTTAAATGGTATTTAAAAACAATTTTAGGCAATATAATGTGGTGATTGGTATGAGGTCAGAATAGATAATTACGATGAGAAAAATTTTTTATTTTAATGGATGGAAACTCACCCTGGGGTGCCTTGACTGGGCAGAACCTGTTCCTTAGGGGAAGGAACAGCAGCGGGGGTCTGCACCATGTTGGCCACTAGAGGGGGCTGCTCTGTAGAGTACAGGGGATGGACCTGCTGCTTGGTAGAACATGTGCTGTTCTTAATGTCTTTCACTGCCTGATGGAAGAAACGAGAAGATAGAAGAGATATTTGACAAACAGCGATGCTCTGACTCTCAAAAAAAATGCAAATACCAGCATGTTATCTTATTGGCCCTGCAGACACAAGACTATAAGATAACATGCAGGTATTGATTATAGAGGTGGTTATAGATCATTAGTTATTCTTTAACTTTCAGTGAATGTGCATCACTCTGTATCAATGGACATTCCTTAGTAGGATCAGATGTTTTAATTTAATAAGGAGGATTAGTAGAACATCTTTAGTAGGCTACAAGTGAACTAATGAAGTCTAGAGCCATGTGTAGATGCAGCTGAGCCAGTTAAAACCAATCTGTAAACATTCTCTCCTACATTACCCGCGCTTAAATAGGTCCTTCTGTTCGTATAAAACTGAATTTCCGTACATGGTTTAAAACCTTTTTGTGTCCGTTGCTGGATCCTAAATTTGAATGCACATAAGAGTTTTCCAAAGAAATAATGTTTTGTTGCAATGCCATAATGTATTTCAGTACAAAAACTACTTTTTGCACATGCACATGGGAACCGCTGAGGAGCACTGTCAGGTCATTACATATAGCCTACCAGTGGTCCAGTGACAGAGGTTGCAGAGGGGTCAGGCACCACAGTGGGGTGGAGGGCTCTCTCACTGAAATGCACAGTGTTAAGAGTCATTAGCCCTATGCACAGCAATGTAAATGGTCCCATTTCAACATATGTGCTAGTGTGAATCAGCGCTGGTATTAAATTCCACTCCAAAGGGACCCAGAGCCCCCACATGTTTTCATTCTAGTTCTCAAATCAGGCAGGTCAGGGTCGAGACGGAAAACAGTCTAGACGACTAGAATGAAAAGAATAGGAAATCTAAACAGGATGGAAACTCACCCTGGTGTGCCTGGTTTACTCTGACCCATTGACTTCCCGTGGTCGGGGGCTGGTGTCAGGGCAACCTTTTTCCCCCCAACAGAGGAAGGACTGGGATCCTCTGCCTCCCGCAACCTGTTCTGCATAACTGAAAGTGAAAAGCATAAGCCTTTAATATATGTACTAATAAAACGTTTTGTATTGACACTGTTGTGACTGGAATCCTGCTCACATTAAAATACTGATGGTAATGAGGATGCTTTTCAAAAGTCATCTGGTGTAAGCTCAGGATAAGCCTGTATTTATATGTTTTATTATTCGCCTAACTCTGTGCTGGAAGCACAACAGCAGGGCTGAGCTCTACCTTGAGAAGCAGACCCAGATCGGATGGGAGAGCGGGACCTAAATCGTCGCCGCTTGGGTGCGGGACGATGAGAAGCAGACCCAGAGCGGTTGGGAGACCTAGACCTAGATCGGCGCCGTTGGGATACAACCCTGGAAACACAGACAAGACAGAACTGAGCATCTGGAATATTCCATGTGTTATTTATCTTGTCAGTGAATCACAATCAAGCAAAGTTACAATGTACCCTTTTTCACAAAGGCACAAAGGCATTATAGTAGGGTCCACACCTACACCTACACCTAGGTGTAGCCCATAATGTAAATTATGGGTCCATTCCATTCTGTTCTACCAGTACACCAGTGCTTATGTCTGGGACATGTGCAGATGACTAGAATGAATGAAGTAGGAAATCAAAACTGCTGATGTAGACAGAAATGGATGGAAACAGGGCTGGGCGGTATGGCCTAACATTTATATCACTGTACAATTTGAAGCATGGATGGTAACTGTATATACCACGGTATAGGTATATCATTTTTAAATAAATTTGAATATAAATGTTTCTAAAGGGGTAAAGCACTGGTATGGCAACTGCATGGCAGCTATTAGCCTAATGTACTCTTAACTGTATTACTAGGACATAGTACAGAGATATTTTAAGAACATTTATTGTTCAAAACTGCAATAAATAGAAAAATAAACAAAAACATTTCTCAAGTAACTTCCATCTCTAAAAAACACTATCATGAAATACAATAAAATCAAGCTGCACAAAATATTAATAGCGTATTGTTTTTTAAAACAGTTTGTGTTGTAAAACATTTTTTTGTAAAGATTGATAATTGGGTAGGCGACAATGAATTGAGTGAAAAAGATGTGGCTTATAGTGTTCTAAACAGGGTCTATACACATATTTCTTTCCAGCGAATCTCTTTTTTACACGAATATTGTGTTTGTGAAATAGAATGTGTCAAAGGAAAAGATTGTAGTATTTACGCTGCGTCTGAACAACCAGGACATTTTGTTGAGTGAAACTCATCAGTTTGAAGTTGTAGTCTTAGTTAATGTTCAAAGAATATTAAAACGTTTTCTTTTCAGTTAATCAGATAATGAAACCAACATTAAGCTAGTGAAACAGTTTGTGCGAGTAGATGTAGATATAAAGATCACAAGTTTCAAAGCACACACATTTTTTGCATATAGACAGCCAACACACCCATAAGCGGCCCGTTTGCAATGCGCCGTACGATGTAGTAGGTCATGGCCGTTGTTCATTCTGCAGACTAGGCCCGTTTGGTGCATTGTTTCCTGTTAGGGATCTTCCGGTCAGCACAGTATAGTCAAAATCTATAGGCTACCCTAGGAAAAATTCATACGTGTACTTTCTATACCATTTATAACGTCCACCGACTCCACCCCTAGATGGAAACTCACCTTGGTGTGCCTTGACTGGGCAGAACCTGGTCCTTAAAGGCAGGAACTGCAGCAGGGGTTTGCACAATGTTGGCAAGTAGAGGGGGCTGCAATTGTCGCCACTTGGGTGCGGGACGATGAGAAACAGACCCAGATCGGATGGGAGACCTGGATCGTCGCCGCTCGGGTGCGTGCCGATACCTAGTGGCTTCTTTACGGTACTCTCTCCAATAGTTCCGTTCGGATACAACTCTGGAAACACAAACAAGACAGAACTGAGCATCTGGAATATTCCATGTGTTATTTATCTTGTCAGTGAACCAAAATCATTTTTTTCCCTGTTTTGTTTCTCTGCGCAAAACACACAAGTGCTACTAGCTGACGGCGACGTGAGTTTCTATGAGATCCCAAGTCCCAGTAATCGCCAGAAATGTTTTAGGATAAACGCCAAGTGTGTGGTCTTGTGTCTTGAATGAATCGTCTAGTGTGTGCGTTCTTACGATTAAACTATTAAAAATCACTTAAATCTGTCGTTATGTCTGTGGCCTGTTTCACCTGTTAAAATGTTATTAGAAATAGAAATCTAGAATAACTACATTCTAGGAGAAATAAAAGCATTTAATTTGTACCTAATCAAGACTAGTACTTTTAATGAACACAGAATTATGCAGCATACTGATAGAAGGTGCTTGTAATTACACTGCAGGCTACATACCCGTTGATCCTGCCAGCACATTGGCCTTGATCAGGAATGCGTTGAACAGTGACAGAGGTCAGTCCAGGGATTTGGGTCCCTTCATCTGTGTACTCTGCAATACAAAAAGTCAGAACATGTTACATCTAACGTATAGAGATATTTTAAGAACATGTATTGTGCAAAACTGGAATGATAAATAGAAAAATATACAAAAACATTTCTCAAGTAGCCTAACTTCCATCTCTGAAAAATACTTTTTCATTAAGTACAATAAAATCAAGCTGCACAAAATAATAATAGCCTATTGTTTGTGTTGTGTTTTTTATAAAGACTGATAATTGGGTAGGTGACAATGAATTGAGTGAAAAAGGTGTGGCTTAAGTGTTTTAAGCAAGGCTATGAAACAGTGAAACAGTTTGTGCGCGTACACTTAGATATAAAGATCACTAAGCACACACAATTTTTGCATAGACACACCCACACACCCGACACACCCACAAGCGGCGAGTTTGCAATGCACCGTACGACACTGTATTTTGGCCGTATTGTTAGTAGGGCATGGCCGTTATTAATTCCGCAGACTAGGCCCGTTTAGTGCGTTGCTGCGTCTGTGAGAGCTCTGCCGGTCAGCACGGTAACGTTAGACTAACGTTACAGCACAAAAAGTCAGAACATGTCACATCTACAATATAGAAAAACATCCCTATTGGGATGTTGACGTTTAAGTAAACAAGCGAGGAAATATATTTAGATGTTTAGCACTTGATTTCTGGAAATAATACTTTCTGGACGAGTTGCTTTCTCAATAATTTACTATCAAATAATTGTAATTACAAAATTACATGTAGCCCTAGCCATAAAGCAATGGGGTGAACTATACCATAACCATCTTATCCTAAACTTAAGCTAATTAATTAATTATCCCTTAACCACCATGATGGTGGTTAATGCCTTCAGACCAAGAAATGTTGAAGGGAGGGGAGGGGAGGGGAGGGGAGGGCAAGATTTACCTTGCTGAGTCTGCGCATTGGAGATCAGTAGATCACAGGGATGGTTTGGGTTCCGATGAAGTCTTTCACGAACCATAATCATTTGTTTTAATTGACCGAGTGGGATGAACGACCCGTCAAAATGAACTTTCCGATATGACAGATAAGTGACAAACTTATAATGAATAAAGGAAGACATTTTGTAAAAAGTCAAAATCACCAAAACTAAAAGCTACCTATATATTTGAATGCTTCTGTGTAAAGAATTTACTCAAAGCTTGTGTTTCTTTCTTGTGTTTATGACAACCTTTGCTTAGCAACCGCGGTCAAGCCAGCACTTAAATAATAATATTAAAGAGCAGGTCTACACTGACTGACGTAGGCAAAAAAAATTTTTTAATTAAATAAATACATTTGTTTGATATATATTTAATATATATCAAACAAATTTAGTTGGTTACAGTCACGGGGTAATAATATAGTACAGTGTCTATTTCTCGGTAACTTTTGAAAAATCGAAGCGTGAAAAAAAAAAAAAACCTTTGTAACGTTATAGCCTAGCCTAAGTATTCGGCTTAGACTGACACTTGCGCATGTCGATATCTGCAAAAGACGAGAGTGCTTTTTAACTATGTTTTTTACATGCACAAACAGTTTCACAAGCACAAAGCTTCGTAATCAACAAATTCAGTGAAAGTACATTTTTATTATTGCTTTAATAACATTTAAGACTACAACTTAACGCTCCTAATTTGGGCATTTCCTGGTTGTGCAGAAAATACAAGTAGCGATCTTTTATAAATAATCTTTCTATCAGATTGTTTTACAAGCACAATATTGGTGTAATTAAGAGATTTGCCATAAAGAAATTTTTGTTTATGCTTATAACGCTAGAAAACGATATTAATTGTTTTTGGTTTCCAATTGCGTGCATGTGGTTTAGCCTAATTTAGGCCCTACTTGACCGCAGCACACCTCTGGCAGAAAATTGCACACAGTTTCAACTCATTACTGCGAACCGCAAATATACGTATATTAATTAGTAGCCTATTACATTACAGCCCTATACAACTCTTAGAATGATTAAAAATATACGTTTTCAAAAGTTTGCTTCAAGCAGGATTCGATATCTAGCGGTCAGAAAAAGGCATGAAGACAACCTGTCGACTAATCCGTGGAAGGTCACGAAATGTGTTGGTATATTCTGATATTAATCAATCAACGCCATCATGAAAAGATCACGGCATTAAAAGATTAGACCAGTAAAATCGTAGCCTATAATAGGCTATTCTACTAAGTGTTTCACATACTGAATTTTTGCGTCCACCTGATCGAATCCTTTGAAATTACTGAAAGGTAGGCTATGTTTAATAATTAGTAGCCTACACGAGAAATCAGCATTCTAAGCAGGGAGGAGTATTTTTAGCCTCCTTTTTTAGGTTTACTATTTCAACCAGGTGAAGTGTTCCCATGTCCAAAGACAAACTGCACTATAGCTATAACGTTGGTTTTACAGTAACGATAAATGTAATACAAAACTCCACACATAGGCCTACTGGAGGACACTTTAGATTAATAAATAGTCCTATTGTTTTCATATCGTTTAAAGCGTTAGCCTATACTGACATCACCGCTTGCGTGTTAACATCATCTTGTGTATTCAGCAACCTTGCTGAAAGGTAGGCTACCCAGCCAACCCAAAACTAAATGTTATGGGGACGATGACTTGATAAATAATGAATAGAAAGATTGACACGTTTTTGGTCAAACTACACTGCTCATATTATTATCACAGTACAACACCAAGTTAATTAAACTTCAGAGATATCAATCTGTCCAGTTAGGAAGCATAAGCGATTGTGAATAAATGTCACTTGTTTTGGTGCAAATGAAAGTGAGAGGCAGGTGCACTTGAAAGGCAACAGCAAGACAAATCCCAAAAAGGGAATGGTTTTCCAGGTGGTGGCCAAAGACAATTGCCCTCTCCTTATCCTTCCTGACTGATTCTTCTCTATTTTTGCGTTTTGCTAGTGTCACTAGCCTACTGGTAGCATGAGGCATGTCGCAAAGGGGTTTTCTGTGTCTCCCATACAGTCTCAAGAGCATGGAGGAGATACCATGAGACGGGCTGTTACATGAGGAGGGCTGGACAGGGCTGTAAAAGGGCATCAACCCAGCAGCAGGACCAAAATGAAAGGCATAACCATTAGAGAAATTATGTGGACAGTGCTATGAAGAAGAAATCTGCCAGCAAGCCTTGTCACCTAATTATTAAAAAGTGCCACAAGGTGAGTGCCAAAGCCACAAACTTCATCCTAGCATTGTTTCGACAATACTCTACAAAAATAGCAATGCTATGTCTCTGTGCAGAATCACATAATACTGTACTGTCATTTTATCTCCATTAGAAACCCTGTGACCTGATCTAAGGAACCTTATGCCCCGTAATAAAAACAACCAAGGGTTGTTGTAATTTTAAAAAAGTAATTTGTAACAAACACCATTTTTTAAGTTCAAAAAACCCAGTGTTTTGTTTTTTTTTTGAAACAAAAAACAC
>JAOEHI010000002.1:3892083-3910892 GCA_025447815.1 Percopsis transmontana | reverse complement strand
CCCACTTAATAAAAACAAACTATGGTTGTTAAACTGGAAAACATGTCTTGTAACAAAAAGACATGGTTTAAAGTTAAACAACCCTTGTGTATTGTTTTGTGTAGCAAACACCACTCACACCAACAATAACATACTGATGCACAGGCAAGTCCCTTATGGTGACACATTGTTAGCTCAAGTTATTTCCTCTTCACCTACCTTATACTATTTATGGTTAAAAAATATGAAATGTCTTATATTTCAACTAGGCAACAGGTGGATGGGCATTTTTCCTTTTATTACTATTACATTTTTATTTTATTACTAGGCTACATACATGACTTTTTACTGAAAGAGTAAATAAATAAAATATAATAATCGAAAAACTAATTTTTTTTGACCTTATGACCCAGCAGTGAGCAAGTGCAATTATCCATTCCAATAGCTTCCTGCAGTGGAAAACCGCATTTTGGTGCCTGGTAAGTTCCTGCAGTGTAAAAGCACTTAATAATATAGGAAAAAAGCTTGCTATATAATTTGACTAGTGCTGAATCCAAAAAGGTTTTTTGTTTTGTGTTTTTATTGCATGTATAATTTACGAAAAAGCTTCCTCGATTGTCAACATAAAGGACTTTGCCCGGCATTGAATTACTCCAAAATGCCACAGTAGCATAAAAGTGTTTGATATTAGGCGCTTTTCCACTGCAAGAACTTGTGGGCTGTTGTAGAGGGGGTCGCACCAAATGGTGGTTTTCCACTGCAGGAAATAACCATTTAGGAACTCTTTCCGGGCTGTTTTCGGGGCCGAAAGAAGTAGCCTGTATACCTACGCCTATACCTATACCTACTGCCAATTGGTTAAATGCGACATGAATGGAAGACAACAACAAACCCATTATATCATTTATCAAGTGATTATAGCTGCCATGAAGCCATTTAATTTTTAGCAACTTTAGGGTAACATTCTAATGTTGTTGCTTGCGTGCTGCTGCTGGAGAAATATATAGTTATTTTGTCGTACTCTGAATTTACGTCGCAATAGAAGAGCAAATGCAACATTGTAGGTTTGTATTTCCAGCACCGCAATGGAAACAGAAAGGTAGTTCAACATAAAGGCTTTTTCTATTGATAGTTTGATACGTTTTTATACCTTCTTGAATATGAGGGGAAAAAGTATTGCAAACATGTAATAAACAGTAGGGGGCAGGATAGTCTAGTGGTCTAGGTGTTGGACTCCCAGAAGGTTGTGGGTCGAGCCCAGGTCGAGCAGAGTTGGTCTACCTATAAGCAAGAGATGCCTAACCCCTATCTGCTCCATGTAATAGCAGTATGTAATTGTAAGTTGCTTTGAATAAAAGCGTCTGCTAAATTATAATTGTAGTTGTAAAGATAGTTAAAGCTCAGAACGTTCACAAATCACTGCACAGTATATATATATATATTTATAAAACAGAATGAAAGAATACAATTGAAAAAAGAAAATGGTTATAGTAAGGATGACATCAGAAATATGCATTTGAAAAGCATGGCCACCTCTGAACTCATAAATTGAGAGGTATAATCCGACTCTAAAGACGGCAACTAGGTCAGTAAAAAAAGACAGATTTGAAATGTGATAGGTTTATTTTCTTACTGTTTATGATAAACTCTACCACCAGTTTCTAAATACCCTGTCATGAGCATGGTCCCTATTTAGCATCACGTCCCAAATGCTGGAGCACTGCAAACAACTGCAGAATATTTTAATTTTTAATTTGTATTTGTTTCTCTTAACCTTAAGAAATGCTGAGCCAAACAGGATCTCAGCATGTTAACCACGCAGTGCATCTTTGCTCAAGTACTTGACATAGCTAAAATTTGAATTTTATGTTTGTCATTATGTGTTATTATGTGTCAATGAGACATTCTGGCAGATATACAGTATACTGGTACACTGTACAGTATACCAAGCATTGTTAGCTATGTAGGAGAGGCCTTTGGAGTCAAAAGGGCTAGTGTGACTAATCTATCAATGGGCTACATCAATGCCCCTCATTCCTGAAGGGATCATCATTCTTTCCCTCTGAGTCCTCAAGCCTGCAATGCTGCTATAAACCTAGGAGTGCAAATGATCAGCACGCTTTTGTACACACGGTTTCCTGCTTAGCTATTTACTATTACTGGTATCTAGATAAGATACTCCTCACACCTCCTACGACTGCCTGGTGATACCTGTGTGTATTTTTAACACCTTTTTAAAAATGTAGGCCAGTCTACAGTCTGACATCAATATAGAAACCATCTCTGCTCAGCATAGTGTTCCCAAGGGAACTGGTCCAAGGATGTAATTTCATTTGTGCCTACATGAAGAGGAACCAGGTGTATGATTTTAAACACCTTTAAAATGGATGGAGTCACCCGAAATTTGTAAATGTCAATTATTAAAATAAGCCCTGTAACGCTGAGTTACAGGGCCTCAACAGGCTGTATCTTCTCAGTTTCCTTTGTATTGATTAAGATCTCTCAATAATAATAATAATAATATACAGTATTCTGAATAAGGGCCTCGTGCAACTTTAAATAAGAGCTGTGTACTCAACGAGTTATTAGGTTAACAATAAATGGCTCTTGTGGCTCTGTTATCAGACATGCCCAGACAGCCTCTCCATAATACTGCACAACTATGCTGTTTCAGAGAAGGTATCAGAGCAACATTTTAGGAATAGTTACTATGCCATCATGGGCCAAACAGTAGCAGGGTAAATGTGACCCTATGGGCTTTTTTATAGTCCAATACTACAAAATACCAAAGAAAATCCCACTAAAATGTAGGCACTTAGCAGATATGTCAAGTGTTCTATATTTAACATGCAGTTTGAAAGACATCTACGTGTAAAATGTCAAAGTCGGGTGGTCTACAACTTTAACCCTCAACCCGACGTCCCAAAGCCACAGCTTATTTTAGCACACTTACATACACACCCAGAAGCTACTTAGACCTATACTGTAAACCTGTGTATTGTTCAGGCGGACGGTTTTGTTCATTTTGTGTGTGCCCGGTCTGGCAACTAAAGCTACATAGCTATCACACTTATAATGGGGGTCTATATATAGCAGGGCCCTGTGACTGAGCTGGGTCTACGTGTCAGATTCCAGGGGCATGTATCCATCTAGGCTCAGCCAGCACCTGCTGCTAACTATAAACCCGCTCCCTAACCCCTCCCTAGCCCAGTACAGAAAAGAAAGCCAATGCCAAACCAAACCTCAGCCTAGAAAAGAAAAAAAAATCTGCCCCTCCCATCTTTGTGGGGAGGGGCAGAGAGAGGACGGAGAGAGAGAGAGGACGGAGTCAGATGGGGATGTGTATGCGTAAGAAATGCCCTCCCTGGCTTCTTCTATAGTTTCCTATTATACTGTAGCACGTATGATCTCTGTAATTCGTCTAGACAGCGCGCCATGGCTAGGTTGAGCTGCACTAAGCTTGGTTTCAGGGCAGGCCCTGGGTAGAGGATATATGGAGTGTTCTTGCGGTGTTGAACGGTGCTGTGGACTTAAGAGACAGTCAGATAGATGAAGGGTGGTTATTGCCATACAGGGAAATTCAATGCCCTTGGAACATCCCATTTTCACCCAAAGGTACTGTAGCAGTCATCATAACTACTCGTACTTAGTGCATGCTCACCCTCTGTCTTCAGTTCTTAGCCAATACATAAGAGGACAATAGATAAAAGGTAATTCAATTTTATGTGTGTTTGTATGTTTTTATCTTTGGTTTACGAATATTAATGAATCATGCTCCTTCTGAACTGTACTGTAAAGCTTTTCTAGCATTTGTTAGCATTTTTGTATAATTTCTTAAATGACGAATTGAATGCTACGATGGTCATTTACATTCACAGTTGTGTTCATTTCTATCATACAGTACATCCTTTGATTTTTTAAGACGTGGAAACATGATCACCTGGGTTATTTTTATGTTCTAACCCATTTTCAAGCCCTGTATAAAATCCTCAGAATATACTATATATATATATATATATATATATATATGTTTATGTTTATGTTAGGGTTTAACAGATTACCCAGATTTTGGCAGACAACCCCATCAGTATAAGAACAATTTAAAACAATTTATCAATGCATCACACAGGTTACATTTTTCAAATTATTTTCCCCAGGTCAGGTAGAAAGTGCAGAGCAGACCAGGAGACTGGACTGGCCACTGTGAGATATTCTGTGCTTGTGGCCTAGCGATGGACAGCTGGACTCTCCAGGGGGACAGCTACTCCTTCTTGCGCAGTGCGCCCCGCACATTTTCCCTTCGCCACCGTGACGGGACCCCGAATCACGTGGAGATCTTTGACATCACCAACATCCCCAGCAACCGCAGCGCCATCTCCGAGACCACTTGCCTGTGTGATATTTTCGGGGACGACAGTGAATCCCCCTCCCTCTCTGGCAGCCCGGCTTCGGGGTCTTTTGTTTCTTCCCAGAGGGAGTTGGACAGGAAAGCAGCTACATCACCCCTGGTGGACGACTCGTCAGGCTCTTACCATACTGCACACGGCTCCAGTGAAGGAGAGGAGGGCTTTGAGGACTCTAAAGAGAGACTCCAAAGCCCCACACTGCAGAAGGATAATTGTGAACAGAGACAGTCCGAAGGCCAGAGAGTGAGCCCTGAGCATCCAGGGATTTCTAAGGATATTAGCACCACATTAAAGTCAGAGGGTGTATCCCCATCACCTCAACTAAATACAGGAAGTCCATTACCAGAGGTGCTCAGTTCTATTTCTAAAGATAGAACCCCTTCTCCCAGATATAACAGACACCAATCTCTCAGTCCAGAGGGAAGGGTGTCATCATTATCTTCATCCTCACTTGATACTAGAAGTTCCCTCTCCTCACCCAATCCAAGACAAACTCATCTGGCAGCTGAATTGCAGGGCACCACACCTAAATCCAGAGACCGCAGAAGCAGCTCATCACATCCATCAATAACTGAGAGTCCCTCCCCTGAGCCAAGACACACAGACAGCTCATCCTCCGAGCCCATAAACCCAACATCTTTACGTGACTCTTGTGACTTTGGTGACACAGAGGCAAGGAACATCTCTCCTTATAGTGACAGTAGTCCCTCTCCTGAGCCCTCATATACAGGTTATTCAACTAAATCGACACCAGCAACGTTTGAAGCCAGGGTTATCCTTTGTTCGCCTTCACCGTCACTCTGCAGTGCAGAAATATACTGTAGAGAAACATCGTCCTCTCCTGAAGTGAAGAATAGGTCCTGCTCCCCTGAAACTCAGGCATCCTCTCCCTTTCCTGAGCTAAGAGGAAGGGTTTCTCTGCCCGACTTGTTCAGCAGAGGCTCTACACCTGACATAGAAGCCTCTACCTGTACACCAGAGCCTATTTTCCCCCATTCAGCCACAGCAGAACACGTCACAACAACACCTGAGAACCAAGGCAGCATCTTTCCAGCTGCACCCGCTGGTGTGTCCACACCTGCCCCTAGATACACACATCCCCCCCCTGTTACTCCTCTAGCCCCTAGTCCTGAAATTAGGGAAATAAGTGTCTCACCTGAGGTAAGGTGTGCAATTCTTCCACACAACCTGCTTAGTACAATCTCCCCTATTGCAAGAACCCCCTCACCTGCATTTTCACCTGATGTAACAGAAAGGTGTACACCTTCTGAATCCAAGCACCCGGCCCTCACACCTCGATCTTTTGAGGTTAGGAATAACTGCTCTCCAGTAGAACCCAGGTATACTGCTGTCTCCCCTGAAATCAAAATAACCACATCTTCACCTGGAGAAAGGAGGAGAAAGTCTTCGGATAGGAATTTATCACTGAACTCTCTTGACTTTCACTTTGACTCTATCTCTCCATACCCCAGAAGCCTCACTGCCTCCCCACAAATCACCGGCATTTCTTATTCTGTTGTTCAACCTGAGGACCGGGACTCCTCCCCATATCCTGAACTTTGTCGCCTCTGCACCCCGTCCGGAAGAACACACCTGTCACCTGAACCAAGAAGCCCCACACCAAACAGAACCGCGTCTTCACCGCATATAAAGGGCTTCACGTGTGCTACTCCAGAACTTGAGTTACCCAAGCATCCTACTCCTTCACCTGGGTCACAGTATCATATTCCCCCACCGGAGCTCAGGCATCAAACCCCTTTATCTGAGAGGCAGCACACTCCGTCAGAGTCATCACCTCTAGCCCTATCACCTGAACCTATAGTCAATCAGCTTCCACCGGTATCCCCTTCAACTGAAGCTAATTCTGAGTGTACACCATCTTGTTTTACAGGGACAGCTGATGTAGAAGACTGTTGCTCTTCACCTGATATTACGGGAATACAATACCGCAGCCACTCAGCAGAAGACAGGGAGAGAGCCTCGTCTGACTTAAAAAGGGAAGCCAACACACTTGGAGCTGACCTTGACAACAGTTCATCTGTAGTAAAAAGTCCTAGCCATTCACTTGAGCCTTGTACTTCTCCTTTATCATCTAAAGAAGAGCACATATCACCAGGACAACAAAGTACATACAGAGAAATAACAGCAGAGGAAATATATGATCAAAACTCCAGCTGCGAGGCACCCATCGACAACACTTGCACCACAGCAGAGAAGCAAGGGGATAGTGCGGCTGTGATCCCAAAACCAGTTACACATAATAATTCTCCAGTTGAACTGAAGACTCCTTCTCTTAATTTGTCAGTTTCGCTCAATAGCAGAAGTCTAAACACCTCACCTGCCCTCGAGGCTACAGATAGCTTACCTGTACAGAAGGTAGAAAACATAAAGCCTACATTTACTGCTTACTCCCCAAACCACAAGAGTGGAGAAAGTGACATCTTTCTAAAGCCTGATTGTACACCTGGACGCCAGCCCACACCCAAAGTTGGAAGTGAAACCAGAGAGAGACTCACTGGGAACATGGCGCATCATGTGAATAGAAAACAGAGCACCTCTCCCCCACTAACCAGGTTCACCCCTGTACACATTATAGCCCCGGAGAAACCATACAGAACCTGGCAGAATAGAGAATGTGGCCCCCCACAGGTTGCAGCATCTCCACCTACTTGTAACGTAAAGAAACTGCTGACCAATAGGGAAAGCCCCAGTGCTACCTTACATAACAGTAATAGCCAGGCCCATTGGCTTATGTGGGAAAGGGACCTGGGGATAGAGAGGGAGGAGGCGAGGGAAAAGGAGAGGGTGATGGCGGGGGAAATGGAGATGGAGAGAGGCAGGAAGAGGGAGGAGCGAATGCACAAAAGGGGGGAGAGAAGGCATGGGAGTGCCAGTTACAGAGGGGAACAGGTTGAGCTGTCATTCAGTGCCAGGAATAGAAAGGGGCCTAGGAGTCACAGTACAACTCCCACAAGTAGAGAGGCTCAACGGGGAATGCCAACAGCACGCTCCTATTCAGAGAGCTTGCTTGCCACCAGACAACTACAGCAACAACAGATTCTTCCCAGAGCTCAGATCTCCCAGCAAGACCCCAGGGCAGTTGGTCCCAACAGGAGGCTTCAATCTGCTGCACCCCAGGGAAAGAGCACTGCTCCCGGACGCAGTTTTACAAACAGGCCCTGCCAGAGCTCCAGCTCCAGCATGGGTAGTGAGCTGGATGACACTGACAATGAGGTGAAGTGGTTTACAGATGTGGCGTTCAGCAGCCTGTCAAGCCCTGAGGTAGATTACCTGGACATGTACAACTCCAGCCACCGTTCGTCCACTAATATTTCTCAGCCATCTACCCAGGAGAGCCCAGCTGGTGCAAATGCTGCCTGGCTGGCCTACGCTGACTTCAAGGGATCTGTTCCAAGGCTGGACAATGAGGACTTCCCATTACAACAGCCCTCTATGCACTACTCCGATGGACTAGACCCAACAAGGCGCTATGAGATGGGCAGCTTTGAGTGTGTGGATGTGGCCGTGGAGAGAGAAGACTCCAGGAAGGGGAAGAGAGGAGTACCAAAGAGACAGATTCAGCTTAAGAGAAAAAACACAACTGAAAGTAAGCAGGATGGGGGCAGTGGAAACAGTAGCCCGGTGACTCCTGTGATACCAGATAGTCCCTTGCCAGAGAGGGGCTCCAAAGAGACCTTGATAAGGCAACACAGCACACCTGCAGCTATGCAAGGGTGCCGCCACTTTGAGCCCAGTCCTGAGCCCATAGAAAAAAATAGTGAGAGAAGGTCTAAACTCCAAAAGGCTGCTTCTCTGGATGAAACGTGTACTAAGACCAAGATGGCCACTTGCCTCATCAAGAGTGTGCTGTCAAAAAAGATGCAAAGTACAGATAAACAATCAGAGGGACAAAAAGAAAATCCCGCCGCGGAAGACATAATTGCACCCTCTCAGAGTGTTGAGGCACTTAGCCGTAGTTGTCTACAACATTCATCTGAAGATCTTTCTGTGGCAATACAACCAAGTCAAACGGGGGCCATCAGACCAAAGCAAAACTTTGGAGTGAAACCTAGTAACAGCCCAAGTCCAAATACCAGCCACACCAGTTTTACCTTGTCACAGACCGACAGTCATGTGACATATTCTCACTGCAGGAATACAGTTACAGGAACCACTGAAAAGAGGTCAGAACTGATGGTACCATTTAACAGAAAACAACACACTGAAGAAAGTGTCATTCCCAAGAATGAAGGAAAACAAACATATACCACCAAAAGATGGGAGGAGAGGAAGAGTGGTGACTCAGCAAAGGCCAGTTCTGGGAATATGGGAGCTACTTTTGCTATCGGTGACAGCAACCGCACCCAGGACCGAATGAGACACCAGGAGTGCGTGACTGCTGACACAGAGGACAATAAACAGTTTCAACAGAGTGACAAGAGCACCTACAAAACATCAGAGATTACCCTCAAAGCCTCTGTAGAAAAGAAGAAAACCTCACTAAACTTTTCTCTCACGCCTGAGGTGGAACAAAAACCTCAGTTACACCAAGACTTTCCCCTAGCAGAAATATCTCCAAGACAAAAGGAAGAAAGGGTAGAGGCCACTGACAAGAAAACAGAGGAGGAAGAGATGGGAAATGGGAACAACAAAGCTAAAGGCCCTATCCACAAAGTAAGAGATGTTAGGAGGCTTGTAAAAAACACATATAATCTGTCTTTCAAGTCAAGCAGTGTTTCACTGCCATCCCCTGAGAATGAAGAAAGCAACCAAAACAAAGACGATGAGAAGAATAAGGAAATAAAAGTGGAGTCGGAGAAGGAGACCATAGAGAAGAACACAGAGGCTGTGGAAGAGCTAACAAGGGAGGGGATGGCAGAGGGAGTAAACGAGGAGGAGCCCAAAGAGCAGAGGAAAGAGGAATGGATGGCAGAGGCGAAAAACACAGAGCTCCAAACATTATCCCCACCTATGCAAAGGAAGGGAGAGCCCCCGTCTCGCCCTCAACCAATGCAGATAGAATGTAAGGCTGTCTGCTGGAAAGAAGACAAGATTCAAATGACACCCGGGAGACCAGCAGACAAAAGCCACGCTTCCCCACAGCTGTCAGTTGAAACAGACAGAGAGCCAGAGAATTCCTGTTATGAAAGCACACACTGTTACACAACAGGGGACACCGCAACAGTAAATCCCTGCCAGCCCAATATGAACGTGGAGGCCCAACCACAACACACTGAGCAGCAAACTCAGAAAAAGGCAGACAATGAGAATAAACCAGAGGTGGTTAGTAAAGATAGGAAACCCCTCATGTTGGGAAGCCTCCCTAAACTCCCCAGTAAGGAAAGAGAGGTCTCCACTGCTGTGGTGGTGATACGAGATGGATCCACCACATCTGCATCCCAGGCCGACGATGAGATTACAAGTCCTATCCAGGCCCCACCTTCTCCTGGGTCCAGCTCTAGCACTACACCTGATGGCAGCGGACACTCTGTTTCCATGTTACTAAAGGAGAAAGGCTACCAAGCCGATATTGGAGCAGTAGTAGGGGAAGCCCAGAGCTCAGCTGGAGTTAAAGGGGTCCCCTGCAAGCACGTGAACCGCTTGGAGATCCCCTTGCAATCCTGCACACCTCCAGATGGAGGTGTGACCGAGTCACAGAGGGAGAGAACCTTCTCCTCCTCATCCTGCAAGTCGGGCCCCACAGCTCCATCTGAAACCACAGAAACTATCTCAAAGAACAAACCTACAGTGAAAGACAAGCCAAAGCAAATTTGTATCTCTCCTGTTACAAATACACAGCAGCAAACAATATCTCTCAATGAGCAGAAGGAACAAGGTCAATATGAAGCAGTGAAAAGAAATGATCCCACTTTCCCTCCAAGATCTCCTGCACTGAGGAGATTCAGACCTCAGTCAATTGAGGTGAAGTCACTGTCTAAAGAAACACAAAAACAAGAGACAACCACAAACAACAGACCTCAAACCATAGAGGTCAAGTCTATAGCAAACCACTCTCAAAAGCCAGTGGTGCCACCAAAACCGAACTACAAGTTCAATCCAGATACAGGGTCACTTCCAAATCAAGCACATAAATCAACAGAGCCAACAGCAAGAGTAAAGCCTCAATCTGAATATCGGCCTCAAACTATAGTTGTTTCCTCACCAACGATATACAGGAAGCTCTCCAGTGACAGCACATCGTCCAACCACACAAGAAAATTAGCTGTGTCTACAGTCTCCAGCTATCGACCCCCACAGAGTAAAACCACAACAGCCACCATCTCTAGTCTTTCAAACCTATTGACAGCATCATCGGAGACTGAAACATCTAATGACAGATCTCAACAGCCAGGGCACACACCCCAGAGCCCCAGAAATACACAAAGTTCAACAAGCTTAGGCACAGATACTAGATCAGCCTCGGGCCCTGCACCAACCTCAGCTCCAGTTCCTGCTCCTGTCCCGACAGCAAACCAACTCTATGGACCTGCATCAGGTGTTGCTAGCCAGCTAATAAACCAAGCAGCTGTTGTGGAAGTGAACAGCCAACCACAGTATCCCAGGCAAGAACAGGCTGTGCCAGTGGCCTCTCACAATATAAAACACCCTGCTGCTGTCTTTGCACCCCTGGCACCAGGATACACACACACAAACCAGCCTTACCACAGATCGCTGTCCAACGAGCGCTCCAACAGAACAGATGACCTACGTTTCTATGCATCAGATGACCCCCCCAGCTACGACGAAAGGGAGAGCTTCAGCCCCCTCATGCTGCCAGATTTACCCCCCAGGAAGCCACATTGTTACCATCCTTCCTCCCGCCCTCCTCCTTGTTCGTGCACGTCTGGCTGCCTTGCACATCCTCACCACCACCACAGCCCCCACAATCTCACCCCGCCTGCCCCCTCACATTCCCCAGGCCAGACGCTGCCCTATGGTGTAGGCCAGCCCCTACTCCGTCCCCACCAATGCCGAGCTGACCCTCAGCCTCTGAGCTACCAGCCCAGCTCTCCTAAATTAACCCCTTTAGGGCCCAGCCAGCCACCAGGCATGTATCAGCCCCTCTCGCAGCCCCCTTCATACCCTCCCCACCCTGCTCCCCTGCAGTCCTGCCCTGCTGAACGGCCTCTGCAGCCACACCAGCATATGGAGGCCCGGCGCCCTCCTGTACACCGCTCTCCCCAACAGCAACCCCCAGGGGTGGTTGGAGGTCCTTACAGCGACCATGGCCATGGCCACTCTCCAGGGCTTCCACCTCTGGACCCCCAGTACCTGTGTGGCCCCCAGGGGTTGGGGCCATCCTATGGCTCAGAATATGGGGGCGATAGCTCCAGCCTGTACTCAGAAAGTGGCTATGGGCAAACGCCACGCAGGGTGCTCATGGATCCCGAGACAGGGAAGTACTTCTATATTGAGGTGCCAGTGCAGCCACTCAGGAAGATGTTATTTGACCCAGAGACCGGCCAGTATGTGGAGGTGCTCATTCCACAGCAGGCCATGTCTCACTCAGGTCTCTATCCCCCATCTGCAGCCCCTTATCAGCCCCTCCACAACCCCAACATATATGCCCCTCCTTCACAGTATATGCCCTACGTGGCTCCTCAGCACTCCCCTCACCACCAGGCTCAGGCCCAGCCCCCCCGCCATCCAGAAGCCTCTGCACCAGCACCAATGCACCAGAACGGGCCTGGGGTCGGCTATGGGAGCCAGTCTGGCCAGGGGCCCAAGCTAGACCCGCAGACCCATCTGCCACTAGACCAGAGCTACCTGGAGAGTATGTATTATGTCCCCACTGGGATGAATGCAAGTCCCAATCCCACCACATCAGACTGCTTTCACAAACATCCCGCCACCCTCCCCAACGCAGGGGGGAAAAGGTCCTGAAATAGAGATTAGCGGCCGTCTTCCTGGAGCCTGCTGGGTTTTAAATACACAGTATTATGGGGCAGTCTAATGTTAGCATGTAATGTTATTTGAGTTTTCACACAGCAACTAAAGACAGTGATTCTTTGGTTGTTCTTTCACTTCTGCTGCTGCTGCTTATACTATAATGCCCTGCTTTTTTAGAATTAAACATGAATGTTATGATTGTTGGTTTTGGCAGCACAAGATTGTTACCCTTTTACATGAAGAGTTCTTAAGACTAATAACTATGCTAAAATGATTAATACATTTTTTTTCCTGAAATTATTGATTATATTCTCATCAAGAAAGAGTGTTTTATTGATTGACTGATGTGTACTTCATCATGTCCTACAAACTTGAAAATATTGTCACAAGAAGAACCTCATATTTATTTTATTATTCGATTCCTCTAACATTGCATTTGTGGGTTTGTGCACATGATGTCTGCAGGAACTATTGCAATAAAACATAAAAATGTATCTGAACTGTGCTGGCTGTTATCTTCAAGCAAGCATACAGTGTAGCAGCTAAATATTTGTTTATTCTATTTTATGATGCAATTATACATACAGTCCGAATTATTATTTGAGGTTATAATGTAAATCTATATTAGTTTTGGTCAGGCTATGGTAAATATTTCATGTACATTTGCTACAATAGCTTGGCTTGTTGTGAATCGAACATATGACCTTTCAACTTAGAGTCCCCAAAAATGAGGAAACACGACTACGAAGATATGTTGATGCCATCTACAAAGCAACAAGACAGCTGTATCTTGTGAAGTTCTCCTTTTCATGAATAAAGTGTCAAACGTGTCCGCTGTCAAACTTGCACACTTAATTCCTTTGTAAAGGAATTAAGTTCTTCTCTTTAATTAAGAGTTTCTCTCAATTCCTTGAAAAAAGCACTTATGAGACTGAAATTGATTAACCAAGTCAAATGTATTTAGCATTAATTACATTACAGCCTCCAAGCTCAGCAAAGATGCACTTTTCACATGGAAACAAAACAAACTGGGGAATGTTTACTGGCTTTCTACTAATTCACTTTTTGGATTTTTTTTCCGGCTGTTAAAATGCGTCTTCCTTATACTAATCCAGGAAGTTTTCTCAGGGTGTGTGAAGTAGGTGTGTCATGTAAGTAAAGTCGGCGTGTCATGTAGTTTGCCAGACGGCAGATAGACCCTTCTCCTTGAAGCAGCCGTGTTTAGTGGTGATTGGCGGTACTGGACCCGGAAGAACTGACTCGCAATACACACCCCATTCAAAAAAAATTAATCCGTTTTACGGCTATGATCATTTTTATTTCAATCGCTATACTTGTCTCACATGTCGCTTCGTAATATGCCCTTGGTGCTTCTGTACATTGATTAGTTTATAAGAATGGCAATATACCAAAACAAATTAGCCTACCAGGTCCTACTTTTTCCCAATGGAAAACCAAAACAGGGAGTCGAGTCGAGTAGCCAAGGCCCTACTATGCAGTGGAAACGCGCAAAAATATTGTCCATCCATACTTGGTGCTAAGTGGGGTGCAATATTAGCATTGCAGATTACGTAATGTGTAGCCTAATAATGTTATCAAGCAAACAGAATATTATAGCCTACTAAGGAATAGGAAATAGGAAAAGGAAAACGGTATAGGAATCAAAGGTCATGTATTTCAAGTTGCAAGTTTGTTTTGCCAAGCCACGGCCCCAGACACCCATCTAGTGTCAGGCAGAGGAAGAGCAGGCCAAGTGTGAAGATAAATGCTATCGTGCAAAATACAGGCATAACATCAGATACAACGTTTAGTCTTTTTAACCTAATAAAGCTGATTTGTTTCAGTTAGTTCCACTTTGATAATCAGTAGAATTGATTAATTAACTAATTGAAAGATGGTAGCATTTTTTTGGGTTTTGCCATGCACACAGTATGACAAATATGTTCCTAGTGTAATTGACATTGAGTTCTTTTCAAGCTTAAACATACTGAGCATTCACTGTTCGCGCAGATCATTCTGGTAGCCTATATTTGTAGCAGTTGCAACGGAGCCACAACTTGAGGGCGCCATAGACCCTGAAATGCTATCCTGACATTTTTGAGGAAGGAACTCAAACCAAATATATGTCGTGGAAAGACATTCTCAACACGAAACATTTGAATGGTTTCATAATCAAAACCTGACCCCGTACAGCCTGGACAGATGTGTGTCCAATGGAAACCAACGTTGCTTGTCTTTACTTTGATGTGTACGCCAGTAAAAATTAACAGGGCTCTGATTAGTAGCTACAGGATGTGCGGTTTTGGTTTGTGTGTGTACACAGGTCTACTGCGTGTGTACCTGTAAAGAGGAGCGCAGTCAGCGCACACACATCTGAATGACTTTGACTGTAAAGTGGACAGACAGACAGACTGACCTGTTTGTCTTTTTCTATCTACAGTATCCACCTAAAGTTGCCCTGTTAAATGTCTAACAAGTAAACATGATCCCCTCAGCTGGCTGTTCAAATGGGTCACAACGGTATCTAGTGACAATATGTTAGCCTGGGCCTACACACTGTATACTAGCTATGTTTGCAATGTGGTGTTTGGTTTAACAAGATCTTCATTAACTTTCTTTTACACACTGGATAACAATCCAGTCAGACGTCTGTTAGAACGAACAGGCTAATCTATATAAACTTTGTGGCACTCCTAAAAATATTTCAAAACGTATGCCAACACACACGCACACACACACACTTGTGAAGACAACCATTGAAGCGTGTACACATGCACATACAGTATGTATACATACATTTCATCATTCAGAATATTGCTCAACTTTAAGCTTAGAAGAGACAGTGAGTCTGACAATAATAAAGGAAATTTATGGCAGTTTCTGTATCCAAAAGGAAACAAAAATATTGACATTTTATATTTATTACTGCAAGTCTATATCCCTGTATAAATCTTTTAATGAATAATCAAGTTGTGTCAGACACATCCTCTCCATCGTGTGTGACAATAAATTCCAGCTGTACACACACAGCAGACACCATGACATCATGCAGCATATTGGGGAAGCCCTCATCTCTTTCCAGTATGTCTGTTATTGTTATGGCTCTGTTAAAATCCTACCCCAACCTCTCATTACAGACACACACACGTGGCCCTAACTCCCAGGGCAACACCCAGGAGTGAGTGGGTTTTATTTCCTAGCTGGTGTCTGATGTGGACCCACTGGGGGTCAACTAGTTTGTGGAAAAAGTCGCCAAGACATTGTTTTGGTGATATCTGGAACGCCTCAGTGTAGGTGGAACAGACTGGGCAGCCAGATTAGGAGGTGCACACCGGTTTAAAGCGGTGATAAGAACACATTTTGGAGTAAATGTGTAATCTGCCTTGTGATATTTTCCAGCACGTCTCCTCCGCTACTGGAGGTCGACAGTGAGTGGTGTGTATTCTAGAAACATGCGTATCCTGACAAAGTGATGACAGGGAGACCTGCTCAGAGAAAAAATGTCAAGACCTTTCTGTGATTTAACTAGTTGGTCAGTCTGTCCATCTGTGCGTTGTCTGTGTGCCATATGTCAAAAGGAGGAAACCGGCTTCCTAGTTGAGCCTCCTTCTGCTCCAGACAATGCCAGTAGTTAGCTAACAGAGTGAAGGTCTTGCCTTTTTTGTGTGCTGTGTTAACAAATCCATCTATTCTGGCTTTGGTGCTGCTGTAACAGGCCAAAACAAGCTTCAGAAAATGTTGTTGTATACCAAGAATGAAAGAATGGTGCCACATTTACATGTTGCCTTACCTGTTAGTCCGGATTTATGCCCGTATAAGGCTTGCTTCCAGGGCAAGGGGTGTACTCTTAAGAAGCCATGCTGACACGTGTCTTTGTGGTGAACATGGGTCACTTGTGATAGCTTGTGAGCGAGACATGGAGGAAGGAGATAAGGGTGGGAGGAAGTCAGGAATGTGGGTGGGATTGAGAAACACCTGAGTGTTACCTGAAACCATGCCTTTCGGCCTTTACACATTGCCTATAGCAACAAGTCCACACAACAGTAAATCAATATTTCCTCTGTGTGAGTGTGTGCGTGCGTGTCATAGGGTCTCCCTATGTGTCTACCGGTTTGTTAAGTGGATTTCACATCCAGTCCTATCATTGTCCCAGCCCAAGCCCTGTGGTTACAGCCAACAAGCAGAAGCTGCTTCTTAAATGACTCATCTCCATAACCACACCATTTGTTTCAGAATAATGTTTTTGGCCATGCTAACCATTTTGCTCAATCACACATAATAATCTCTTGCTGGAGGCTACTGTTTTAACAACTGTTCTTATCAGAGCCTATAGTTATAATTTTCATAATGGATTGGAAGATAAATATTGAGATTTTCTTTGTATGATGACAATGATTCATCGAGACTAGTCCCCGTACCCCTATTGTCTAGAGAGGAAAGAGTTACATGCAGTATGAGTCTAGCCTTGTCTCCAAGACGGCACGCAAACACCACGCACACGCACACACACAAGCATAGCCCAATGTCATGTAATCTACACGGTGGCCAAAAAGTGATGTCATCGCCTGATCACTTTACCCGTCTTCTCGCAGGGCCTGGATTGCAGATCAATGAGGAATGGAAGGAATGAGAGACAGAGAGAGAGATACAGACAGACAGACAGAGAGTGGCAGGAGTAGGCCGTTAAAGCAGACTCCATTCTGAATCACTCACAGGCTGATGCGTTGTGTATCTCATCGATACTGCATCGATACTAGGTATTTCCTACAGTGCATCATGAAGTGACCTGGACCAGAACAGGATGGCTGGCAGCCAGCTAGGCTTCCAGTGGACATTAACATTCTTCATTATTAATGGAATGTCTTAGGACCTTCAGGACTTAGGACTTAGGACTGGTTCAGTGGTCAGGTTCATTAGGTAGGGGCGTGAACTGGTCAGTGGAATCTTAAGCATGAGGTAAAGCAGTGAGTCATTCAGGGGCGGCCTTTGTCACCCAGACTTTACATCAGACATCTGCATTACCGCATTCATCAGACCGCAGAGCATAAATCTGAAACATTAACAGTGACACAGTAATGCACGACACAGCCTCACAGCAACCTCCAAAAACCTTCATGAATACATTTCCTCTTACCTCAGAAAGAACTATGTTACTGTATGAATCCAAGACACTAACATACAAAGGGTCTGCTCAACGGTTAAGGTTTGCTATGAAACTGCTGCTGGTCTTGTTAAGGTGTCATTGCTCTCATCCTTTCTCCTAATAGTTATATTACTTTTAATGGAATGAGTATTCTGCTTTGTTTTGAAAGTTTGTAAACAGTTTTAAAAAGGTGCTCTATAAATAATGTTCATTATTATATATTACAGTATTATGAGGTTATGATGAGATATAGATAAATTTTAGGCATGCAAATATTGATTAGGTTAGGGTTAATAAACAGGAAACAAAACAAAACACATCAAAAACACTAGACTATTCAACTATGCATAACAGAATGACTATGTGGCAATTGTCCAGCGAGACATGATTCAAGACCAGACACTGTGTTAGTTGACTGGGGGACCTAAATAGACAGGTGAGTGTGATTGATGATGCCATTCAGGTGCGTGTTCCCCTCTCAGGCCTGACTCTGGTTGTGACAGGTTATGATAAAATGATGAATAGATCCAATCAGGTCAATCCTGATGCTTTCTCATGAGACAAATTGTGCCTCTTTGATTGGCCAAGCACACGTCACACTGACAATGGATCCTGCCTCTCTGTACGATTACACTGTGGGATCTCACCGCTGCCATTATCTATATTTAGCTTTGTCCTTATGTGTGTGTGGGGTGTGTGGAATCTAGAACATTCCCTGTACAATCTATTCTAAAAGGGACTAACAATCTTACAGTGTGACAGTGTGTGTCTACAGGCAGTTATGCCATTGTACAAGCACTATGCACTTCATTTCTTACCATAAAAAATAAACTATCATCATACAGTACCATCATCATTCAACAAGCAATCAAACAATCATTCGTCACACACCGTCACAAAATCATCGTGCAAACTTACAATCAAATGACAGAGGTGGGCCCTCTAGATCGGTTGCAAAAACCAAGCAACGGCAATATTTGCTATATCATTCACGGTTACCAGGGGATACACAAGACAAGACAAGCAGGGGGAAATGGCAGGTAAACAACAAATGTTCAAAGTGAATTGAAGAGTTTTGCCTGAACAGTCTGTTCATTGTTATGATGTGGTGCTGGCGCAAGAGATAACTAATAGATAAGTATTACATATGGCTTTCCCATGTTTGTTTTTTTAAACACTGCACATATTGACTCATGACATCTCATATGTGGTCACTAATAAGTAAACACAGTAATCTGTCAGGTAGGAATGCAAAGAGGAGCAAACAATAGCTGCTAAAAGCTGCCTTAAAGAGACATTCCTTGATTTGTGTCCAAAGTTGCTGTTTTGGTTTAAAGAGCATGGGCCCCTCCCACACCTGGCTCATATCCCCCCCCCCCCCCTTCCCCCTC
>JAOEHI010000002.1:3819007-3891983 GCA_025447815.1 Percopsis transmontana | reverse complement strand
AATTTGCTGTTTTGGTTTAAATAGCATGGGCCCCACCCACACCTGGCTCATATCCCCCCCCCCCCCCCTTCCCCCTCTCCACAGCCTGTGTTTCAAACATAAACAGTGACCTGGGGTGGAAATATGTGGTCCTGGGGCACTCTAAGGGAATCAAGGCATGAACTTTTAGGACAGAGCTTGTTATTGTGTGCATGGGTGGAGGCATGTGAGAACAGTTGACCTGTATGTCCTCAGTTAAATATGTTGCTGAAAGATTTCATTTCTGATTTGTTGTGTGCACAGGTGAGATTGTTGCTGGTGAATAGGCTGTAGATGGGTAGAAATCCGAGAAATATTTGGGTTATTCTTGTCGCTGAGTGGCGGGAGGCTAGAATAGGTTACAGAGGGCCGTCTATTGTTTTGCAGAGAATGGAAGCTCTCACACAGCAAGATTCCCTCCTCCTAGTGTGGTCATGGTGACGGTGGATGAGAAAGCCTGATTAGATTCTCTGAAACCACTCTCAAAGAGTCTGTTGTCTTCTGTTCAATCAAAGCTATTTTCCCCTTTAGAGATTTTCTATGACAAAGACATTTCAATTGTTGACATCATGAGACATGATACGCAGGGCCCTCAGGTTTAGGAATGTGTAGGTACATTGTTTTGTTCTAATAAAGCATCAATGTTGACAAACATATTGTGGCCAGATAAAAATAAGTGCTATTTTTGTATTGTGCTATGTGGAGTTGTAGATCTGAAAAAGATGAATGTTTTTGGCTGTTCAGTACAGTGACAACATAGATAATTCTTTGCTGTCTCTTTGCTGTCTTTACATCATATCTTGTCTACTTGCGTCACTTCCTGTGGCCTGCACTGGCTGGGTGTCCTTGTTTCCCCAACCACAGCGTCCATTCCTCAATATCAGTGGATTTGAACCCAAATCATAGTTTGCAGAGGAAACCATGGCAATGAATTGTTACTACGGCGATGACTCGTCGCCACAGGCACCGCAATATTAGGCAAAGTTCCTCATTGCAGAGCGTTCCAAACAACATCACTTTCCCTGACTGGTCTCTAACAAAAAAGGGTTCACCCACCAAATGGTTTCTTCTCTCCTCGTTCCAAGGAATCGTGAGGCCATTCCTGCGACACTATAGGTTTTTCATTTTTAACCGATGATATTTAGGCTGAGGCCTGTCTAAACAACAGTTGAGAATTGAATCTGGAAGTATTTATTTTGGAGCTATATTTAGACCATGACCGCCAGAGCAGGTTATGCCAACCATGCTAACTAGCCAGGGTAGGGCTATATTTACAGAGGCTGGGCATCCATCATCGCAGCGCTGAGGCACAGACAGCTAGAGTGTGAGGAAGGGAAAGTGTGGCCCGTCAGTCACAGAGGTCCAATACCAGGACTCGCCTATTTAAACCAGCTCACAATTGGACCACAACAGTGCCGTAGGTCACCCTGCATCACTGGACCTACCGCAGAGCGGCACACATCTGCACCCTCAGAATGTACTTGTGTGTGTGTGTGTGTGTGTGTGTGTGTGTGTTTGTGTGTGTGTGTGTGTGTGTGTGTGTGTGTGTGTGTGTGTGTGTGTGTGTGTGTGTGTGTGTACGACTTCACGTATGCACACACTGTACATGTTTCACTTTCGGCACGTGCATGGGTGGTGGCTGTATTTGGTGTGTGCGTGTGCACGTGTGTTTGCGTATGTGTGTATGTGTTTGCGTGTGTACCCAAAATATTACTCTAGCTGTTGTAATGTTGTAATAATAATGTGTGGGTTAGGTTCATGTTGCATAGAAACAGTTCCGCATTTTTAAAACGCATTTATTAATTAATTCAAATCTTTAAAAAGCAAGATCTGGAAATAAGATACACTAAACACTGCGGGAAAACTCTCCCAACAGAATCCGTCAGTTAAAAACTTGTTCTCCAAGGCGCGAAACAATATCAGATATTGTTTCAGCCAACAGAATTACTCAAGATTAATGTCAGCACTTCGTGTAGTAGAAAGAACACATATGGGTTTGGATGGAAAAAGACAAGAAGGGAGAGAGAGAGAGACAGTGTGTGTGTGTGTGTGTGTGTGTGTGTGTGTGTGTGTGTGTGTGTGTGTGTGTGGTGGGCCTGCGTGCATGATGATGGTGACTTGGGCCATTACAGCTATGTTCTCAGTGGCTGCCCTGGCACACAGCACCTGAATGACATCACCAAGACAAAATTATACATCAACTGTCAGACAGACACTGGAGAGACCGTCTGATACTGTAAATAGATGGACAGACAGATAAACAGGCTCACAGCCAGAGGGTCAGACAACCGTAATGCAGGCAGACAGGCATAAAGGACAGACATACAAGGTCAGAGAATGGCAGACACACCTGCAGTAACTGACACACAAGCTTCTTAAAGCTAGTGTCAAGCCATATTCTGCTATAAGGAGTGATACATTGTACAAATACAACCTCTTATAGATATACTGTACAGGAAACCATGCCTCATTTGTTTTTGCCTGTGAGTAATGTATTTTAAAACCTGCATTTAACACAAGTTCACTACCCACGGATGTCTATTTTCTGGCTTTAAATTCCAGCAAACTGAAGGTTCCCCTGGACGTCACCCTGGAACATTGGTCAAGCACTACAAATGTGCATGCATAAAAGGGGAAAAGGCACGTTTCTTAGTTTCCCTGCACCATACAAATAGCCTATGCTTACCTGAAGCCGTGCATGCATGTATGTGTGTGTGTGTGTGCGGACACGGAGAAGGGTTATTAACACCAGGGTGTGAAGACAAAACTTACCATTTAGGGACATTTATTCACGAGTTCAGAAGCGCTGAAACCCAAGTAGCCTCTGAAAATCCCTCCAACCGAACCCTCTGGGGGTATTTATACCACACCAGGTCACACACACATATACTGTACACACAGTCCCATCCACCCTGCTGATAAACAATGACCGTGGGCGTGGTGGCGGCCTATTCTGACAAGTGCTGAAAACAGATGTCATCGCTCACCCGGAGTCCACGGAGCATACAAGTCCCAAACGGAGACACAGCGCTCTCACACAGCGCTAAAAGGGAGAAAGGGAGAAAGGGAGAAAGGGAGAAAGGGAGAAAGGGAGAAAGGGAGAAAGGGAGAAAGGGAGAAAGCGAGAAAGGGAGAAAGCGAGAAAGGAACCCGCTTTGAATACAGAGGAGGGTAATTTTTAGGTCAGGTGCGTGCTGTGATTAGTGTGCTTGTGTGTGTGTGTGTGTGTGTGTGCGTGTGCGTGTGCACATATCTGATGTTTACTGACATCGTGTCCACTTGTGAAATTAACACGCCTGTCCACCCGTCGTCCTTGGTGGCCACATGAATGTGCAGCCTCCTTGATGATGAAGTCATGATGGTTGCTAGGTCCTCGGGTCATGGGGCTCGGAGGTGTGCCTTCTAAATACAGAGCAGGGGTGTGGCCGTGGGGGAGCTGGCTATGTAACGCTCACTTTGCACGCTTTGTATGGCTCCCTGGCCCAGCCATTTCTACTCAGAGTGCCTCCCCCCACCTCCACACACACACACACACACATTGCATTGCATGCGTTATTCTCCAGCTTCTGTATGCAATGTGTATATATGGCCAATATATTTGCAGCGAGGTGCGAGTTTGGTGCATGTAATGCTAGAGACATTAAAGCCTAGGCATGCTAATAAACCTAGGGCAGTCGTGCCCCAGTCAGCACAGAATTTTATGACCTCTGAGCTATGAACAGACAACGTATTCACACAGTGACTTAGGAGGCAAGAGCTATAAATTGTGTGTGCACGGATGACTGTTATATATGGGTGTTGGTGTGTGTGTGTGTGGCTTAGGGGAAGGCATGAGTCTCGGCAAACAATATGGTTGTTAGCGGGAGTGTACATTTACTGGTTAAACACAGTTAAACATAGGAGGAAAGGAAATGAGACATACTAGAGATCTGTTTGATGCAGCGCGCTGTGTTATCTAGAAGTTATATCGCAGAAATAAAGTCAATAGCAACAGGCTCCTAGAGGCAATCCTGCGTGGCATTCCTTAGCTGTGAGAGGCGTAATCACTCAATGTGATGTCATGACAGGTTAAGGGATTCTGCACACACACACATGCCCAGGCAGAATACCAGTGTCAACACTATCAGCACACCTTCATGACACACATCCAGTACATCCAGTATGTATGTATTTCTTGTCTTTTCTTGTCCTCAAATTTTATCCATTCCATTAATAAGTTCCGCCGTGTCTTGGGAAAAGCGTCTCCTACTTACTTTGGCCCCCACCTAAATCTCACAGATTTAAACTTTTTGGCTGAGCAAAAAGATTTTAATCTTATACCGTAAAAAAATGGCACAAGATAACTTATTGGCATATTGGCGACTCCATCTGGCCATTTGATGCAGCTGCACTCCTGTGTGCTAGTAAACAGTATTTCCCCAACAGTGTACTGCCAGCACACTGGATTAACAAAAGGATCATAGTTCTGTTCGTTCCCTGGATCTTGGCAAGAGCAATGAGATTGCTAATAACAATTTTTTGCTAATAACAACTTTTTTGTCGTAGTAAAAGTTGCGGAGCTTAAAGATGAGGACATGATAACAAGCTAAAAAAATTGGGGTGATGCGAATATTTTTAATACAAAAATAATGTTTTTGTGTTGTTTATCAACTCATACCTGGTGTATAATGGACTTAAAAGGGAACAGGCCTTCAGCAACATTCCAGTCTATTCTTTAACCTCGCTATTTGGGACCCTTTTTTGCACTTATATTGTATTTACCAATGTGTTTATTTACACTATTGTTAGCCCATATTGGTTTGTTGGCACAACCTTAACCATCCCTTCCCTGCCTAGCCAGGGTAATGCCCCCACCCCCATGGTCATGTCTTTCTATAGGTGCCCTTTTTCCTGTTTAGACTATGTGTGTTTTCATTGTCTTTAATGGTGAGACACACATTTGAATTATTGTTCAGAAAATGAAGGCCTAGTTAAGTTGTCTTCAATTTGAGCCTGCAGCACCTTAAATCACATTCACCATGGCTAAACCTGCTTTCGCACTAATCTTTGATATCAACCCAAGCAATATTGATAGTCACACGTAAAGTGACAGTCAGTGTTCATATCATATCAACATAAGGTGAACAAATCCGGGGAGTCTGCTGAGTCATCACATTTTCTGATACGCCGTCTGCTGTGGCGGCATTTATTTTGAGGTGAGGAATCGTTCACATCAAACAGAACACGCCATGTCTCCCCCACATCCTCTCAATATTTCACGTAATCCATGAGGCACAGCTGAGCCGGACAGAAGCTTCCCATCCCGTGGCTTGTCGCCCGTAGTGGAAAAATAAACAGGTTTTGCACCATAGGAGGCTTTCCTCACTCAGGATAACCCAGAAGCCTGTCTGTGAGGCTTCTTTCGACAAATATCTTTCCTCTTGCTTCTGTCCAACACCAGACACTCCTGCTCAACGTATTTATCGGGATTGTGGCCACATTGTTTTTAAATGGTCTCCATTTTCAGCAAGCATCTACTAAGCATAGAAAAAGCAACTCCTGTGTCACTGTTGGCGATATGCTTCGTTTAAATACATCTTGGTCTTGGGGATTCCCCTACTATACAGTATACACTCTCATATACTCTCTCTCTCACACACACACACACACACATACACGCACACACACACGCACACACACACACACACACGCACACACACACACACACACCAACTGGCCTGTATGTGGAGACATTTGGGCTTTCAAAAGCAGCATTGTGTGAAGGTCAGGAGAGTGTGGAATGGAGATCTATCGTTGTGACATTCTCCATTCTTTGAGAAAGGCAGGACAGGCAGCTCCTGTTACATAGTGCTGAGATGAGAGCAGATACTGGCTGGGCTGTAGGCAACAGCAGATCGCTGGATAAAAGGCAGGGTGTGTATATGTGCGTGTGTGTGTGTGTATGTGTGTGTGTGCATGTCGTATTACAAAGTATTACAGAGTATTACAGAGACAGATTTGAGAGATTAAATTCTTATTGTGACTGTCTGCACTACAGAAAAAGTCTAAATATTAAAGAACAGGGTGCCATGTCAAAAACATATTGGTCATGCTATATATTGATCAGTATCCTGAAACTAATCCTATCAAGTATTTGTTGTTGAAGTGGAACAATTCTCTGAGTTAAAGCTGAGCCGAAGCTGTACTATAGTAACTTAACTGGAATCTGTGACTTTAAACAACACCACAGGACAAGGTCCAAGGTTCGACCACACCAGTAACAGACGTAATCCAGGTCAAGGTTCACTGTGTTATTGGTTTCATACTTATCCTGAAATGCATTTACTATAAGAGTAAAAGAGTTTACATGATGCTCACTCCTGAATTCCTTTAAACATTATCAAAGTATTTGCAGCTGATGCAACAGCCTACATGAGAAGTAAAACCACAGGACGGGTAATGAAAGACTCCTTAAACACATGTCATAAAAAGAGGCCTCCCATGTCTCTACTCTTTTATTTACCACTTCAGGTTCAATTTTTCAATTTTGCAGGGTATTAGCTTGAGGGCAGGAAGAGCAAATCATTTACTTTGATTTTGTCATTAATCGGAAACCAAAGCCTGATGCTCGCCATAACTGCTCTGATAATGATGTAGGGAAAGTTTTGGTGTGTTCACATCTAGCAGTTAAGATGACCTGACCTTAATGTAAGATACAGTACATGTTGAATTGAAACATCAAGGATCCATACAGGAAGGTTAGTGGAATGCTAACGATTTCTGTAACAATACTGCCTTCTGAAAGTGTGAAAGTGACAGTTGCTTCGAGATAGGTGTGTACAGATGGACATCCTTTAGGCGTGTCGGACCAATTCTGAATCACTGCTTGGCTTAACCCAGCCCAGTTTAGTGCTAGCTAAAATAGCAGGGATTGACAAGAATATAGTCCCTTCCTTTTTCCCTTTCTTTTCTTCACTGTAATATCATTTATAGTTTATTTTTTACTTTTTTCATGCCATACATCCTCTCACATCCAGCTAATGACTAGGAGGTATGCTAAATAGCTTTGACAGAGTTGACTCTCAAAACTACCATGCATATTGGCCTAGAGCCATATCAGGTAAGCTATCTGGAAATTGTTCACGAAATAGTAAACACACCCAACAAGCATTTACACAGTTTGATGAGTAGTGCTGTGGAAGCTCTTCAGACTGGAGTGCAATATTCACACCGAGAAGAGAACCGCGGATGTAAAAATACTTCTTGTCTAGCTTATTGTCACTGGCCTCTCAGTTCTCCTCCTCATGTACTTCTATGCCAGCTCAAACACGAACAGCTGGTTTACACGACCTCCAGAAGTGATTCACCTGCTCTTTGACACCCTGGAGAGCCAGAACACACTCGGGTGTGTTCGATGCCTTTCTAAGCACTGAAAGGATTCAACAGCCTCCAGACTGATTCTCTTTCATGTCAAAGAAAAGCCATTTAAACCGTGCCTCTGACTAAAAGCATCTGACAAGCAATGGAACATTCCAGAAGGGAAACCTGAGATGCTTGGTGGAAAAGGAGCTTTGAAGCTGGCTACTTGAGTGCTGCCCTATCAACGGCGTCTCAGTTTACTATGGCTGGCTGTATGGACTCCAGCAATAGGCTTATAGTGATGCCAAGAGAACTGTGTATGTATGAGTATGTGCGTAATAGAACAATAATATAAGTTTGTCTAGAACAGTGCAACCCCTGTGAGTCAGGTGTCTTGTGTAAATCATGCCTCCGTTACAAGGTCTTACCTGAGAAGAGGTGAGGATTAAGAAAGTTGCCCCAGGCTCCGCTTGGCACACTCCAGCCTCTCCCCCACACCTCATTTATCACATTCCTGGGTTTCCTTGTCAGAACCTGGGTTTAATAAACGGAACAAATGTGCGTCGTGATCACAATCAACGTTGAATACTTTCACTGCGAATTAGTAGCCATTCTCATATTTCAACCTCACAATTATGCATTAGGCTCTTAGAAAACAAAAGCAGGGACGCTGCGATACCAACAATGCCAAGTTGGCACAGAGAGCCTTTCCATTAAGCACTCTCAAATGGCTGTACCTTACCAATGTTATATTATCACGGCTGTATATTTAATTCTTAGTTTTAAAAGCTCTGGTGCCTGGCAGTCTCTCGACACTTTGATATTATAAAGTAATGCTGCCCTGCTTGCCAAGAACGCACTAAGTTGGCAAAGACATGTACATGCATTACTACATTTCAGGCCCAGAGCAGTTACACAGCTACCACAGCAACAAAACACAATGCTCATAAAAAAGCAAACTATGCTGTCGCTGTAAACTGTAAATGGCATTTTGTTATCTGCTAAAGCTTTCGCTTATAGACCAAGAATCTGTCAAACTTGTTTATGACTGCTGTGTGTAAAAATACTGACATAAAACTGAAATAGTAACAAACTTCCGTTAGTTGTACCCGAACCCAGGGGTTTTATGGGAAAGTGTTCCCATCACCGGGTCCAATGGCTCCCCAGTGTGTCACTAGTCTTAGTGTGTAAGTGCTGGGAGTTATAAGTGTGTTTTGGGTGCGTGCTAGGGGCTATTGTGTGTGCCCGCCTGCTTTCAAATGTCCAGACAGTTCTTATGTTTTACATTCATTCTCCTGAAGGTCAGGAGTTCTGCAGTAAAACACACAAAGACTTCGTTCGGTTTCAAGTCACTAGTAAAAGCACTCAACCCCCCGTCTCCACACACACACAGCCCATTTTTGCTCTGTCCTGCTTTCATCCTCACAACAATCCCTCTGACCACACTTCCTCACTCCAAAGATGTCTGTGTTGTTTCAGCTTTTGCATGTTAGGGCCCATGGAAGACACACTGCTTCATGGGTGACACCAGGCTACTCTGCTATTAGCCTCACAAGGCTATAAACATCCACCTTCTGTTTATGTGTTCTGTGGCCCAAAATGACCATGTTGCACCTCACTCTTGAGGCCACCAGGGTTTCCATGGCATCACGGGAGCGGTGATCTCACCGGGCCGCCCTCTCTTGACGTCTGTCCTCCGCCGTTATGCCCCTGCCAGCTCCTCTTGCTTTTCCCTAACTCCTTCTCTCCGTCTGAGACGGACCCGGGTCTGGGCAGGGAGGAATGCGGCAGCGCGGGCACATGACGCGGCCCAAGCGCCCACAGACACAGCAGAGAGGAAGCTAGACAAAACCGGTTCATAAGAAACCAGTCGTTTTTATAGTTTCTAAGTGAGGTGCTGTCGCAGGAAAACCCAGTATTGTCGGGTCACGTCACCAAGTGAGCCAAGTGAGGCCTAATAGATGCTAATGTTACCACAATGATTCAGAATAAGACGTATAAAAGGAAGTAGTGATAGGCTTCCTGAGGCCGTATTTTGGTGAAAAGCCTCCTGTGACGCCTTGTATCCGATGACTAATATCCTCTACTGTTCATTTTAAATATTATATTTGTTTACATATGTGTGTGTGTGTATTTGCATGCGTGTTTGAGGGGGGAGGCAGTCAAAGCCTGCACTTGTTAAAGCCTAAATGATGCAAACAGACCAGTGGTGTGTGTGTGTGTGTGTGTGTGGAGTGACAGCTCTGACAATGAACACAATCATTTTGAGACAGAGGATACATTCCCCTACATCCTCCCCCCTCTCCCTCTGGTTTCCTCTTTTGTTTATTTTTAGCTCACTTATTTTTAGTGGGTTCAGCATTACTTTAGAAACAGAAGACTCCTCCAAAGGAAGCTTTTTAAAAATAGCATTATTGACAGACAAATGAAATAAAACCCAGCCGTGGTGGCAAGAAAGACAGGCCTGGAAAATAAATAAATAAACAAAGCACAATGTATGCACTTGTGCAACCAGGGCTTTTTCTTGGGTGTGTTGGGTCAGTGGTGTGTCGTCAGTGTGTGTGTGTGTGCATGTGTGTGTGTGTGTGTGTGTGTGTGTGTGGTGTTTCCGTTTGTGCCTTGGAGCTCTGGAGCAATCAACCAAGAGGAAGAGTCAACAGTCTGCCCACGTTCAGACAGCGTATCTCCCCCTGCCTGAAGAGCCACCCTCTGTCTAACACGCACAACCCTGGAGAGATTATTAAGAGCAAAGCAGGAAGGAACATAAAGATATCACAGTATTCAAACACCCTTTTTCAACCTTATTGTGGGCGTAAGCACAACGTTTATAATTACTGCCAGCAACAGGAATAGCTGATTTCAATGGCACAAATGCACACAATGGTCTTGACAGAAGGGATATTTTTAAGTGTGAGGCAACCCTGATATCCGTCGAGATAAGAGAATGGAAAACTGTCACTGTGGAGTTATTTGCGTGTGTCTCTGTGTGTGTGTGTGCGGTTTGACAACATAATGAATATCAAACCCAGGTTTGCTACAGTGCATATACAGGACTAGTGTCACCAAGAAGTGGTAGATAATGCTTTCCTTGCTTTATTATTTTTTAGCTTGGACTTCAGGGGGCTCTGAGTCAAGTCTCTGAGTTTATCCCCCCAACTCTTTAGCGGTTTTCGGCTTCCTGGCACACATAGTAGTAGACCCACATGTTTTATTTATTGGAGCCGATCGTGCTCTGTTGTGTGTGTTAAGTCATGCAAAGGAAACACATCAGAGGAAATGGACCCCCAATCACACAGAGTTAAGAAACAGAGGGAGGAAAAACCACAGCGATGAAGGACAGGTTAATGCACAGCAGGCTAGATCATTGGCAGTTTGTAAGAAACAGAAAGCGATAAGAGACAGATACTAGGTAGGAGGCTGTGTGAGCTATTGTGTTGTGTCTATCTCCTATATAGATGGCTGACTAACCTGGACCAGGAAACACTCTCTACTGTCAGCCAAGAGTGACACACAAACACAGGCCGAGTGTGTCTTTTGAGTGTGTCTTTTGAGTCCCACCAAAACATCTGCGTTCAATTACCCCCACCCACCTAACAGCGCAGCTATAGCATCCAGTAATGGCTGTTAAACTCACAGGCAATTTTCTTTTATGATGTTGTGTTCTCCACTTGGCATTCTTTAAGATAACTAGAAATCAATAGTAAAGACCAGGCAGTGACCAAGCTGTAAAGAAAGACCTCTTATTGCCAGTAAGCCCATTGGAGTTACAGTGTTTCACCCTGCCTGGTCCTTCTATATAAGGTGTTATAATGAGGCCCTATACACACGCATACCCACACGTGCACATCTAGAAGCCGAAGCCGCTCAGCAGACTCTGCAGGGCTTTGAAGTGGGCCCACAGGGAACCAATCCTCTCAGACAATGACTTTGTGATGTCACCTCCTGCCCCGCCATTACTATTGTTTGATGTGGGGGTCTTTGTTGGTCGATTGAGGAAGGGGGTTGGGTCATATTGTGTGTGTGTGTGTGTGTGTGTGTGTGTGTGTGTGTGTGTGTGTGTGTGTGTGTGTGTGGAGAGAGGGATGCTGCACGAACGGACATCAGCCGGAACAAAACAGGGGGGAAAGAGAAGCGTTAATGGGAAGGGAAAAGGAAGGATGTTCAGTTGAAGCGTGGCTACTGGGCTGACCGTGTTGCCTCACGTCTTGTTATATTACTGCATTGATGTGTAGGTTTTCTGCAGGTCTGAGTTCTTGGGTTCTGAGAAAACCTACTGTATATAAAGGTAAGGAGGAACGGACGAAGGGAGTATTGCACCAGGGATGGAATTCAATGACAATAAAGATGTCAGTGTTGTCTGTAATTAGTAGAGGGAACTCCCTGGTTCAGACACACCTGCAGACATGAACAATCACACCACTGTCTAAGCAAAGAGCTCCAATCACTGACAGAATGTGTGTGTGTGTGTGTGTGTGTGTGTGTGTACGTGTGTACGTGTGTACGTGCGCGTACGTGTTGCTCAAAAACAGGTTGGAAGAGCTCTTAGAAAAATAATTTGTTAAGATTAAATACAAAGATACAATTCACAAACATGTACACAAATACACCCATACTGAGAAATGGAAGTCCTGGAAGTGTTCATGTGTCTATGTCAGACTTGTCCCGCACGGTTAAGTATAGACACTCCAAAGGGTATGGGTATGTTCGTTGCCAAATCATGTTTCTCAGATTTACATTCAAACAGATTGGTGGTGCGACTTTTGCTGAAAGTAGCTCCTCATTCAACCCATGGTATTATGCATGTATGACCGGCAACACAATATCTGAAGATTCTTACAGAATGAAGTAATTCTGATGGTCCTGGTGGTCTGCTTCTTGTTGGGTCAGTGTATTCCCCATCAAAGCTTAGGTCAGCATTTGGGGGTTAAATTAGATCTGGATTAGATCTATGACATCAGTGTGAGTGAAAGTGCTGAACCCAAGCAGACGGGCTGTCTGTGTTTTTCACTGACACTGAATGTGACAACGTAGGAGGTGAACATGACTAGCTAATCCAGCTCTCTTAGGGGGGAACAGGGGGGGGTTCAGAAAACAATAGTGCACCCACAGCGACTTGTCACATTCAGATGGGGCCCCATTGTCTCCATACGCTAAGCTTGGTGCTACGTCTGATTCCCGAAATCCACTGTGGAGAAAGGTCTTGGTGAGGGAAGGAGAGTGTTTTTCACACTCTGGCACAAAGAGCCAGCTCCTGTGACTCACACGGGGGGTGGGGGGGTTAGTAATCACCATTAAACCGCCATCATTCTGTTGTCTCGACAGTCAATAGAAACGGCGGCTCCGCAGCCCTGCTAACTGCTACGGTGCAGATTACTTAAGATGACTTAAGACGAGGAGATACTGCCACTGAGTCACCCACGTCGCCACGCCACAGTGTGTGCTGAGCCCGCTAAACGGAGTACGTTACTAATCACTTCCATCGCTCAGCTAGCAGGCAGATTTGAGCGGGGCTTACCACATAGCTGAGTACGCTAAAGTGGCCCGGCGGGACTTTGCTTTATTGCCACAGCGAGGCGAAGCCTGGTGTGTGTGGTGTTTCGATAAAGAAAGAGCAATCTGGCTCGTTAGATTAGCTGTGGCGTAATGGGCAGAGATGAAAAGTAGATGTCATCTCACCAAGTGCTTCCATACACTCAAATCTTTCTGTCAGCATGTGTGTGTGTGTGTGTGTGAACGGTGTGTGTGTGTGTGTACTGGGAGGTCAGGGGTGCGTCAGCTACGAGACACACTCGGCTCTGGCTCTCTAAGAAGCCATCATCCATGACCTCATGCCAGGAAAAATCCCCCTCTGCTCTGCCTTTCTCTCCTCCCGCTCTCCACTCCTTCCCTCTCCTCTCCTCCCCTCCACCAAGCTGAGCTCTGATCTCTCCCTCTGCATTCCTGCTCTCTGAAACGCTCCCACACTGTCTCTGACTGTGGCGGGGAGCAGGGCGTTGGTGGGAGAAGAAGGGAAAGTCTCTGGGAGGTCAGGGACCTCCTCAACAGCAGGCTGTTGAGGCGACCTCACCGGCGAGATCAACTTTGGAAGGAAAGTCCCTGAGAGGGATGGAGGTGAACATAGCTAGACAGTAGTTTTTTTTTAAAGCAACAGACGATGAGTAGGAAAGACTGCCTCTCCATTAACATTCCTGCATTCCTGTCATTGTCACATTTACCGCCTGTGCATGAACACGCTGGACTGCGTCCAGGAGTAGTTAAGCCCGAGGGCAGCGGCCATTGTGAGGGGGATGGAAACGAGTGGCAGAAAGAAATACCAGGGGTGACGATCACGCAATCCCTCACTCATCCTCACAAATAAAAAACACAGTGACGAGTAGACCACCCCCGCGGTGTCATAACTTAAAGACAGACGTTTTTTACAAAGTTCGGCTGCGGCTGTTTGCTGAAGGAGGAGGTGTTTGTTTTGTTTGCAGCAGCAGCAGCAGCCAACCGCAGAGGAAATCGGGGGTTAGGAGAAATGCCTACTGCCCACTCCCTGGTGAGGCCGCGGCTTGCTGCCGTCTGTTCTGACATCCGCCTTCCTCTCATGCTGTCATTGGCTCTGGTGTCGCCCTGCGCAAAGAGCCATCGCACGCTGGATTGCTCCCTTGAAGCCACGTACCGTGTCCACATACGCACACACATACACACACACAGAGAGACGCTCGCACACTGGGGCGGATATGGGAGGACCTTTTAGAGAACCTCAGTACTGTAAGGGGCAGAGAAAACAAATGAGTCAAACACAGTCACCCGGTCTTCCTGTCTGCTGTGTGTGTACCTGCATGCAGGGAGCAAGGAACGGCCCGCAGATGTTTTCTGTGTCACATTTTATTTTGCTGTTGTTTTTGTGTGTGTATCTGATTTCTCTCCTCTCCTCTCCTCTCCCCCCTTTCCCTGTCCTCTCCTCTTGTATCCTTCCCTGTCCTCTCCTTTCGTATCCTCTCCTCTGCTCTTGTCTCCTCTCCTTCTCCTTCTCCTTCTCCTCTCCTCTTGCTTACTAAGTAATGTGATGCGGCCATCAGCCTCCTCGAGGGCCTAAATAGACCCCAGTGAGAATTTAATAGTGTGATCATGATACATAACAAGTGGCCAGCAGTATGACATCAGCATGGGGGAATCTGTTTGGCATTCCTGCCCTGCTCCCTGGCATCAGAAGTATGGGGGAGTCGGTGGGGGAAAGGGTATGGCGGGGTGAGCAGCGTCTCTCAAAGCTATTTATGCTCAAAGGCATCCACCTGGCATCTACCAGGATCACAGAGAGAGGACCGGGGACACTACAGAACATCCATGGCAGCTCCATAAGGAAAGCTGAAGAATGGAATGGGAGAGAGAGAGATAGAGGGGAGACGTGAGCGGAGAGGGAAATTGGGGTTGTAAAGTTAAAGTTGTAAAGATAAAGTTGTAAGATAGTAAAGAGGAAATGACAGGAGGGGGGTTCAGTGTTAAAGAATAGAATTTTAAAGGGACACTCCTCAATTTGTGTCATTCTCTTGGTTGAAACAAGCTTTACGAAAATGTGTTGTTTTGGTTTGAAGCTCAGAGAGGGCCCCTCTCACAATGAGTGACTTCCACTTCTCTCTACTAAAAATGTACATAGTCAAATCTGATTGGTCAAGTCTTGCCTATCGTCGACTGATCGTGTTCTGAGCGTGTTCATGCACAGGCGGTAAATGTGACAATGACAGGAATGCAGGAATGTTAATGGACAGGCAGTCTTTCCTACTCATCGTCTGTTGCTTTAAAAAAAAACTACTGTCTAGCTATGTTCACCTCCATCCCTCTCAGGGACTTTCCTTCCAAAGTTGATCTCGCCGGTGAGGTCGCCTCAACAGCCTGCTGTTGAGGAGGTCCCTGACCTCCCAGAGACTTTCCCTTCTTCTCCCACCAACGCCCTTTTTTTTTTGCTTATTGATAATAACCTCGTTACGAGAGTAGCTATAAACACACATTGAACAACGAATATGTTACAATTCAGAACTTCAGCTTCCTCACAGAAACTGCAATAATAATGCCACGGTGGGCCAAATTAGAAATATGGCTACACAAGTCTTGTCGCAACGCAACATTTAGAATCTGCAAACATAATCCCATTGAAATGGGTGGACTGACTGGCCGACTAACTAAAAAATATGAATCTAGCGACAATTATAAAATAAATCTCCATGGAAGTGCCACTATCTTGTTCAGGAGCGGCAGAAACTTCCGACAGTATTTCAGAATGACAATTACCCAGTTCAAATATGTCTTGGTGATCGCTATGTGGGCTAGTAGCATGCCTTGTAATGCTAACGCAATCTTGTTAACATTAATAAAATGGTTAAATGTTAACTTATTATATTCATATGTGAGGTTTGCAGCGATTCTTTACCATATGTTTGCTTAATTCCATAGACCTTGTGGTCTTTATCAAAACTTTTACTGGATGCTCCAGGCTTGTTCCACTATTGTCATGTAACATCAATGGTTCGTTATGATTGGTTCAATCCATTTAATGGCTGGGCAAATGTATAAAAAATCTACCTTGAAGAGAATAAAACAAATGCATTTCAATATAGGATATATAATAGGATGATATTTATTCCAAAATTGGCTATATATCATGAATTAATGTGAGAAACAAAGCAATTCTCTGTAAAATTAGACATTCAGCCCCCCCACATAGCTGTAATGGAATGATGCTTGTTTCATAAGCACATTTTGCGACGATTCGACTGCAAGATTGTCAGTCGAATCAGGCTCCTTAGATCGAATTGTCAACTATTTGGGGTTGCCCCTACTTCTCTCTACACCTCCCCCCAAAAAGCCATGCAAAAAGGTATGCAAAGGGTATGAGAAAGGTCTTTCCACTAACTCTTTAAGCTTGCTTATCCACATGCAGCCACAAGACAAGTTGGCGCCCTCTCAAACAGTCATCTTCACCTTGACCCAGCGTCTACCTTTATCTCTCTTTCTGCGCGACCTATCCCCCCTGTGTTAACAGCACGGCTGGCGTTTGAAGTATGCTGACCTGTCCCAGCCACTGTCTGTCATGTACAATGGCTGTTTCACTTTCACCACCTCATCTATCATTGCTGACGGACACACAGAGGCTAGCACTGCATTCAGGGTGTACAGGCTTGATTATAGTGCTGATAGTCACACACTTTACCGGCATGGTGATGAATGGCCATGACTTCATCAAAAATATGTTTACACAATACACATACAGAACTGTAATAATGGGATGAGTAAGTATACATTCAGACCCTCAAACATCCAGCAATTCCAGGTAATAATGTGTTCCTGTTGATGATATCCGGCGAGAGGAATGATTAGATTTCCAACTGGTAGTGTGCGCACTTCCATATCGCCGTGGAAACTACTCCATTGTTGCTCCTAGCTGTGTCAGGAAGCACCTTTCACAACAGAGTCATTCTACTGATACTAATTCAACCTTACTATCAGGTTACAGCTAGCCTGGTCATGTAACCAATACACAGACCCAGAGAAGTTTACACCACAACACTGCCTAATTGGATATACTACTTCCTATTAAACATTTATTGAGTTGCCTGCTTAAACTATGGCTTTATGGCTAGGCAGCAGTCTCATTTAGATTCCAATATCCTCAAACCAATACCTGCAAATAATTGACAACAGTACAGCAATAGTAGTAGCTAAAAAAGCTATGCCCAAGAGCCTGTGGCACACAATTAATTCTGCCATGTCCGATTAATTATGCTAGACCTGCAAAGAAATGTGGGAATATCCTCTCTAGGAAAGAAATTGGGTGACTGCGATAGACTGAGACCCTACAGACAGGTTACCTTGACCCTACAAGGAAAGTCCTGGAGTGGAGTGACAGTCTCAGTGACAGTTATTTTCTGGCTGCGAACTCCCGGTTCGCCGAGGAACATGGAGGAGCCCTTTCTCTCTCAGTATTCTAGCCTGTCAAGCCCTGGAATAGCTGCTATGCTATGTGACCATGACTACACAGCACTATTTCTGTGTACTCGGCTACTTGACATTGAGAGGCCAGGATTATGTGGCTCCACAACTGTAAATGACAAGCTCCTGACACACACTTATAAACACACATAGGCTCTCTATATCTCTCTCTCACACACACAGACATGCTTACAGATAAATATGCACATGCAAACATATACTCATGGTAGAACAAGGTAACATTTCCTATGCATTGTATTTCTAGAACTAGTCGCTGTTCTTTTTTAAACGAATGCGTTCAACAATATGCTAAGCGCAATATAGAACAACATTTGTACAACAACAACAACCACAACAACAACAACAAAAAACTTAAATGCAGGTACAGTTAAGATTTTTGAAGCATGTGCAATAAAAACATTGGATAAGTCCTGAACTAGCATTTATCAGTTTCTCAACAAATTGTACTAAAGCATGGATTGCGCTAAACTGCCACACCCCTATGGCTCAGCCAAACATCTGTCTTAACTTTGCAGTAAATATCTAAGTATCTAGGTCCAGTGTTATTTATCTGTATATATAGAAGGTATTGGAAACTACACCCACAAACAGTGTAATTATGCCTGCAGTGGGCTGGTTAACCTTCTGAGCCAAACAGAACTAAAGCATTACTGCACCGCAAATCCTCTCATAGACACACACACACACAATGTCAAAACATCTGTGTTGGAGGTGACTTCAATGGGTGAGTAACATTTGGTTGAGGTTCAGCCTTCCTTTGAGCGCATCTGGGCCTTTTCATGTGTGCGGTACCTATGACAGCATTGTTCTATCCCACTAGTATTTGCCGTATGCGGTCTGTGTGAACTCTCTGGCATTCAGGAGTGCTTGAGCGGTCAGATGTTACAGTAGTGTGTCTTTTGAACATGACATTGGTTGGCGTGAGTAATGGGCGTGTGGTGTTCTGGCATGATGCATTGTGGTTGGAGAGCAGGTGTTCCCTGGGCTACGCTACACAGCTGTTTCACGTGGCTACATGCGTACCTAGCAGGGTTCTGTTCCAACAATCACCCGGGGCATGATGTATGAGTGATTGATCTGCCAGCGACACTGTGGTTGTCATCAGTGCTCATTTCTTCAAATTACAGTTAGCTTGTGAAGATGATCCTGCATGGGGAATAGGACCATTTAGTGGTAAAATATTTGGATTTAGCTCATATTATACTACTTCTAAACCATTAATGTGGACCTGATGTAAAAGTAGCACCTGTTACATTGTTATCCTCAATGCTTAGTATTTTCACCTACAGTACAACACAAGTATTAGTCAGCCAGGATACAGGTGCTTCTGTTCAAATGGGTTGCTTACATGTGACGGACAGGGAAATAGATACAATATACAAATATTTTATTATAATTAGTGGTAAAGAATGGGCCAAAAGGAGACCTGTGTTGTCATATCCAGGCTGACCATTTTAAATGTCACAGCCTAAAGAAGGGAATCAGATACAGCTCTCCTGCTCTTAGTTACTAATTTATGTGTAATCACCATAAAACTCTTTTGTATGTGACACTAAATGTAATGAATGTTTGAGTAATTAAGTGGTAAGGACACAGCACATATACGAAATGTAAATTCTGAGAAGTTTTATTTCTTTCTGAGAAAATGTTTTTTCTATTCAGATTTTGTTAAGGCTGAACACTTGAATTCACATTTTCATCAACAGCTTAACATGGACCTCAGTGTCTAAGTTCACTGAGTGTTTACGCTTCCTCCTAACCATGGCTTAACAAGACAACAGAACAAGTAGTGTTAAGTGTCTCTACCCAAATGCTAGCTACAATGACTAGGCTAAACAAGAGCCCAGGTATGACATTTGACTCCCCTTTCAACTTAGCAGCTTTTGACTTACAAAGACAAAAGCTGAATGCCTAGTTTTGTTGGTTACTAAACATGCAACAATCAATGCAATGTATTATAATGGCAGACAGCTCTGTTGTCATTAGATGGCATGTAATCAAAAAATTCTTAAATCTAATCACAGTGCTATTTAGCAGCTATATGAGTGCCAAAGCCAAACAATTGGACTATTTTATTTCGAAGTCTTATATTGAAATATTTATATTTCCAGGAGCATTGGCAACACTTGCCACTTTTATGTTTCATCAATAAATATTGTTAATATCAAATATAAAAAGATCCACTGTAACATAATTTTTACAAACAGTGCATTTTGAGTGGATGAAAGCAGTTACAAATCTGCATAGATACGACAAAACATAAATAAATAAATTAAAATAATGATTGTATAAATAAAAGGTTTACAGTACACTAAAAAAGGATGAACATGTGCAGAAAAATATAAAATGCTGTCTGTTGGGAGAAACACAACAACTCCAGGTTGACCTCTCATTGTTGCCATTAAAGTCTGAAGCTCATGGTTTGTTTGGAACACAGCCCAAGAAGCAGCACTGAGTCCAGACGTGTTCCTCCTTTCTCCTTCCCCTCTACTTATCCTCCATGGGCTCATCACATATCTCGTCCGTCCTCTGGGACAACCAGTATTCCAGTATTAAGGCAGGTCTCTGTCCACACACGTTATTGAAGGGCTACTGGGGCATCCGCAGTTGCCCGACCGCTTCTGATCGATCCAACTCTTTCTGGGTGGTGGTGGTGGGGTGTTGGGGTGGGGTGGGGCAAACCTACTCTGCTCCCTTCTTCATATACGTTCCTTGTTCCTCCCAGGTCATTCTCTGCAGTTCACTTCTCCATTTCTATTTTGAGGTAGAATTTCCACAACCTTTGCCTGAAACAATAACAGCAGTAAAAATTGAGCAAGTCACTTTTCTGTCTGACTTTTTTTTTTTTTAAATACAAATGCATACGTTTTAGTGTGTGGCCCTGTTTTTAGTACTCACCCTTTCTTTCTCTTCAATGGTTGGGGGTTAACCCTAGTTTCACCTTCTCTTCATTCTCTACATCATACACTTCTCGCTTGTGAAACCTGCAAGCATGCCAAAGACAATCTGGTTTAGAAAGCAACATGGTTCAAAACATTACAACCAAGTTAAGTCTCGTGAAAAGTCACTAATCTGTGTGTGAGAGGGTGTGTGTGTTCCATGCACGTTGCACTGACCTAAGTGCTAATAGAAGACCTATGATGGTGAGACAGAGGGAGGACAGCACCACTGCAATAACGGCCAGAGCTGTTGTTCTGCTGTAGCCTTCCTGGTTTTGTGTCTGAGTCGGAAGGGCCACAAACGAGCACCTCGTCCCAGAGTAGTTGGGAAGACATCTACACATAAAGCACAATAAACAGAAGGGTTGGTTGGCTCATCTATCTTCACCGGGGTTACGCTTAGTAAATAATTGGATATTAATATGAAAAAATGAACTGGTGGAGCCGAACGGAATAAACAGATGACTGATGCATGTCTGTACAGATGGAGGCATTACTTACATACAAGATGGGGTGCGGAGGTCCCTCAGGTACTGACAGGTGCCATGAACGCAGAAGTTCTTATACTTCTTCAGACATGGATTCCTCTTCTTTCCCTTGCCCTTTCCCTTTCCTTTTTTCTTTCCCTTTCCACTCCTCCTATCGTGTTCCGCCCTTTCTGTGCTGAGTATGGTAGAGGGGTCCAGGGGTTTGCTTGACATGGAAACTAAAAAGACAATAAATCCAATTTAAGTTCACTTACCAAAAGCTGCTTTTCTCACCAAATATTCAGGGTTTTTTGGTGGGTGAATTTGTCTTACCTCTTGGTACCTCGAGCTCATAGTCCCCTGACATGCCATCTTCATCCTCATCTTCATAGTCGTAATATTCCTCGTCTTGGTTTTCCTCACTATACTCCAGTGTCGGCCTCTCCAAATGTGCCTCGTCCTCCGGTCTCCTGTCATTTGTTGTGTCCAGCAGGTTGATCACAGCTGTGTGCTGCTGCCTCTGGCTCTCATACCTGTCAACCGCTGCACCACTCACCAGCCTAGACACCACTGTAAGGACAAAATTAATAGGTAAATTAATATATAATTGTAGGTTATTACTGTGTAACAAATATAAACTCGAAATAGTTCTACTATTATATAATATAGGCACATGTCTTGTGATGGACAAACGGCATTGGGGCGTTGGACGGACAAGTTGCAACATGTGTCGTGTATGGCACGCGCCAGAGTCGCACCAGATGGATTATTTTGGATGGCCGACCCGTGTTGCTTTGCCTCAAGCTCAATACAGTCCATGAATGGTAGGTTTTGGAAGTGAAATGTAGTGGAAAGGAGGCAAAAACTGACATTTGTTCACACCGAAAAAATTGCATAGACAGACAGTTAGCTAATGACAGGCAAGAATATGAGTTAAAAATAATTATATCCAGTTACATAAAGCATGCTCCAAAATAGGGAGATGACAACATTGGCTCTGAAATAACAGTCACATTATGAAAATTGTTGCCTTAACTTCTAAAGTTTGAGGCATTTTAGTTAGTAGTTTTTATCGATTCATTCAACTAGAAACAGTGTTCGCCAGGCGAACACGCGATAAACACATTAAGTTGTATTAGACTACAGCAATAACAATAAAAACCTTGATATTATGGTCAGTGGAAATGGAAATCAGTTGTGATTTTGCGAGCGCAAATTCAACTGAAAACCTACCGAAGGCGTGAACCAGCAGGAGCGCCACTCTGAAAATTCTCATATCTTCAAAATTTAAACTTGAATCAATGACAGACGTGATGTTAGTATTCCTTAAACCCCGCTTCTGCGTAGTCCTTTTATGAACTTTGTCCAGTCTTTTTGAGAAGTTATTCCACCCGAATCCAATATCAAGATGCCTGCGTATCTCGAGTGACACAGCCTCTACACCGAGCGCAAAAAAGTGAAGGACATGCACAATGACCGTTTTTATAGCAGCAATTCAACCACGCCTACTCTACCATTAAATTATGTCGGCTATTTTATTAACTTCAAGCCTTCCAACCCAACATTGATTGACTCACTGATTTGTCAGGACTTAGCTTAAAATGTCAGGATTTTAGATTATCTTTAAGTTATTAAATAATTGCTACCACTGTATATTAAAATGTGAATGTTCAAATCTTAATTACTTGGTAACATTTCAATCTAGGAAACCAACAACTAAAAAAACAACTAGGAAACCAACAATAATATTGGCCCTGCAGCTGATTTTCTTACAGACACAGGAATAGATTGAAACATAGGCTTTTCTGTTGAATAGCCCCCAAAATGCCATATGAGCGGTGCAATGTGAATAGTAGAAAGGTAGGCGACAAATACACAATTTCTAATATATTACGCTCATACTAGTCAAATAAATACGATAAAGTAAGAAATGATACCAAGGTGATTTACTGTTGGTTTAGCGGGTAGAGCTTTGGGATAGTCTATCGTGTTTTTGAACAAGTGTCCCAGAGTTTGAATCCAGTTGATACGAAGAGCTGTTCTGACGATTTTTACATTTTGCACATATGGAAAAAAATATTGAAATATATCTGTCCACACGCTACTGTTCATTTCGCAATCATTCAGCGTTTACCTTTGCGATCTGAACTGCGACGAATCTGCCTATTAGCATTAGGTAAATAGCCTACTTATTGTGTTACAGTTAACATCATGGATATAAGAATGATGTTAGGAGTAACGTTAGTATAAGGAAACACAAATTCTGCACTATGGCGCCATCAAGTGGAAGTTGCAACCGCACCCAATTATCGACGTGTTTAATCATTTTTAGAAACTAAACGTAAATAAATCCAAAAGACGTCGTTCTGAAGTTGACAGGACAGGATTGTTTGTTTAATATTTGGGTTTGATTTATTATTGATTTATTAGGACTAATCGAGTTGCATTAGGCGCGATTGCTCTGGCCTGGTCACGTGGTTGCCTGAAAAAAATGGCCGACGAGGCAGAAGAAACAAATACAGCAGTGGAGGATAGTGAACCAAAACAACAAGAACTTGAAGTTGTAGAAGTTGCAGTGGACAACAAGGCTGGCGACAATGACGATGAACAGAAAGATAAGACAATCCCGGACAACAGCTGGTCTGGACCCATCCTTTCTCTGGCTCGAAAGGCGACTGAGACTATAACCAGTGGAGTCAGCTACGGGGCTGCTTTAAGAAATCCTTTATCGGGATCAACCTCTACTGCCAACTCCCCGACGGAGAAAAACTCTGAAAATGATAACAGTGCTAAAAATCTTCCAGGTATAATATATGCGTAGCAACTGCATACAGTTCTTTTCCGGTTGTGCGTAAAATATTTTATAGTCGTACTTTGTTCACCTACTTCCTTCTTGACATTTGTTATTCCTGTCCCCTGTTGGCTCACGTGATTTTATGGGACATTGGCTACACAAAATTTGGAGTCAATTTTCTCTATTGTAACTGTGGAAATGTTTTTATTATCTTGTTCTGACCCTTGGCTGTGCACAATTATGGAGAATTATACTTATTTCATCATTGCAGCCTTTCTATTCTACCGTTGCAGTTCTGCCACCCAAAGACCCCATGTTAATAGAGAGAGCCAATCTCCTCAGTATGATGAAGTTGAGCATTAAAGTACTAATCCAGTCCTCCCTGAGTTTGGGAAGAACACTAGACTCCGACTATCCTCCACTGCAGCAGTTTTTTGTGGTGCTGGAACACTGCCTCAAACATGGGCTGAAAGGTATAATTGATCTTTAAGTTGAAACTGATCATCTCTGTGTTAATTTGAAGTAAGACTGAATGTATCTAATATGATAAATACACACTAGGGCAGCCAGGTAGCAGGTCATCTCATAATCCACCTTTTTTCTCTGTTGGTTTAGCCAAGAAATCCTTTATAGGTCAGAACAAATCAATCTGGGGACCATTGGAACTGGTAGAGAAGTTGTGCCCAGAGTCCACAGATATTGCCACTAGTGCCAGAGACTTGCCTGGCCTTAAGTAAGATCTAATTTATAATTCTCAGGGGAAACATTGTAATATGTATTGGGGGCTACATCTGTCTGTCATTGATTCTATGGTTTATACTATTAATCTCCTTCAGGACTGGATTGGGTCGAGGGAGGGCCTGGTTACATTTGGCTCTCATGCAGAAGAAAGTAGCCGACTACATGAAAGCCCTCCTGGAACGGAAGGACCTCCTAAGGTGAGACACTGAAGAAAATTGGTGTTGAGCATTAGGCAGGGTGTTTACTACAATGTTACACATTCCCTTTTTTTCCTGTTGACGGATGAGACCGTAAACTTACTGTTTGTGTCGCGCCAAACGGTAAAAGGAATAGTGATTTCATGTCCTGACTCTTAAAAAGGCTTTGACACTGTCACACTGACATGACTGATATGTAATGCTGGCTAAAGTCCCACACACCTTCTTTCTTCACTCCCAATTTCCACCCCTGGCTAGTGAGTTCTACGACCCTGGAGCGTTGATGGTGGAAGAGGAGGGGTCGGTGATTGTGGGGATGCTGGTGGGCCTCAATGTCATCGATGCAAATCTTTGTATCAAAGGGGAGGACCTGGACTCCCAGGTAGATGTGTTGTGGTTGTGAACTGTGTTTATTTTCCTGTCTAATCCTACCTCACCTTTGAACAACAGGCCAGCCAGTGTTCTCAGTTGATAGTTTGTTGTCTGCCTTAGGTGGGGATCATTGATTTCTCCCTTTACCTCAAAGACCCCGCCAACAGTGAGGCTCCAAAGGAGTGAGTGCCACATGCGTTTGCATTATACAGTTCACCTACACTGCCATGCATTATATGTCGATCAGTGCTTCTCAAATGGGGTACGAGTACCTCTAGGGGTACTTGAAATTACTACAGGGAGTACATAAAAAAAATAATAATACAACAATAATTATAGAAAGAGTACTTCTATTTTTCAAAATAACCTCCATATAAAATAGGCTTATAAATGAAGGAGATGGGTAATATGAATCTATTAAGTACCGCTGTGTAATTTTGCAGTATTCAAACCACCTCTAATACTGTTTTTTACTTCATAAAATGCATTTGTTTATGTTGTTTTCTTTTATTGAAAAAATGTTCACTTCTGAGCGGACTCTGCTTGGAAAATAACTGAAAGGGGGTACAGAACCCGAAAACGTTTGAGAACCACTGCTCTAGATTATCGCTTTGGTCCACACAAGAAGAATGAATAACTTTAAAAGATTTAGTTTTTCCCCCTATCAGCGATGCTAAGATGACAGCCATATTGGATCAGAAGCACTACATTGAGGAGTTGAATCGTCACCTAAGTTGCACTGTTACTGACCTGCAGGCCAAGATGGACTCTCTAGAGAAAACAAACAGTAAACTTGTGGAAGAGGTGTGTGTATACCTTGTTCTATGGTGTATACATGAGGTTTAACAGCTGTTTGCTTTTCTCCCATCAGCAATACATACTCATTTTATACCATTAACCTAAAAGGGGCTCTTTTCCTCAGCTGACAGCTGCAACAGACAGAATAAACTCTCTGCGTGAAGAACAGGAACAGCTACAAAAGGATAATGAGTCTATCTTGCAATCCAGCCAGAAAAAGGAAGCGGTCAGAAGATCTACTCACACAACAACAACAAAATCGCAGAATTATTTAGCTAAAACGGACACCCTCATGCCGTTTTGTTATGTTTACATTCCAGGCAACTCTGCAGGACAGCCAGGCGGAGCTGGAGACATATAAACAGACACGGCAGGGCCTGGATGAGATGTACAACGTGGTGTGGAAGCAGTACAAAGAGGAGAAACGCATTCGTCAGGTCAGAGAGGCAAAAATCCCTTGAGTTTTGACACTTGACATTTACTCCTTGAGATTATAACTCTACCATGTAGTTTACAAAGGATAGCAAGAAGTTGAGCGATTACATATGTAATGGTGACATAATGTGTCTCTGACCCCAAGCCCACTCTGTGCCGTAGTTAAAGTAGTACAACCCCTCATGCAGGGTTTTTAATGAATATGTGATATTCACACATCTCATGCAAGAGACACATTTGTGCGTGTGCGTGTAATGTTAGGAGCTAGAACGAGAGCTGGCGCTTCAGGTGGGGCTGAAGCAGGAGATGGAGGTTGCTATGAGACTGCTGGAGAAAGATACACATGAGAAACAGGACACGTTGGCAGCACTGAGGCTTCAGCTCGACCAAGTCAAGACCCTGAACCTGCAGATGTTCCATAAGGCTCAGGTATAGGCACGCACGCACACACACACACACACACACACACACTTACACTTATTTAAATCTCTCTCTAGATTGTTTACATTAACTGTCATTGTGCCTTGTAGGATTCGGAGCGTGAGGCAGAGAAAAAGCAGCAGGAGGCTGGGAGGCTTGAGCAGAAGATGAGTGAAATGGAGAAGGCCATGAGGGAAATGGAACAGAGGTGTGTGTGTATGTGCGTGCGTGCATGTTTGTTATGCATGAGTCTGTCCTGCATCTGTTCAGCCATACTGTATCATTATAAGTAATAAAGTTCTGCTGTTGGCCTTTACTTTCTTCCTAGGCTACAGAACTCGGAAAGGGAGTGCAGACAAAGCGACGAGTCTGACAAAGACATGAGGTCGGAGCTAGAGGGCAAGGTCGAAGCCCTGCAGAAACAGCTGGGTGACCTGGACACACTGAGGTGAAGACACAGCACATCTGTCAGACAAATAGAATGCTCTAATATTAAACTGGTGTCAGCAAAGAAGCTTATTGACAATGTTCTATATAAGATGGTAAAAATGACCCCTACCCATATTAAGACAAATGCACAAAGTTCTGGATAGTCAATTAATGTGTCAAATAATGTATAGACCAGATACATCAGTGTATTTTCAATAGAGAAAAGAGAAGTTGCAGTCATGAAAGCAATTAAAGCCCCCATGAAATGGCTTGTAAAGCGTAATTTGAATCTGTATGTTGACACATTTGCTCTTGAAAGAGGAAGTTGGGGCGGGGAATGTCAAGGGGATTGACTTGTTTCTAAAATGGTGCTCAAGATTCGTTAAGCTCAAAATATACCAGCTAGCAAAGTTGCCACAGGCATTTTTGTGTTTCCCCGACAGAGGGTGGTCTATTTTGGGCTTTACGCACAACCCACCCTGCCAGACACATAAAAAGCTCTGAAATGTAAATGATGATTTCATAGGGTAAAAAAAGACTGCAATTTTAGGACATATACACATTGACCAGTTATTATGACCATCTCTCCCGCTGTGCACAGGCTGGGTTTGGAGAGCGAGCTGCGGAGTGAGAAGGAACAGAGGCAGAGCATGCAGAAAGCCCTGCAGAGGGAACAGGACAACAGTGTAGAGCTGCGCACACAGCTGCAACAGCTCCAGGGGTTGCACACGGTCAGTATTTCAAACCGTAGGGGGTCCTCCTTAATTCCCATACCAATTTGTGGAATGGTGATTTGACAAGGCAAGTACTGTTACATCAATGTATTCATAATTTATATATATGCAACATCTGTAATGTTTTTGGTGTTATAGGAGCTGCAGGACCTGCGACAGGAGAAGCAGCAGTTGCAGCAGACATGTGAACAGCAGGAGCAGGCCTTACAGGAGATGGGGCTCCATCTCAGTCAGTCAGTACCTCCTCCCTTCTTTTCCACATTTAGTCAATAGTGAACCCGTTTCCTATTTATTTGTTCAACTCGTCTCTCAAAGGTCTAAACTCAAGATGGAAGACTTCAAGGAAGTCAATAAAGCCCTCAAGGTAACATTTTAAGGGGTTCTTGGAGGGCACAGAAATAGTACACTCTGTGAAAAATCCGGTTTGTTTGCCCGCCCTTATTTTCCTGCTGCTCTCATCAGGGCCATGCCTGGCTGAAAGACGATGAGGCCACACAGTGCAAGCATTGCCAGAAGGAGTTCTCCATATCCCGCAGGAAGGTAAGCTGTTGTTTTTGGAGACTGCTTTTTGTGCACTACTTCCAAGCAGGGGTGTCAACTTTGCTTGAGTCCTGAGCACATGTAGAATAGATAGACCAAATAGAAGTTATATTTAATATTAAAACTTTTCTGTGGAATATTTTTTTAATAGCAATAAATATAAAAATTTACAAAACGCATAACCAAGTCAAATCGCGGTTTTAACTGTAAGAACTACTTACCTGTCAGACTAGTGTAAGTCAAGTGACTTCAAAGAGTGGTTTCTTTTGGAAATCTTGTGGGGGGTGGCAGTAATTGAGTCATTTTTTTTAATTTTTTTTTAGCACCACTGTCGAAATTGCGGGGACATCTACTGTAACAGCTGCTCCAGCAATGAGCTGGCATTACCTTCCTACCCTCGGCCTGTGCGGGTGTGTGACATCTGCCACTCCCTTCTACTGCAGAGGAGCTCCTCTACAGTCTCCTGACAGAAAATACACACCAATGCCTTCATACATAAAGACTTTGTAATACATGCACACTCATGCTCTGATTTTCACTAATTATACTGTTTTGAAGCCATAAAAGCACACCAGGTGGATGTCCACTCCATTTCAACTCCTGTAACATTAGGTTGCCTAGATCTAATATACATTTCGAGGACTACATTTGTAATGCTTACTAATGATAAGCTTGTGTTCTCTAAATATATATATTTTTAGGTATTTAGATTCTTTGGTCATGGGAGTAGTTTTAGGATGAGCCTCTAACATGGCAACAAGCTGCTAAGTGACAACATATTCCTTGCCAGTTTGTAAGTCTGAGGGCTGCCTCCCTGTACACATACCACTCCTCCAAAGTCATTCAATGAAATTAGTTAATGACTAGAATGTTAACACAAGAAACTATTTTAGAATGTATAGTTAAGTTACATTATATTACAATGCCATTTAAGTAATTTGGACATCTTTTGACCAATGTTTTCTATAGATTGATTAAAACTTTGAATTTAATCACGTCTCAGTTCAAGATATTCATACTAGTTTATTCACTTGTGCACAAGAAATACAAAGAAAAGCATTTGAAGCGGTAGAAACCTTAATATCAGGAAAATATTTTAGACACCTTGATGTAATCAAGAAAAACTTGCCCCATCCACACGTTAAGAAATAAAAACAATCGTGCTTAAACCATGTGAAGTTTCAAATTCAGGTTGACATTTAATCCCTAAATAAAATAAAAAAAGTTAACCTTTAAACAGGAATTAGATGAAACATGAACATCCAAGATTTGAGACATATTTACAAACTGACTTGTTCGTTGGCCTACATTTACTCATTTAAATGGAAAAGTTAACACAAAATGAGTTTTTATTTTATTTTAAAAAGGACTGTCAGGAGTTTGTAGCATAACACTAAAACAGCACATTTCCTGGTAATGAAAATTCAAAGCACAAACATTATCCGTAGTCTGTCAAATCTGAGTCAGGAGGAATGAGGCGAACAATGCTTAACTCTGCTGAACTTTGTACCAAATTCTAATTTCTTGACAATTTATAAAAAACAAAAAACAAAACATTCCAAATCCTACCCCTTAACCATACCAACCCTTCCCATATGTACTTAGATGTACATTTCCAAGTCTGCCCAGCAAAATGCTGATTTCTTTTTTTACATTCCCCATCCCCCACTGAGTCCATTCATGGAACCTCTGCTTCCTCCACCACCTCCACCTCCACCTCCACCTCCGCCATAGTAACTGTTTCCCATTCCACCCTGGTTACCTAACAAGAGAGGGAGAATATACAATATAGGACCAAGGAGTTCACCAACAAGTCAAATGGAAAGACTTGTATAGTTTTGACAAAATGCATCCCCTTCTTGTGGTAGTCATAAATTACATCACTTAACTGTAAAGTTATTGTACAGCGAGTGGTTAGGCATCTTTCTCAAGCATGCTTTTTCAGGTAGGCCAGGCTTATTGGGGATCAAACCCATGACCTTTCGGGTGGGAGTTGACCAACCCAACAACTATACTATCATGCCTCAGTATTGTTTTCTAAAGAACTAAGTTAAGCATTTAAACCAGTAACTGGCCTTTTGCGCCAGAGCTGACACTCACTATAGTCATTGTAGCCCCCCATGCTGCCTTGGCTACTGTAGCCACCGGAATATCCAGAGCTAAGCTGGCCGCCGCTGTAGGAGGACTGGTTACCTGTGAGAGTGGTACAAAGGACAGCGACATACATACACATGATAGTAGAGACGTTCAATAAACTGGATATTGTTTGTAAAAACATTTCGATTCAACTACTGCCACGTTGCATCAACAAATCCACAAGGGGCAGTTTGTGTGCGAAGGTATTGTATTAAACTGAGGAAAAATGGGGATCATAACACTTTCTGTACAATCCTGAATGATATATAATATATTGGCATGATTATGCACATTTTACTGCCTTCACCTTTACAAGCAAGCATTTTCTTTTAAAAGAAGCATTTCCAGTGTTCCCGCTCCATTTTCCAGGACAGTGATAATCTAGCTGGTATGACAGACACAAATCGTGCCATACACTAATATGTTCCTCTCTGTGGAAGTCTGATTTAAAAGACGTGCAGTCTATGGCTATAACTTATCTATGAAATCATCTTTTACATGCTTAGAAATTACAAATTGACCATAGAGGAATTTACAGTTTTCCAGGATGCATGTGAACCCTGCCGTTACTCACCCATGCCACCCATCATCTGATTGCCGTAGGCTCCATTACTGCCCCCTGCTGTTGAGTTCAGAAACAGCTCTACGTACCGGTGCTCTAAAAAAGGACAGGGAAACAGACCGCTCATTGAAAGAAATTGCTCGATTGTGTCGTAGCATCCCCAGAATCACATAATGCCACCCCAGGTTATTTTTTCAACAGTGTATGAGAGGGCATGTGGCTGTGGAGGGGTAGAGAACTGTGAGCCTAGGAGTGTCGTGGAGAGGAGTGCAAGCCAGTCAAGAGGAGCATGCAAGGAGTGTCCTTTACCTTAAATTAGATTTTTCTTTTGGGGGGATTATTACAGTAGGAGCATTATTACGGTGCTACAGCAGACTCACGCATATTGGCCTTGTCTTTAGACATGGCTGCGACAGCATCCTCGTGTGTGGCAAACTCTACGTCTGCTTCCCCGGTAACCCTGCCATCTGGACCGATCTCAATATGGACCCGCACCGGATTTAGTGGGGAGAAGAACTGGGGGAAAATTAAGACAACACCATTAAGCAGTGAACCATGCGCGTGCATTTAGCAAAACACAAACGCCATAAATTAGTTGATCACGCTCAAGTGATCAAACTGTTGAGAAATATACTTGGCCTACATTGTAGATATCCGTCTCTGTGGCTCTGTAAGGGAGGCCCCTCATGTGAACACAGTGGCCTGTTGTACTCTGGAAGGACGAGCCACCGTCACCGTAGCGCCCATCTGATACACCTAGACATAGATAACGAAGATTAAAACAAGGTCTTATGTGGACGTTACATCCTAATCCCATCAGGTCCTTTTAGCCTACCTCCGCCATAGCCTCCACGACGCATTCGGTCATAGGATCCCCCGCGGCCCATCATGTTGTACCCACCACGACCACCAGAGGGACGGTCATAGGGGCCAGGTCTTTGCATTCCCATGGGCTTCCTGCCAAGTGGCTCCACATAGTGGGTCCGCACCTCAACGCGGCTACTCTTGAAGATCTCAATGTACCTAAGAGCATACAGATAGTACAGTAAAGACTCTGGAAATGGACAGCGGTGCCTCAACAAAGACTGAATTTGCTCAATACTGATGAAATTGGGCTATTCAGATGCTGTCTTGGTGTGGTCCATAGGAAGATGTGTCTTTGAATAATTAACAGCTGAGGTTTAAGAGCAGAGTGGATAAAAAGTGAAAGTGTTTTATTACTGGGAAAAAAAGAAAGCTTGTCCAAATGGCAAATGGTCTTAATGACCTAACACTTCTTATGGTTACCTGAGGTGATTTACAGATCGGACCGATTTGATTTACTGTGAGGCATCCGGTGTCCTTGCCATGACAGCCATTGACTTGGTTCTAGAGGGACAGAGCGCTCCGGCCCTTCTGCAACCCACTCTAAGCTTTACCTGAGAGAGTGGGCTCCAGTTCCTTGTGTACAGCAGCCCACTGATTTAACCACCTGGGAGACACCTTCCCATTTGTTAACCTGGACTGTTAGTGCTGAGGTACCATTTGTTCTCAAAATCGATGCATGTACTCCAAACCAAATTTACCTTTGGGCCTTGAACCAGAATGATGCCAAAGCACTAATCTTCCCATTGGATACTGTGAATGTGTCACAACTTGGTCTAGCATGGCAAACTGGCTATGTGTCATTTACTGGAGTAAAGACTACAGATGTGTTGAATTAGTCTGTATAGTCAGTGCTGTTTGGTTCAGATGTTGAAGGTGCACACCATAAGAAAAGCAACTTATCCAGCCAACCAACCAACCATCCCCACCTGTGCCCTATTCTTTCCTTGTGTTTCTTTAGAGCCTTTTCAGCTATATCCTGTGAAGCAAACTGCACGAAGGCCTCCCCCGTACTCCTCCCCTGGATGTCCACCGGCAATGTTATCCCATTTGGCACGATTTCCAACCCTTCAACCCAAGGACAGATAACCCCAGCAGGGGACATATTAAATCACATGCCCAATCACAGAGAGAGACGTTTCTCTAAAAAAGAAATAGAAAAAAACTTATGGAAAAACTCTACACATCAAACATACCAGTTGAGCGTATACCAGTGACTGGCCATGTAGACTACTTACGGTTATGTATTTTGGGAAAGAAGGGGGATGAGAGAATAACTACATGGATAAGGGCATTGTGAGAGACATCAGTATAGTAGAGTAGATGAACAGAGCATAACCAACATTTTGGTGAGTAATGTTAATGTTTTCACCCATTCTGTACTGGGCCCCGTTCCTCGTACGTGGCTAATTCATGTTAGTTAGACAAAGTACCGGACATTTTTTCATGAAGTGGGTTTACACATTGTAGTCTAGTTGTAATTATTCAAGATCTAGTCTTGACTTGAAAAATTTATGTTCTTCAGCCAAAACCTCACTGAACGTTTGCTATTTGACTACAGTTAAAATGACATCGATAGCAATACAACATAACTGGAAACAAAAGGCTTGGCCACATAACTGTGCAATGCGATACATGTAACTGCGACCGATAAGGTTTTTTTAAATGTTAAATTCCCTAGCTATGCACTATTGTAAACAATTGTTTTGCAACTGCAGATACAAAAGTCAGTTAACTTGGGGAAAAATGGTTTTCCCACTTTCCTGTATCTGCACTGAAATAACTTAAGAAACATGAATTATCCAGATTTCCAGCCCAGATAAGTTAATCAACATACAAGGAACAGGGCCTCTTTTTGGAATGTTTATAATAACATGTGTGGTTTGTTTTAAAAAAAGAGGAGTGAGGGCATGGGGGTGAAAGGGCATAAAATGAAAAATAGGACAAGAAAGGCCCCATTTCAGCTTAAGTTAAATATTTTTTTAATGAATAAAAAAAAGTGGTCTGGATTTATAGCATAATTAGAGTACCAGAACCTTTAAAAATTGTGAAATGGTGGGCCACAGTTGGTTATGATGAAGAAAGGGTATTTGAATTAACAGTGTTCCTGTCCTTGAACAAAAACATTACATTAAATAATTTGTAAATGACTCTTCAATATTATTTCCTGGGCATCAATAATAAAATGGATTCTGTTCTTTTTACAAATTATTGACACAGCTGGTGATTAGTCAACTGTTTCACTGACATTTTTAAATCTTTTTCTGCAAATTATGCAATGGCCATAGGATAAGGCAAACAAGGATGAATTTTGTTTTTGTACGTAAAAGGACACTCTAGAATAAGACTATAAGCATTTAATTTGTACCTGAGAAGAACTGTACTATTTCCTCCTTGCTGCAGCCAAAGGGGAGGCCTCGGAGCCGGACAAACCCATCCCCAGCAGTCTCTGGACAGTTTGGGCCAGTGTGCTTCATCACCCAGTCCATCTCAACGTTGTTGGATTTGAAAACTACATTAAGGGATAACAACACACATATCTACTTTCAGAAGCCAGAATTTGGGAAACTTTACTGACAATTATTGTGGGTTCATACACACCCTCAACATATCTGTGCCCCATGGTTTCTCTGTCCTTCTTCACTGCAATTTTTAAATCGTCCTCCGTCTCCATCTCTACAAATGCCTCTCCACTGGGACGTCCCTCTCTGGTGTAGGTAAAATGGATGCTGGTGCCATTGCTGGCAATTTTGCAATCTAAATGGGAAGGATTAAATGTTAACACAGTGTAATTCTGGTAAAAAAAAAAAAAAACTATCCTAGGTTGAAAAATGTAAATACTTAATACCTGAGAAAAACCTCTGTACTTCATCCACCGAGCAGGACCAAGGAAGACCTCTGATGCGCACCACATATCCCTCATCAGCCATGATTGGTCAGGAACCCTTGGATAAGAACAGTTAAAAATCAAGTCTAAATTACTTCCAACTAAATAATTGTGTGCACAGACACACTACTAAAACGACTGCTCCAAATGTAGTTAATTTCATGCCCACGTTTCGTGCGAACACGATCATCCGAACTGACTTTTCTCTGCGTGTAAATCAACTATCCTGCTGCCTTCTGGGGAATAGGCCAAACTCGCCGACAACCACTTGAGCGAACACGCGGACTCCCGGTGCTACAAACGTAGACGCCGACTATATTTGAAGCCAGAACTATATTATCGTTTCCAAATGTAAAGGACGATATCATTAAATTGAAAAAAATTCGATACTACAACCCCCAAATGAATTTACTCCGATAAGAGTGCGTATCCCGCCACATGCACACCGCACCCAGAAGAACAAAAGCGGCCTAGGCCTGCGCCATATTATTAGCCTTAGCGTAAGATAACTTGCGTTAGTAAGGTGGTTTCAAAACAACACATACCTATTAGTAAGTAACATCAATATTTAAATGCAGTCCATCAAACTGAAAGAGCAGTTTATATGGTTTGATTACAACTCTTGAATAACTCTATTTACCTGATAACAACTGTCGAAGACTTAATACGTTCTCCAATGACCAGACTTGCGTAACGTGCAGCTAAAGCCTGGCGCAGGGTTGCCAAATAACTAACTACGAGCACCCCCTTTCATAGAATTCAAAAACAACGCCCTGCTAGACAATAAAATCCAGGTCAAGACAGAACTTTAATGTTAAATTAACCCAATATGGTAATGACGAAGTTAGGTGCATACCAACCAACCTACTAAATCCAACTTTGACAAAATAGACAAATTGACATAGAGAAACTCCACAGTGATAACACAGGTTTTCCCAATCTGGCAATTCAGTCCAACTGAACGGCAACGCCCAAAAAAGATGACGTTAGATACCCGACCCAGGGCCTGCCATCCCTGGCCCCATGCATTTTATCCTGGCTGGCAGTAAATATAACCCTGTAACGTAATTTTTTGATGAACTCTCGTTAACTACTATGGTATTGAAGATTATCTAATGATGACCAACTGTAAAAGCCTGTGGTTGTACTGCGAAGCTAAGCTCACATAATTGTATTTAAACACACATTCACTTGTTCAAATCTGGGTAACAAGTTAATATTAAAGGTATCATTAAAAAAAGTTGCATTTCTTATATGGTCAATTTATCGTATGTGGGTATAGTGTAATACACTATTATCTCAATGTTACAGTGAAATCTCATTTTTATGCAGTGTAACTGTAAGAAAACACTTTCCAAAACGTATGTAAGCAAGACTATGGACTTTATTTGGGTAAATCAATAGCAAATGCAGCATCTAGTTTCTAAGTAGAGTAACAATAGTCTGGTTGGGTTCTACTTCTAACTTGCTCAATGTGAACTAGTCTCTAAAAGAAAGCGAGAAGCGTTTAAGACAGGAAGAGTGAGGTAAGTTACTAACTGTAGGCCTCCTGCAGAGAAAAATGTATTTATCAGAAAAGGTATGTCTAAAAGTCATCAAACCACCATAAAAGAAAATGTTAATAGTATACATTTCCATTTCAGTAAACTCCAACATCAATGTCGCAACCATCATCAATACAATCAGATCCAAAACGTATATTGTATTTAACTTAAAACTTATATAATAATAACTTTGAATTCATTGAATTTCTACTCAAAGCACGAAATGCATGTTTTTAAATATTAATCACACAATAATTAGAATGGTAGGGTTACACACCTATATTTTATTTCAATGTTTAGGGGACCCTTTCTGTGGAAATTCACCTTGCAATTATTTCTTGCAATTTTACTATACAGAATCATATATGTGAAACAGGTGGCCCCATGGCAATATTTTGAAAAGTCAGGTGCTTGTCAATTAACATAATGTAGTGATCTATTAGATTACAATATAGTAATTTAGCGGATATTTTTGTCCAAATTGACTCAAGAGTACAATTACAAGTATTAACGAGCAAGTAGAAGTTAGGCATCTTGCTCAAGGACACTTACAGGAGGGTCAGGGCTTGAAACCATGACCCTTTGGGTGACTATCCATTAGACTATCCTCCCACCATTTAATGTGTGACTACTATAGATTTGAAATATGGTCTTACCAGAAAGGAATAGTGCCCCAAAAGTTTAATGATATGAACGTATAAGGCCCCTTATGTGGGATAAATCCATGGGAAATCACCATCTTGCCTGTTGCTTTATATTAAAACAGTTAATAAAATAGGACATGCATGTCATTGTTATGTTTTGAACCATGGCATCTGTATGAAGCCAAATTCCAGTTCAATGTGCAAGACAATGTTTGTATATTAATGAAAGAATGATTAAAATATGATGAGCATTTTAAGGCTGTATAATCCAAACATTTATTTTCATGAATTTAAATAAATGGCAGGAATATTAATTTGACTGCTCAAAAAGTTAATAACACAGGTCTACTAACACTTTGTCAAGAAGAGCTGTACTGTAATGTGTAAGGTAGTTATTCAAATCCCCTCACTTTATTCAGTATGTCATTCGTTGTGGTTTAATTTGTAAGCACAATTTATATCCATGCCAATAATATGTCACCGTAGCTATTATAAATGCGTATTTTACCTATTGGAGTTTACTTTATAGTAACTAGTAAGCTAGCTACCAGTTTAGTTGGCCTACCATGTCATGTCTTGACGTTCGTTCTAGTGCCTCGTGATATTGGTAAACCTAACATGACGTTGCGGTCTTTCGCGTGATAAGCACCCAAAGAAACCAATTGTCATGAGGCAGATTTTGAGCTGAGCCAATAGGAACGTTTGGATTTTCGACCGAGGCGGATTTTCTGAGAAACAGTGCGTAGTGTGTTAGGTTGTTAGAAAGTTAATGGCTGGGGAAAGAGAAGAGATCCTCAACCGTCGCTTCGGGAGAGTTTCTGGATTCCCTGAAGTAAATAGCGCAAATATTCTGCAAGAAACAGCCCGGGCGGACGTTTAAGTAAACAATAAGCTCGTTAATATACGTATTGTGAATATAAGTATGCAGGATGCAGTAGCCGGGACGGCAATGCTGACGGACGGCTTCGAGGACGAGATTGACTCGGTGACTCCTCGCTCCCCAGCGGTAGGGATGGGGGTAGGAGCAACACCAGGAGGAGTCGGACTCGGGGGCATTGGGATTGGTGTAGGCGGAAAGAAAGTACGTTTGTTCGGTGAGCCCAGTGGGCCTGCAACAGAAAGACTGGATTTCAAACTAGCGGCAGCAGCCGTCCTTTCTTCTGGACCAGGATCCGGCAGCGACGAAGACGAGGTCTCAGAGGTAGCTGCGATAGCTAAGCTCGCTAACCAGAGCTAGCCAACATTCCTCTCCTTGCGCGAACTGGCTACTTGCTAGCTAACCTATTAGCTAGCAGTTGGCAACCACCCCCTCCGAGGCCGTTGAAATTACGTAAAAACATCTACCAGTTTATTCGAATAATGTCGTATGTCAATTCACGTGGTAATCTTGTGTTTGGCGTCTATCATGTTTGGTGGGACACGAGCAGTTATTCACGCTAACGAGTTGGAATGTTTTATTTATGCGGCGTAGGCTGTGACCACGGCCTAGTTCGGGTGGAAGAGACGACGGCCTCGTCAGAGCTGTCGTCTCACGCACTGTGCAGCACCACACAACACCCTTCACAACTTTGCAGCGCACAAATAGCTATCTCGCCACAACAAATTCAAGATATATGTAAACCGTACGGCTTGCACTGCTAGCCATCACACTGCCATTTCATGGTTGTGGTGCAATTACGTCACCTTTCAAAATTATGTAAATTCACCCTGACTGTCCTTCAACTAACTTTATGCTATGTTGACATTCTCTTCACTCAACTATTAGGTGTACGATAATCGGCGTGCGAAATCATTGAATTGGGTTTGTTTCGGTGTCGACGAGTGTCTGCTGAATAGCTATACTGATGGCAACTTTATTTGCATTGTCACAATTTAAAGTGCGGTCTGTCCTGTTTGAGAATTGTCCAACTTTCCATGTGCTGGCACATTCATTGGGACAGGTGTGATGGCAATAGAACCTGTTGTCAAACAATTCCACACTAGCAACGCCAGATATATTGGAAGTTCAACATTCCCATTTGATAAAAGTTGCCTGAAATACATTAATTAATTAATTCAGAGACAAAAGTACTGAATCACCACACCTGTCGCAATTTGCATAAAAGGATTACCTGTCAGACTCGGCAAATATCACACCACGTTTCTACACGGTGTCCTTGGTTATGTGAGTTGTCAGTTTAGAGACAGGATGCCTTCTCAGCTAGACTGTTGTAATGTAATTGAGTTTAGCAGATCGTGACAGTGTCTAACATAATATTGAAACATACTAAACGGCACATATCTGAGACTGGCATGAAATTACATTTCCATCCTTTTTTAACATTTCCATCTAAACAGTGATAAATTGCAGATCCATCCACCACAAATAAAGGGTGTTTTGGGGTTCATTGGCAGAAACGCTGGCAAGCTTTTTAGATATTCCAAGTTTTGGCACCATTTCCTAAAGCCAACAGCCTTTTGAGCTATCTACTTAAATTCTATTTCATCAGACATTTTTAAAAAGATAGTGTCTCTGATATGATTTTTAAGACAGGCACCCTAGTATATACCCATGTTGATACAGTGTTTGTGTGCCTCAGTTGAGAAGTAGCACAAGAAGAATCTATCCAGTTTAAAATATCCGACTGACAAATATTGAAGCGACTATGAATTCCGTGTCATGTTACTTGGCTCCAACGGCCTGGAACAGCTGGCTGAAAGGGAGGGTTTGTTGTGGTGTATTACCCCTGTGGAGAACTCGCCACTCTGGGCAGTAGCTAAAATCTGAGCCCCAGGATTAAGCAGATGCCATTCTAGGCCCTCCCAGCTCTATGGATACAAACTGGGAGCTGTAGTTCATTAATTGTAAAGGCTGTGATGTCTGTTGTTGATTATTAAAGCCTATGTGGAACTACATTCCCCATGGGTCACTGGGCTCTGCATTCCTATCGTATAGCTACATTCCACCACATTGTCAAGTGCCGACTCCCTCCAACATTTGCTTGCTGATCCAGGCCTCACTAAAAGCCCGCTGCAGCTTATAGATTAAAACAAGCAGGATTTGTATTCTGCTCTTATTTTACTTTACATGATTTGCAAGCTATTTCACTGAAAATATGATTGTATAACCACATGCTGATGTTTAGTAATGTCAGAAATGTTTAGGGCCTGTATCCATTTTCTTTTCAATAACTGCTATTCATGCGTTGTCAAATGTTATGCCTTGACCCACTGAACGTGCATAAATCTACCTGGTTCGGAATCAGTATAGTGCTGTGTATACAGAAGATCCTCTCGGCCAGCGACCTCATGCTGAATGCGTCTCCTGTGGAGAGTAGTGTTAATAAGACTGCACTATGTAATATAGCTATTGCTTGTTTAAAATTGTCAATGTGGGTCAACATATGCAGGTGCTGCTGTTAAACCTTGTGTACATCAGCTGATGCACACAAGTCTATTCTTTTCTTAGCATGGTAAATTGACAACATAGACAATAGACTAGATCAGGATTTGTTTGTGAAATATATAGTGTAGCAATTTACATGACACGCTTAGACCTTTAGTATCTAATAGTGTATTTATAGGATACATACATTTGCACAACTATCTCTTGGTAAAACTGTGATAGAATTTTACATAGATTTTTTTTCTTCTATTTTAGTTATGACATCAGTGGTCACCAGTTAGAAGAATTCTCTTTATGTAGGTTAGAAATACCAGGAAGTTTTTAAATGACTGAATTAAATATTTGTTTAGACTAAAATAATACTGTACATGAGACCAAAGCTCAGGGAAGAGACTTTGTAGTGCGTATAGGGCAGCTGACTCTCAGCTGAATACTCTATGTGCAGGAGTTCAGTTCCTGGCTATAGCATCTTCTTTGCTGTGATGTTTTCATACTGCTTGATAGCCCTGACTACTGAAAAATAGAAAGCAACAAAAGGCAGTGTGTCATGCAGTCATTTATCTCTAGGTGAAGAGGGTGGTGGCTGAAACTCTTAAGAAATAAGCAGGCCAAGCCCTAAATTATCTTATAGATGGAACACTATATTCTGCATTAAGCAACTGTCATTGTTTATTAGTTAAAGGGTCCTGTTGGACTATTGATGAAGACATTGCATACAATAAGATTTCTATTGGTCAGAGATTGGCATGGAAGAAGGTTTAATAATTCTCTATCCTGTGTCCTCCACACCCCTCCACTCCAGGTGGAGTCCTTCATCTTGGACCAGGAAGACCTAGATAACCCGATCATGAAGACTGCATCAGAGCTGCTTTTGTCAAGCGCCACAGATGGAGTTGACCTCAGGACTGTCGACCCAGAGACACAGGCTCGCCTGGAAGCACTGTTAGAAGCTGCAGGTATGGCACATTTTTCCCCAACAGGATTGAGCTTTATAACTGCTAACTACTGTGGCTTAGAACTTGACCAGTGAGCTATAAGCTAAACCAATTCTCTCCTATTAAGCTGCGTCTTCTTAATAGTCTTTATTCAGTAGATTAATTCAATTTAAGTTGCTTGTCTTTGTGCTTCAGTTTTCTTCTTTGGAAAAATGCATTTGGCTTGTTCTGGTTATACGAGTACATAGTTGGGAAGTGATTTGAGCAAATTAGTTTAATCAGAATTTGTAATCTGGCTGTGAGAGTGACTGTATTTACTAATCCATTAGTAAACCTCTGTGCCCTGGCCTGCTTGGGGCTTATGAATATGACCAGGCAGATTAACACTGCACTTCGCTTCAGCCTTCGTGGTGTGCGTTATGACCATGTTGAAAGGCTACTCAAAAGTTTATATTGCTTTCTTCTTCATTAAGGAGGCATGTAACACTTTGCTTTTAGGGCATTAAAAATAGCATAAACTAAAATCCTAGTTTTTAGTGAGTTAATAATATTTAAAAAATGCTGTATTGTAAAGAGTAAATTTAAGGTTCAGCAGCAAAACAAATACAGAAAATATGGGAAAGTCAAATACATAAAAAATAAACTGCATTATACACTTTCTCAAGGTGACAATCCTACAGAGTCCCAGTAAATAAAGGAAAAACACTTGCCTTCTGTTGGAGAACAAGACAATTCTGCTACTGTGGCAATTTGCCATTGTCATCTTCTGTTTTCTAAACTGTTGCGTTATGTGAAGGACGATCATAGAAAACAATGTCATGTCAGCTTTCTAGATTTAAACAGTGTTGGGGGGGGGGGGAAGAAAAACATTCAACTCAAAAAAAAAAACTGACTAAAACAAATTATCCAGGAAATGTTTCAGTGTAGTACACACTTCCACAAATGTTGAGCCTCTTTATTTGCATAGTCTTCGCGAAAAATAACCGCAAAAATCGGATCGGCTCAACTGTTGTAGTTCCTATGCTACAGAAAGACAGTTGATCACGGTTGATTTCTCTTTTCCTCCTGGTTAGATTTATGTAATCTAACCAGGCTCAAAATGAGCTGCTCCCCTCTGTTAATAGGTAAACATGCAATATCCCCCTTACTATGGGCAAGGATGGACTAGACCAAGTTGGGGCTGCATTAAAAATATAGAACTTTAATAAAACACTTGACTGCAGCTACCCTAGGATGCATTAATAACACACTGGATTAAATATTCTGTTTGGTCCCAGTATTTAATAAACGGTAGTACGATTTGACCAAGAGATCTTGTGAAAACAAGACATCGGCCAGTATTATACACACAAATGGAGGAAACCCCCGATAAATTCTGTTATTTAAATATTCCACCTAAACGGAATGTTTATTCCAAAAATAATTTCAGCATGTAGACTCTCTGTTCCCTTTTTATAAACAGCTTGGACCGAAGTTGGAGTTACTGGGTTATAGTAAACCTAAACAAAAACACAGATGTATATGTCTTTATTCCTGGCTTTAGCAAGCTGTTTTCATCCTGTGTCTGAGGGTCAGTAGACTCTTCTCACTCGCGAGATAAACTGTGTATTAATGATCAACCTACCAGACTTCTGCTTCCTCCTGCCTTAGGGAGTTTAGACTAGGCTTGTGCCGATTGGCAATAGGATCGTATATCGACGATTTGAAGGGAGGATTGACTGACTGATTTATTTATTTTTTCCCTATGCTTATATTGAGGCGATTTTTAAATGGTTTACTATCAGAACTAAGATGTCTCTTTGCACCCTACTGATGTTTCTGGTGGAGCGGCATGTCCACCCGCGGAGCCCCAAAGTATACTTAATTTTATCCTCTTGCGGCCGCGTCTTCAGCATCTTCTGGGCGTGTCTGCTATTTCTATATGCAGACTAGGACATTTCCTGGTTGTACAGACACAGCGAAAATACAATTGGCGATCTTTCATAAATGCTTCTATGCACAATATTGGTGTAATTAAGAGATTCGCAAGAAAGAAATATTTTTATATATGCTTAGAACACATCTCCTTGCAGTATGTACTGGGGCTTTAGTGTGTCGCACATGGGCAGTCAGCGTGCACAGGTCCACGCGGAAAGTATACTTTGGCTGTACATCCTAACATTTCACCCGCCGCCCACTGGTGATGGGATCACCTATCAGCAATATCGAGTAGCTACGATTAGACAATATGAAAACAATCGCCCAACCCTGGTTTAGACTGAGTCACCGGCCTTGTGGTGAAAACACGGGAGCACCGCAAGGACTAAAGCTTCCTTCTGCCAGACTAATGGAGGGGTGAGAGGAGACCGAGGGGAAAACATTGTGTGAAAAGTTCTAAACAGTTGCCCCCCAGCTTCCGCTCTGGCTTCACGCTCACTTTGGCATGTTGCTCTGAAAATCATGCAAACTCGACAACAACACAGTTCTACTCGAATAGCCTCTCTGGCAGGGAAACGATCCTTGCCCTGTCTTGTGAAAGAGGTCCTTCAACGTAAGCCATCAGAACAAGCTGTTTTTCCTCCTGCTCCTTACTCTTCCCTTTAGCGCCCCTCTTCTGGCTTTCCTTTCTCTTTAATGCTAACACACATTTCTCACACATTTTCTTTTACACAAATGTTGCTCTTCTCACAACTGTACACAATCTTTGCCTTTCTCATGACTATGCTCTGCTTACCTGTCTCCCACCTGGTTCTCTCACACCTGCTTTCTCCCACCTATCTAGAATTCTCATGGATGGGGCCAAACCCTCTGTCTCATGCCGTCAGCACCCTGTTTCTAAATATGATGCTTGCATTAACCAAGCAGTATATAACTGATCTCATAAATGAGGTAATTTGTGAGGTCAGTTCTGTACTGTCCAGTTAATGCAAGCAGCATATTTGGAAACTAGACGCATCCATCCCGTTTCTGGTCACAGATATACATTTTGCTGTGGCATTGTGGCAAATGCTATGTAAAGCTATTTTGTACTGTGTATTTTTGACCCAGTCCCGTCAGGTTTACAATAACTCTGTGATCAGCAAATTGTTCAGAGTTTTCGGCCATATTAACAAATGCTTGTGTGTTTTCTCTGTTTTTTATTTTTTTCTTTTTTTTTGTGGATGCTACTACTAACCCTGGATTGGATTGGCTGGACTGGACTTGTTTCTTCATCCGGTCTCTGACTGGGTGTGGTTGTGCTCCCCTGTGGTTTGCCTTGCTCTATGCACCTCTACCCTCTTGGTGTCTGGCAGGCATCGGTAAATTGTCCACTGCCGATGGTAAAGCTTTTGCAGACCCTGAGGTTCTCCGGCGACTGACTTCATCTGTGAGTTGTGCCCTGGACGAGGCTGCAGCAGCGCTAACCCGTATGAGAGCTGAAAACACACTCAACGCCGGCCAAGCTGACAAGTATGTATCTCACCCGTACTGCCGTAGATTGATTTATATCGTGGACGTTCAATTTGTACTGCAATGACCTATTTCATACATCCAGATGAGGCAGATCATCTTTACCTTGTCTTTCAGATTTGTCTTGTGTGCCTGTAAGCGTGAGAGTGTGTTTGCCTTTTTCATAGCTGCATCAGAATGAATCAGTCAGTCTTGTTTAGGCGTCTGTGTGTTCTCCTGTCACAGTGGCAGTAATTGTAGCAGTCTGGTTATTTTCAGCCGTAGTTTAGCAGAGGCGTGCTCAGACGGCGATGTGAACGCAGTACGGAAACTACTGGATGAGGGGCGCAGCGTCAACGAACACACAGAGGAGGGAGAGAGCCTGCTGTGCCTCGCCTGCTCCGCTGGCTACTATGAACTTGCACAGGTTGGTGTATGGAGAAGATTTGGGATTGGATTATACAATCATGCGTTTAGGGAGCTCTGACCATTTCCCTTTCCAACAGTCCAGTCCAAATATGGGTCCATGGTTGGCGACGTGATATTTTATTTATAAAGACACTGTTCTACAATGACCAATTTGACAGGCTTTGGTTAAGCCAGGGCTCGACCAGCAATGTCATGTACTTGTCCTGTCCTGTCAAATTTAAATGACTTTTTAACAGCGACATACGCCTAGGCCATAATCGCTGCTTATTTTGTCATTATTTACGTGCAGTTTGTCTGCATTTTGAACTATACATGCATTATAGGCAACAAGATCTGTTTATTTCTCTAACCAAAAAGATATTCTTATGACAACATCTACATTTATAAGCCATTTCTGTACACATCTCTCCTGCTTATTATGATTGTTATTCATTTTAAATGTTTTTATGTATCCCAAGGTATTGTTGGCCATGCATGCCAACGTGGAAGACCGGGGCATCAAAGGAGACATAACACCGCTGATGGCTGCAGCTAGCGGGGGCTACGTGGACATTGTCAAACTGCTGCTGGTTCACGGGGCGGACGTAAATGCACAGTCCTCCACAGGTAAACGTCCCTGTTCTCAAACTTGTAATTTCGGACACACATTGAGTAGCTTCTTTTTTTCTTTTTTTTTTTTCAAATTTGGGACCGCTCGGGGGTCATACATTTGAGAACCACTGCTCTACACGCACATAGAAGTGTACAATACACTGTATTGTATTTTGGATTTACTAGTGGCATACTTTTTTTTTTTTTTTTTTAATCTCGCTGCTGTGCTTCTTCAGGCAACACAGCTTTGACGTACGCGTGCGCTGGCGGCTTTGTGGACGTGGTGAAGGTGCTGCTAAAGGAGGGAGCCAACATCGAGGACCACAACGAGAACGGACACACACCCCTGATGGAGGCAGCTAGTGCTGGCCATGTGGAGGTGGCCAGGGTGCTCCTGGAGTACGGCGCCGGCATCAACACGCACTCCAATGAGTTCAAGGAGAGCGCGCTCACACTCGCATGCTACAAAGGTAAATGTGAACAGCCCCCTTATTCTATGTTGATGATAACTTCTAGGCTATATACAAGAGGTCCTCTAGTGCCTGTGATCCTTTCAGTTGGGTCAACTGAAAGGATCCTAAAATGTTTTTTCCCCCTCTGCAGGTCACCTGGACATGGTGCGTTTTCTGTTGGAAGCTGGGGCCGATCAAGAGCATAAGACAGATGAAATGCACACAGCGCTGATGGAGGCCTGCATGGTAAGCATCTGACTTGAACCATGTTACTGCCATCTACACCAGTGCTTCTTAAACAGTGGGGCGGTAGGTGGTCTTAGGAGGGCTTGGTAAATAATCTCTAGATGTGTTAGTGCATGGGGGTTTGGGGATGGGCGGTCGCATGCAATGAGCCAGTTCATTGTGGGCATCACGGTTCAAAAAGTGGGGACCCCTTGGAAACAGATTGGTGGAATAACATGAGTAATCCTCAATTTAGCACCTTGTGTTTGTAATGTGGCCACATTGTGTGTCTTCCTATAGTAAGCTCAGGTGCTTATCTCCACACTCGTTGTGTTTCTCTCTCTCCGCTGTCCCAGGACGGCCATGTGGAGGTGGCGCGACTGCTGTTGGACAGCGGCGCGCAGGTCAACATGCCAGCTGACTCCTTTGAGTCACCCCTCACCCTGGCAGCCTGCGGAGGACACGTGGAGCTGGCAGCCTTGCTCATAGAGAGAGGCGCAAACTTGGAGGAGGTATAAATGTCTGAGTCTAGTACCATGAGGGGAGGGCAGAAAATATGATTACAACAGTTTTTGTCATTTGCCAAATCTCATTTGAACCTCAGAAATAATGTTGATCATTGCCTTAAAATAGGCATAGTGAACCATGCACACTAAAACAAGGGTGCTTTATGTTTTCATAGAAGAAACATTGAAATGGTGGCAGTGACTCACCCACCCCTATTTTATTTTGTCCAGGTGAACGATGAGGGCTACACGCCTCTGATGGAGGCAGCCAGAGAAGGCCATGAGGAGATGGTGGCACTACTACTAGCTCAAGGTACACAAATTCAGGCAGTCAGTCTTGAAGTGGAGTCCTATTGATCTGAAGAACTAATATTCATATGGCCAGCCACAGTGACATAACTTGGTTATGCTAACAATTGATAGTGTAGCAGAAGGATCATAAAATGTAATTCTGTGCTATCAGGTGCTAACATTAACGCCCAGACAGAGGAAACGCAGGAAACGGCTCTAACCCTGGCCTGTTGTGGAGGTTTTCTGGAGGTAGCAGACTTCCTCATCAAGGCCGGGGCTGACATTGAGCTAGGCTGCTCTACTCCCCTCATGGAGGCTGCGCAGGAGGGGCACCTGGAGCTGGTCAAATACTTACTGGCTGCAGGTAAGCAGGTGGAACATGATGAATATATGTCTTGCTGGGCACAAAAGGTGGCTAGTGCAGGTATTAATTCAACATGGGTTCATTAACTACAAGGTAATCACTATGCTAACCTTTGGTTTTTCTTACACAGGGGCAAACGTTCATGCTACCACGGCAACGGGTGACACAGCGTTGACGTATGCGTGTGAGAACGGACACACTGATGTTGCAGACGTGCTGCTACAGGCTGGAGCCAACCTGGTGTGAATCCGTCTCACTTTTTTGTGTTGTTACTGAATGGTTCTTTGTTTTCCTAATCCATCTTGTTGCCGTTCTCCTTGCTGCTCCAGGAACATGAGTCTGAAGGGGGAAGGACACCTCTGATGAAGGCAGCCAGGGCGGGACACCTCTGTACAGTGCAGTTTCTCATCAGCAAAGGTCAGTTACAGTGTTCAGTTGAAAATGAGATTGAGAAGAGTTGATAGTGGTGTAAACTCTGCACTGGCTGATTAAAATCTGGACAGGGAAAAGTGAACGAGTAACACTAAACCCTTCGTCAGCAGAGCTCTTAACACCAAAAATACACCAAGCTCATAATCGGTCGAAAGAAGAGAGGTTTCTTATCATTGTAAACATCATGGCATTTTGGAGCAAAGGCCCGAACGAGCATTCTGACAACCTCAGTTTATTTTGGCCCTTAGGCACACAAATTAAAAAGATGGATGGCAAGTAAAACAATGTATTTAGTCTTATTCATTCTGCTGTTAAAGATTTTTAGATCTTAATTAAAAGCAATGCTCATAATTTGAAGCCTTCAACTTAAGAGATTTTCAGAGGCTCAATGCAAAACCAACTAGTTGGCTAACTGGTTAACCTTGACTAGTTAGTTCTAGCATATTTCCTTACAAGTTGAAAAACAAATGCATGCATTTTTTTTTTTCATTTCCAATTTGAGACTAGATTAGTTTTTGAGGTTGGCTAGTGCATATCTGGTTTTGAACAAAGGATGCAAATTCCCTTGACTCGAAGAGAAAAGGTGTACTGCATTTAATTTGTATATCTTATCACTATTATTTTCCCTTCCACCTTCAGGTGCTAATGTGAACCGAGCCACAGCCAATAATGACCACACAGTGGTGTCTTTGGCCTGTGCTGGTGGACATCTGGCCGTTGTGGAGCTGCTGCTGGCGCATGGAGCTGATCCTACACACAGACTCAAGGTGCAACACCACCACAAAACCGGTGCATCGGTTTTCAGTCTGCTAAATATGGCTGGTTCTTAACTGTGAGTGTCCTTGTAGGATGGGTCGACCATGTTGATAGAAGCTGCTAAGGGTGGCCACACCAATGTAGTGTCCTACTTGCTGGACTACCCCAACAACATCCTGTCTGTCCCAGCCCCTGACCTGTCCCAACTCACTCCCCCCTCGCAAGATGCCTCTCAGGTAAGCATGGAAGTTTATCCAGTACCATTCTCAATAAAACGCGGAGGTGCTTGTTTAGTTACTGGTAAGGTTAAGGAACTCACATTTCCCTCTGCCTTCCCTGCAGGTTCCTCGTGTACCATTCCAAGCTCTCGCCATGGTGGTTCCCCCTCAGGAGCCAGACCGAGCCCCATCAAACATCCCCACCCCCACGCCTCCTTCAAGCAAAGGTGACAATTTCCTCCATTAATCACGAAACCAACCATTTAATTTAAATATCTCCTGTAGCCCCAGGTTTTCTCGCTTGTTCCAATCCATGACACATTTCTACCATGTCCAGGTGTGTCCAAACAGAGACAGGCAGCCCTCCAGCCCGGCGGCCCCAGCTCAGTGGGACGGGGTCCCGAGGTGGAGCCCCTGCCTCCCTTCCACTTGTGCCAGCCCCTGGAGTGCATCGTGGAGGAAACGGAGGGCAAGCTGAACGAGCTGGGCCAGAGGATCAGCGCCATCGAAAAGGCTCAGCTTCAGTCGCTGGAGCTCATTCAGGGGGAACCGCTCACCAAAGACAAGATCGAGGAGCTAAAGAAGAGCCGAGAAGAGCAGGTACCGTGGACTTATAATGTCCATAGTCAGTCGGACGCTGACTGGGTTTACATTTTCCACTGTAGTTCAGAACTCTATTTGTAATAATAGTACAAAAGTGGAAGTGAGTGTGATTGACTCGGCTGTTGCCTGGTTAGGTGCAGAAGAAGAAGAAGATCCTGAAGGAGCTGCAGAAGGTGGAGCGCCAGCTGCAGCTTAAGACCCAGCAGCAGTTCACCAAAGAGTACATGGAGGCCAAGGGCCTGAAGGAGGACCAGGAGCCGGGGCAGAATCAGGGCCCGGGGCCGGGGCCTGGCGTTGCCTCGTACCCTACAGGTGCCCTCGCCGCCACACCGGGACCCCAAACACACACCAGCTCCGACACAGATGAGGAGGGCAACCGGGACGGGGAGCGGGAGGAGCATCCAGGAGAAGAAGGGGAAGAGGTAAAGTATAAAGTTTATACATGCACAGTAAAGGAAGTATTTGGCCTCCACTCTGTCTGATATCAAATGATCCGCCCAAAGCTTTGAGTAATGGGTTCTGCCCATCCTTGACACTGAAGTTTCATGTGAACTTGCAGGAGGATGAAGACGACGACGATGATGATGACGATGAGGAAGATGAAGGCTCGGAGGAGGAAGTGGAGAGGGATGGCGACGACTACACCAAGCTGCCTCAGGTGGACACCATCCTCTCCTGGGATGGCCAGCAGCCTCCACTGCCCCCTTCACTTCCCCATTTGCCCCAGGCCCACCCTCAGCCCCAGCCTCCCCCGCCTCCCCTCCAGGCCGCCTTCGTTCCCATCCAGCCCCTGCCGGAGTACAACCCTGCAGACTACCCAGGCAGCAGCAGCCCAGAGCTGCAGAGGGTCCTGCTGGGGCAGCAGGGCCATGGCCAGCAGTTGGTTGGTTTAGGCAACGGCATGCTGGCCCAGCAGGCTCCAGACGACCTCCTGGTGGCTACGCCTGCACAGACGCTCACAGACACGCTGGACAACATCATGGCAGGTGAGTGTGTGTCTATGTGTGGGGCTTTAATTCAGTTTCATAAAATGCAGAGGGGATTTCACGCCGCGAGTTTCAGGGAACTGTGCTGAAGCTAATTCAGCCTGACTAATTAAAGTGAGGCTTCACGATGATTTCAAGTGCACGCACTCGCTATTTTGGAGGATTGCTCTATGCATGTTCCGGCTTTCCGACATGTATAGAAATAGACCACCTTCTGCATTTAATCACGGGAGGTATCAATAAAGGGCATGGTGTTTGTTTAAGAGCGGAGCAGGAACTCTTAATGGAATATTATGAGTTGTACATGCATATGACGTGTATTGCCAATTCAAGGCTCGACATAAGGTTGAGTGGTGCATATTCTCCATCTGCTGCATGCGTAAGAGAGCTTTGATTGTTTACTTTAGACTTTAAAAGCCCTTCGTATATTTTTTTTTTCACACTTTTTTCACACTTTCACACTATTTCAACCAGATGCACACACAGTCAACGGCGTCATTCCAAATTAGGAAAATATCAGTGTACCAAATAATTGTGGAATATGTACAAACTGTTGCTATTAATAAAAGCAAGAGCTGTGGCTTATAGGCCCATGTTGCAATAATTGCTTTCCGTTTTTAAAATGATCTAAACTGAATGTTTTGCATGTAGCATTTATAATATAATGAATTGCTTTCCCTTACATTTTACTTTACGAATAATAGGCTCAGGGGTGAAACAGACTAAAGGACAGGTTAATTGCATCGTAAATCTTTGGCAAAATGAAAAATAAAATGCTAAACAAAGTTGTTGCCAGGCAATTGAAATAATTTATTAATTGACGAATAGCCTAACCTCAGATCTACTGGGCTATATTGGCTTTTATAAATAGACTAATTGAACTAAACTCAGTCTGTCAAGTGTAATGCTTGCTACTGATAAGCATGCTCATGACCAAGTTAAGAGGAAAACACAAGTTTCCATGGTAACCTAGCTGGCATCATTTCTAGTTGACTTGCTTTAATTTATCCGATAAGTTAATTAGGCTAGGGGGAGCATGACCTTGTTTACAGCGTGAGCAAGCTTCCTGAAATACCCCCCAGGTTCTGGCGTTTTGTGAGGTACTGATGCAGACTCTTGTCCTTTGCGTTGCAGCTGTGACCAACCGTGTGCCCATGCTGAGCACTACAACCTCACCCACCCCCCTGTCCCAGCCCTCCTCACAGACGCCTGCTAATATCACCTCGCCTCCCTCTGTACTGCCCCTCTACCCCTCCGTTGACATTGATGCACATGTAAGTACCGTTACCATTGGGGAAGCAGACAGTTTGAAATGTGGCGGTACACGTTCCAGGAACACAGACTTCCCTCCTATTCAGTGGTTCATTATCCTTGCAGACGGAGAGTAACCATGACACTGCGTTGACGCTGGCCTGTGCTGGAGGGCACGAGGAGCTGGTGTCTGTCCTCATTGCACGAGGAGCCAACATTGAGCACCGGGACAAGAAAGGTATGAGCAGGTTTCCCATTTGACAAAATACAGTTGATCATTTTAAAGCACCTACAAAGTTGTATTGATTAGTGTATAGAAGTAAAGCAGGTCTAGGCCCTTAATTGATATTCTAACTCTGTCCCACCCCAGGTTTCACCCCTCTGATCCTGGCTGCCACGGCGGGCCACGTGGGAGTGGTGGAAGTCCTGCTGGATAAAGGGGGTGACATCGAGGCTCAGTCGGAGAGAACCAAAGACACACCTCTCTCCCTGGCTTGCTCTGGGGGGCGCCAGGAGGTGAGCACACATACACATGCAATACTTGAGCAAATCACGAAATCCCTGGTTTATAAACTGAACTTGTCAACTGTCTCTCTTAGGTGGTGGAGTTACTGCTTCTGCGCGGAGCCAATAAGGAACACCGTAACGTTTCCGATTACACGCCTCTCAGCCTGGCTGCTTCTGGTGGCTACGTCAACATAATCAAAATCCTCCTCAACGCTGGTGCGGAAATAAACTCGAGGTGAGTGGCAAGGACCTTCCTTTTACCTTCCACTACTTTCTGTGGACAGGAAAGCCCAGTTTTCTTAGTATTAGCTTATGTTTTTTTTTTTTTTCTCCTCCCTCCATTGATAAACCGCCCACTCTCGTCTCCACAGGACTGGCAGTAAACTAGGCATCTCTCCTCTGATGCTGGCAGCCATGAATGGTCACGTGCCAGCTGTGAAGCTGCTACTTGACATGGGCTCAGATATCAATGCCCAGATTGAGACCAACCGCAACACAGCTCTCACGCTGGCCTGCTTCCAGGGCCGTGCTGAGGTTGTCAGTCTGCTGTTGGACCGCAAGGCCAATGTAGAGCACCGCGCCAAGGTGATGTTGCATTATGATGTACATTGACATTGGGACACACAAACACGTCGGGCATCTGATTCGCAAGAGTCTGAGCAAGTCAACTCTATTGTGTGGAAGAGCTGATTCACTTCAATGAAATGAAAGCCCTAACAGACCACAAAAACAACATTTGGCAAAAGGGAACTTCAAAGAAACTTTCCTGTTGCTTGTTAGTTTCATCCAGATTATAAAGATTGTTAAACTAAGACACAAGTAACTGAACATTGAGTACCGTCTACAGTGCCATGTTTTACTGTGCAGATCTTTCTAGTTTTTGGTGCTGGACTGGCTTGTGAACTGACTCCTCATTTTCCCCTACCAGACTGGCCTTACACCTCTAATGGAGGCAGCTTCAGGAGGCTATGCAGAGGTGGGCCGAGTGCTGCTGGACAAGGGCGCAGACGTCAACGCCCCTCCTGTTCCCTCGTCCCGAGACACGGCCCTGACCATCGCCGCTGACAAAGGCCACTACAAGTTCTGTGAGCTGCTAATCAGCAGGTGTGTTTTTCTTTTCTGTGGTTTTCCTCTCAAGTATCACACTATAATGCTACTGATCCTCTCTCCTGTCATGAACCAGGTGCTCCTCCGTTGAGTGTGTTATCTGGAGTACCTTCTTCCTGATACTAATGGCAACTCCTCTCTGTGCAGGGGCGCGCACATTGATGTGCGTAACAAGAAAGGGAACACGCCTCTTTGGCTGGCAGCCAACGGCGGCCATTTTGATGTGGTCCAGCTCCTGGTACATGCCAGTGCTGATGTGGATGCTGCTGACAACCGGAAGATCACCCCACTGATGGCTGCCTTTCGCAAGGTATACTGACTGCAACACGCATGGTAACCTGTTGCTTAAACAGCCCTTTGGGGTTCTGGCGGGGGTATTTTCCATCTTAAAGCTTGATGGAAAACGCATGTTGACAAAGCGCTGATGTGTAACCATTGTGTTGAAATATATTCAGGGTCACGTCAAGGTGGTGCAGTACCTGGTGAAGGAGGTCAACCAGTTCCCTTCAGACATTGAGTGCATGAGATACATCGCCACAATCGCGGACAAGGTACGAGCGGCCTCACATTCCAGTGTTGCTCAGTGTGGCTCATATGTCGGTACTGAATCTTTGACTGATGCATCTACTTGGCAGATGTCACAATAGCACGTTTTTTTTCTTATGTTTTATTACAGGAGTTGTTGAAGAAGTGCCACCAGTGCATGGAGACCATCGTCAAAGCCAAAGACCAGCAGGCAGCTGAGGCCAATAAGAACGCTAGCATCCTTCTCAAGGAGCTGGACTTGGAGAAGGTAAAGATGGAGCCCCTGGCTGTTGCTCGGTGGGTAAATATCAGACGGGTTTCTCATTTGCCTGTGTGTGACCTCCAGTCTCGGGAGGAGAGCAAGAAGCAGGCCCTGGCTGCTAAGCGGGAGAAACGCAAGGAGAAACGCAAGAAGAAGAAGGAGGAGCAGAAGAGAAAGCAGGAGGAAGAGGAGGAGCAGAAAACCAAGGAGGAGTGGGTTGAGATGCAGGAGCAGAAGGATGACTCTGAAGGCAAGTGTTTACAACTTTGTGTCATGGTTTGTGACTTGGATAGGATGGTTCAGAATGTCATGTGTACATGATAAATAGCCTGTTAATGCATTTTTCTCACTTTTTTCCTCAGACGCTGAAGTTCCTCTCGAGCCTCCTAGTGCCACCACCACCACCACCATCGGCATATCGGCCACCTCCGCTACTTTCACCACCGCCTTTGGAAAAAAGCGCGCTGGTGTGGCCACCACCCCCAGCACCAATCGCAAGAGTAAGAAGAACAAGACCAAGGACTCCTCGCCTAACGAACCCATAATTTTACAAGATCCACAGGTGAGCACTTCTCTAATGCCAGACGAGTCAGTTCCTGGTTTTATGATGCTTGGTAAGCTTGTGCTTACTGTGTATATTTGTTTTTATTTTTTTATTTTATATTTGATCATTTAAGATATTGTTTGTTAAACCATTGACAGATTTACAGCCATTTCGACTTGGACAGGTTTACACACACCAGTGTAAATATGTGTGCTGCAGTGTTTCCATTGTCAGCTAGTAGACGTATCTAATCTGGTGGCAGCTGGGTGTTTGAGAGCCCTAACGTAATGTCTTCCTCTTTAGGTGGCGCTAGCGCAGCACAAGGCTGACAAGAACAAGATCCACGGTGAGCCCCGGGGTGGTGGTGGGGGGGTGACAGGCGGCAACAGCGACTCCGACCCCCTGGACAGCACCGACTGCGCCAGCGAGAGCAGTAGCAGCGGGGGCAAGAGCCAGGAGCTCAACTACCTCCCTGATCTCACCTCCTCCGCCTCCTCCTACTCCTCTTCTTCCTCTTCCTCTTCCTCCTCTGTCCCCTCCTCGGGAGCGGCCCACTCTCAGGCCCTCCAGCCCGGCCCAGAGAAGAGGCACTGCCTCCAGCTGCACAACGACAGGAAGTTGGACAACAAGGTCACAGTCTCCATCTCAAAACCAACGCAAAAGTGAGTCCTTGACGAAGCAGAAACCATTCATCATCCAACTAGCTTGAGAGCATGCAGCTGTTTCCCTATAATTGTTTTTAAACACAGCCTCTCACTTTGTGTTTTAGTGTCATCCACTGGCTTGTTTGGAAACACCCTTTCTCTGACTAGAACGAGTGGTGACTAACTCCTTTCTTTCTGTTTTCCTCAGAACTCAAGACACAAGTGAGTCAACCCCCATCTCCCTGACCTCTCCATTCAAGACCATTTCTCTGCCAGTCACCTCACCCAACAGCAAGCTCAGCCTCACCAGTCCCAAGAGAGGACAGAAGAGAGAAGAGGGCTGGAAGGAAGTGGTCAGAAGGTCAGTAACTCATTCAGTTGTGATCCCAGACTACAATGGAAAACTCAGTTTACACATCATGTTGTAAACTGAGTCCCTCTAAACAGTTATTCTGTTAAAGACATGCACAGGCATTAGAACTGGAGTTGGTCCCCATGTGCTTCACTGTGGCATTAGTTAGGAGAGGGTAGAGGAAGGAGTAGTTGGGATCAATACAAGTTCAAAATAAAAAACGTAATAGTTTATGTATGTATATGTAAATAAATAAAAAAACAAACCGTTGTGATATATTGAACTGAAAAAATAGTTTTAGATGAAAAGGATCTTGAAAGTGGACTGTCTGTCTGAGCTTCTCAAAGTGCGGTAATCAATCGCGGTTTTAATGACAATTAAAAATGATTTTTAAATTGCTATTGTATTACAGCATCATGTAGTCTAAACCAAACATTTTCTACCATTTATTTTAAAGATCCAAGAAGCTATCTGTGCCAGCCTCTGTGGTTTCACGAATCATGGGCCGAGGGGGCTGCAACATCACAGCCATCCAGGACGTGACAGGAGCTCACATTGACGTAGATAAACAGAAGGATAAGAATGGAGAGAGGATGATCACTATCAGGTAGGATGGCATCCTCTGGTGGACATTAAGCTACACTGCAACCTATTCTTTATAGTGCAACAAAATGGCTTTTTAATGTCTACAGTGGACAGACCAGGCATTTGGGTTTTTTATACTGCAAGTTTATTTGTGGAGATGTAGACGGCAAAGCAAAAATAATAACCCACGGTCTTTCCCAATCAAGCCTCAACTGTTTATCTCCTGTGTCATTCTCACAGTTCACAGACAAATGCGGGCACTGACAGCGCAAGAGCGACTAGCTTTAGAATCCAATTAGCTAGCTAGTCTCTCCACCAGCCGGTTCAATTTGACTCTGGCTGGGGTTGAGGTTAGTTTAGACCGGGTCTGTGTAGCCTGCCCAGACCTTGCTGCTTGGTGCAAACAGTGACACCAATCCAATGGTGATCATTTATTTTGCTGCTAGCGTGCTACTTGTGTGTAGTTTTTTTTTTTAAATTTAAAATAAAAATGCTAAGCACACATTATATCGGCTACGCACAAAGCAATCTCTACAGTGTTAGAAAAATCTAATCTCGTAATGCACGGGCGGAATTCGTAAAATAATTTTCAGTCCCCACTTCATGTGAGATAGTGGTGATGATGTTGAGCGATGGTTAGAATAATGCCATGTTTTTTTTGTCTGTTTTTACAAAAGTGTCCTAATCAGTCAACTGTAAAGATAATGGATTCTAAAATCAGATTTCAACTTATTGAAATGTTCAATCCTCAATTTACAGGGGGGCGGGCGATTTTTATTTTTTAGAAATCGGCTCAACAGCTGGGACAACCCTGTGTGCTAAATCTTCTTGGTGAACTTCTCCCCGAGTTATAATGTAACAAGCTCAGACACGAATATTGTTCAAATAAATGTCCCTACAGTAGCATATGTTCTCTCTTTTTCTGTGTTGATGCACCTATGCTGTGCGCTCCAGCTCTGCCTAATTTCAGAACCACGCACCGCCCACCTGCCGCCACATTCTTAATATTGATATTTGCAGTTCTTGATATTGTATTTTATATCTTTATTAAATAGCCGCCTCAACGGCCGCTGCCCTTACAAGTTGCCTTGCTCGTATTTCTGCTATTACGGGCGACAGTTTCATTATGATGTAGGCTTATCCAAAGCAATCGGGCTACTTCTTGCACTTTGCGTTAAGATAAGCCAGCTCTTATAATTAAGGTCGTATTTAGGTGATGAAACGACCGGAATGTACATACACTGCTGAATGTTTGATATAGTTAATGGCTAAAGAGTTAGATGATTAGTTTAATGCTTTAAAGGACAATTAAAGCATATAGTAATGCAAAAAAATTAATAGGGAGGGTGAAAAAGCACACAACCATTGCATTTACACAACTTCTGCTCTATGCCCCTCACTTCCCGGGACTCATCCAAATAAAGATACAAATACAGGGATTTTTTTTTTTGTGATTTTACAGATGGTAGTGTCTCCGTTTTCCTGATTACATTGTTTGTTGATGTGGTTTCAGAGGTGGCACGGAGTCTACAAGGCATGCTGTCCAGCTGATCAATGCTCTGATCCAGGACCCAGCCAAGGAGCTTGAGGATCTTATTCCCAGGAACCACATCAGAGCCCCGGGCTCTAAGTCGTCAGCTTCATTCTCCAGCACCACAGGGGCCACCAGCGGCTCTACTGTGGGGCCCAAGTCTCTGAGCTCCTTGGTTACCTCCACGGGGGTCTCCTTCCAGTCCTCAACCGCGTCCTCCGCCCAAGCTGGAGGTAAGATGGGGAAGGGGCTGTCGTCAGGCATCAGACAGCCGTTCCCTGTGTCTCTGCCCCTGGCTTACGCGCACCCCCAGTTGGCACTACTGGCTGCTCAGACCATGCACCAGATCAGGCATCCTCGTCTGCCCATGGCCCAGTTTGGCGGCACCTTCTCGCCCGCTGCCAGCACTTGGGGGGCGTTCCCTGTGCGGCCCGTGAGTCCCGGCAGTGCTAACGGCTCCCCCAAGCACAACGGTGGCCAGGCCAGGTCTAATGCCTCAGCCCACAGCGAGCACAGCAACACGGCCATCTCCGTTGCCCCAGCCTGCTCCAGTGCTCCCAACACTCTGACATCTACAGCCACAGGCTCTCCTCATACACCCAACCCCACCCCCTACAACCCCCAGCCCAGTGCCCCAACTCCTTCGTCTGTCAGAAAACAGCTTTTCGCCTCAGACCCCAAGCCTGCCGGGGTCAACCCTGTGTCTACCGCTGCCACTGCTACTAGTGGCAGCAATGCAGTACGAGGTACAGGGTCTCCTGCCCACCACAGCACGGCTGTGACTAGCCCTAACACCCCTCAGCCCCCAGTCGGACCCATTGCACAGCCCCATATTCAACCCCACAAAACGGAGCCCAGTGCCCTTACCCCTCCCGGGAAGGACAAGCCCTCCGTGCCGCTGGAGAGCCAACCTGTCTCAGAGAGCGGCGGCTCTGTGGGTTTCACTGCCCCCGCTATGGCTTTACCCCCCAAGCAAGAGTCTCGACAGCAGTTACCTCCCCCGCCCTCCTCGGTCTCTTTCACAGAGGCTCCGCCGGCGCTCCTTGCCCCGCAGCCTAGCTCCCACCTAGCGTCAGCACCCGCTCCTGTCCTCACGCACGCCGCCACGCACCCCAACAACACCGTACCGCACTTCTCAGCCCCGGCACCGAGAGTCTCCCACCGTATGCAGCCTCCGGGACCGTACTACTCCCTTAACGAACAACAACAACAGCAGCAGCAGCAGTCCGTATATGTGCCCCATAACGCTCAGCAAGAACCCCCTAAACAGAGCCAGGTGTCCCAGTCCTCTAACCTGCCTCCTCAGGGCCAGGCTCCAGGGCCCCTGCAGGTCTCCTCTAACATGGGGATGATGAACGGTTCCCAAATGCAGCATGTGCCCACTGCGGCAAAGCCCCCCAACTTTGGCCCTGCAGGCCTCTTCAATTTTAACAGCATCTTTGACAACAACAGCCAGGTGAGTGAGCGTTGCAGATCAATGTATAATATATTACATTTATAATTACGCTCACACTGTTTTACTTTAGGAAAGTGCAGGATTCTGGGACATGGTACTATAGAACGATCTCAGAATCAGTGACTTAAATTAAAAAATAAAGTTATCAAAACATTTAAATGTAAAATGTACTAAAGGATATATTCTAATATTAAGCAGTCTGACAATCTAATAATTGTCCTTTTGTGCCTGTGTTGCAGGTAGGGAACAACCAGGTGTGGGGTGCGTGCCATCTGCCGACCCGCTCACCTCCGGAGCAGTCCTACTCTACCCCAGCAGCCTACATGGGTATGGGCCAGATTGAGATGATGCCACCTCCTCCACCAGACAGCTCCAAAGCCCCTGGCTACCGCTCCAACTCCCAGAGGATCGTCCCCAACAACCCTATTGGTATGACCTTGGCGCTTCATATTTCTTCTAGTTCACTGTTGACCACTGAGTGTCGTTTGCCTCTTATGCACTATCTGTCCTCGTCCCCTACAGCTTTGACCAGCTATGCTACCAGTATCTCTGGCAGCCCTGTGTACCTGCACAGTCACACCGGTGTTGGCACGCCCTCGTTCAGCAGGCAGCACTTCTCTCCTCACCCTTGGAGTGCATCCACATCAGGTACTGTACCCCCCCCTTTATTAAAAAAAACAAACAAAAAAAACGTATTTAGGAGTCATTTTTGTTTTATCCACAAGATCCTTAGGAGAAAGCAAAGAAATATCTGACTTTTGTTCAATAAATGCAGTGTTTGTCAACTTAATCATAGCCCAGGTCTTCACTACCTAGACATTTGATTGTTGGTACCTCACTTGCAATTACCTTTTTGTTGTTTTAAAATGTATTACAATTGTTTTTCATGATGAGCAGTTTTCTTTTTGTTTCAAGAGCCCAAATCCACTCCTGCTTCTATTTCCACCAGGTGAGTCTCCAGTACCACCTCCATCAACGGTGTCGTCCTCTGCCCTTTCTGCCTCGGCTGTGGCTCCTCCACCCCAGCCAAAACCTGGCAGCTCTACGCAGCAGGACCGGAAGGTTCCACCGCCCATCGGCACAGAGCGGCTGGCCAGGATCAGGCAGACGGGCTCGGTCAACCCTCCGCTTCTCACCACCAGCTACACAGCGTCTGTGGGACAGGGTGGCATCTGGTCTTTCGGTGTTGGCAGTGCTTCTGGTGAGAGGGAACACAAAAGATGATTAAGTAGCGTGTTCAGATTAATACAAACAAACTGGCACACAGGCGTGTTTTACTTTACGGTTCTTGCTAGTTACACATGCAACACTGTAATCTTAACCTTTTGAAGGACCACTGTAGCACTGGCGGGGCAGTAGCTCTGTATGTGTAAGCGGAATGTCCTAGAGGCGAAGGAGGTGGTCCTTAAGATGTTAACTACAGTACATTGGTAATTGACACCAATTAGTCTGGCTAACGTCCTGCCTTTCCTGGAGCAGAGGCTATGTCTGGGTGGTCCCAGCCCCTGATGAGCAGCCACATGATGCACCCTCAGCTGCAGGCGGAACAGTCGGCCTTCTCCCAGCACCAACCCATGGAGCAGGACGACACGGGCAGTGCCAACCCTGCCAACAACTACCACCAGCCCCAGCATATGCCCAACAGCTACATGGACTTTCCGAAGGTAAGACAAATGCTAACGTGCACAAAGCAGAAGCCTGTCGTTCCTTACAAGTTCCTTACCTTACTTACTTTTGTCTGTTTAGGGGATGCCCATGTCAATGTACGGAGGAACCATGCTGCCTCCTCATCCTCCCATGCCCGAGGGCCCAGGTGGACCAATGTACAATGGACTGCACACTGGTGACCCAGCGTGGAACTCCATTATCAAAGTTGTTCCAAACAACACTGACAACTCAGACCCACAGCAGGTATGGACCCCTTCTAGGCTGCACGGTCTAAAAATTCCCCGTCATTTTCCACTAGTATTATATTCAAGTAGCTGGCATACATTTCTGTTTTTTGAATACAGTTTTTCAAATTTTTTATTAATTAATTCATTTTATTTTTGTCCACCCTCAGGTGTGGCCCGGAACCTGGGCCCCTCACGTGGGCAATGTGCACCTGAACCACGTCAACTAGAAGGCGTCTACAGCAATCAAACGCACATAGCATGACCCACAGCGCAAACTAAAATTCCCGACTGATGAAGACCAACAAGACGAAGATTTAAAAAAAATAAAAGAATTTGCAACATGTTAACTTTAGTAGAGACCAGAGAGTGAAGAACAGAGGTTGAATAATTTGAAATACTCTTAACACCATTCTTTGATGTGCCTATCTCGAATAAGAAAAACAAGAAATTGGCGAAGGCTGTTACCAGTGTCCTGATGTCTGCAAACAAACATGCGTGATCACCTGTTCAACAGGATCCATTCTCTGCGTAGTTTAGCGATTTTTGACTTAAACCCACATACACCGTTCTTGGGCAGCAGGGGTGCTCAACATGACGTAGCTATTTAAACTCGGCCCAGAACTAGATGATTACCTAAAGAGAGAAGGAAATCAGAACCTTTTAGAGTGGTAAATACATGTATAATTGTTTACATACTAAAAAGGGTTAAAATGAGAGTAAATTTCATGTCGTATAGTGGCTCTACTTTATGTAGCCTGTATTAATGTGAAATATTTACCTTAATATTCAATAAAAAGATTGAAAGTATAGTTGTGCTCTTTCATTAAATGTTTGTCTTTGTGTTTTTAGGCTGGTTACTAGAACATTTCAGTGAGTAATTTTCAGTCAGTCACTTTTTTTTAATATTTAAAATGTAATAACTACAATACTGATCTTTTTCAAGCCAATCTTTGCTTTCTTTTATCAGACATTACATTTGGCATTTAAATTATGCATTATAGATTAAATGGCACCTACAGCTCCCATTTTTAATAGTTTATAGCTTAAGCAATTTGGTTACTCCTGCTCTTAAACTCGATAGTGATCGTCTTAACAAACTTTCCAAAAACAAATAAAGACTACAAATTGCCATGGGCTTTGTTAGAATTTAACGTTGCCTTCAAAATAAAAGCTTTATTATCCTGAAACATCTGAAAAGCTAAAAGTGCCCCCGTATATCCATACTTAAAAATGTTAAATTACTTACTAGAATATGTGGACGTATGGTTATATAAATATGCCATATAAAACTCAGATAATATTACATTAGTTACCTGATTGCGCAATACTTGTATTGGGTTGCAATTTTTACCATTCAACGGAACACCGGAAGTACAATGTTTTTCATCCGGTTGGTTGACATTGTTACAGAAGAATCATGGCAGTGGCAGCAACTCCAGCGGTCTCTGACCAGACACCAAAGTCAACGTCGGTTACGATTCCGTTTGACTTTTCCCAGCCTCCAGTTATTGAAGGATTTACACCTTTACCGAAGTTAAGAGAAGAGACGTTCCAACAAAAGTTTATTAGGAAAACAAAAGAAAACCCTTTCGTTCCCGTAGGTGAGTTGTGTAATGGGGGCGTACTGCCACTGCAAAGGAAGTTAAGTGACGCACGGCTGCATGTTTGCATCTAGTTTGACAAAATTATTAGAACAGACTACATAATGCACCTTACTTATATTAATGTTAAATATTATGAATGTTACTTTTTATTTAACAGGTTGTTTAGGAACAGCAGGAGCCCTTCTGTATGGCCTCCGTGCCTTCCATCAAGGCAAAACTCGACAATCTCAGTTGTTGATGAGGGGGCGCATCTTCGCGCAAGGCTTCACTGTAGTTGCGATTATTTTTGGTGTCTTTGCAACAGCGCTGAATTCCAAGAAGTGAATATGGGGCCATTTCAGAACTCGACACGGCCCCGTTCAACTTAAGGACTAACTGGTTTTCTTTTTCTTCACTTGAGATGAACTGTAGTGGAAAACACGTTGTAGAATGGTTTAGACCGATATTTAAAGGCCAATATAACATAATGTCATGGTCAAGGGCGGTTGTGCAAGATGACACAACTCTAATATCGTAATGTATTTTAATCCCAGTCTACTGGTGCTTTCTTTTCTGTGGATGAAAGACATACAATTGAACTATGTGAACCACAATTTTGCACAATGTCTTCTTTTCTCTGAGATGTATTTTACATAAATCCATCTCTCCTGACAAAAAACGTAACGTTGTCTTTATTTGTAGCCCATTTCAGAACTGCAAACCTGTAACTGCAGGACCCCACACCACTGGATGATCTGGGAGTGTCTCTTGAGCATATACAGAGAAAGGGAAGATTTTAATAAAACAAATTATTTTCCATTGGTTTTTTTTTAATTTTTTTTATTGTTTAAGTTCCCTTTTAACACTAACTTTTCTTGGGGTTCAAAAAGTCCATAGGCAACATGTGAAACATAACTGCTGAAATACCGTATTAATTGCTATTGAAACAAAATGTTACATTAGAAATAAACTGTAGAATTGTTTTGCTTAGTGTTGAAATGAGGAATCATAACAATACAACTATAATGGTGGGAATTTAGATTTCTGCATAATTCTTTGGTTGTGAAAACACTTAGAAATGTTACCCAATTGGAAAATTCCTTTACTAAAAACAGTGAAATTAAAAGGCCACAAGCTTTTAACATCTCAAAGACCTGTGTAGCTACCTAAAATGTTCAATTGTGTGACAGGCATAAATGGTTACAATCTATTACTAGGTAGTGCTCAGCAAACATTTGATCTAAACACAATATTAAAAATCAGTGGTGCTGTTGACCAATATGCAATTTTATAAAAACTAAAATACAGCACATCCAAAATATTGGCAGAGGTATGCAATACGTTGACCTAATGGTGTTAACTTAAGGGTGAAAAATAAATGTAATTTACAGTAACAATATTTACTTCAGTATAACAGTTGTGAAAGGACGTTAAAACAATAGAAGAGTCCTTAATTTTTACCCAAGAGATTGAGATATGCTATATATCAATATTTAAAGTAGGAATAATGAAAATGGGAGGTGTGGTTTTTAAAAGGTTATTATCAGTAAATATATTGTGAGGGCAAAATATGTTATTTTGTAATACAAACTAGATTGAAAACTCAAAAGGCAATGTGTAAAGGAAGGAATTCTCATCAGTTAAAGCCCTAGCGAGTCAGTGGAGTCTGTTTGAGGGAGATGAGAACAGAGCGCATTCGAGAGACATCTTTTGCCTGCTTGTTAGTTTTGGGATTGAAGTCACATAGGCGGGCCACTCTCTCCCACTCTGACCCTGGACTGTCACCATCACACTCAGCAAGAAAAGCCTCCTCTGATGCTCTGCAGGAGATGGGGACATGGATTAGTAATAATAATCAAGGCATTTAAAAAGGGATTTTCTGGACAAATTAATGGTTCAAGAAGATATCTTGTGCCATACATTTTTGTATAATCTATAAAATATATTCATGCATTTATATCCATTGATCACCACACATGTGAGAACATCACTGTGTTTAACAGATTCATCTAATTAGCACTAGTCTATGTTAGCATTCACAATCATCATAAGCTATATGTAACAAATAAAAATGACTGGTCAGTTTAGTACTGCGCCATGCATCTAGAGCACAAACTGGAACTGCTAGTAATGTGGTATGTAAGCGGGGTATACAACACCAAAAAGCATACAAATATCTAAACCTACACAAAGCCTATAACATCTGAGTTGGGCTGTTTGTAGAAAGCCTTGTCAGCAATCCTAGTATGCAGGTAAGGCCAAGAAAGCAGGAATAAAAGAGAAAGGAAAGTTTCAGTGTTAGAAAACAGGCAGAGGAAAGTCAGGGCCAGCTTGAGCAAGGTATGTGCAAGCAATTGAGAGAACCAGAGGTCTAATATGATTGTAATCAGAACTGACAACAGTGCAAGACTGACTGCAGGAGCACGTTATCGTTCATTTACCATTTTAAGTCATTTTCATTTTCAAGATGTCTAGGCTTTAGGTGGAAAATAATTATGCAATCTGTTTGTTGCATTTCTAGTCTTGAGCATTTCCTGTTTAGAATTCCCAGGAAAGTTTTATTAACTTGTTATGTCAAATATCTTAGCAGGGGATTCTCTCTTGGTGCTTACAAAAAATAAAGAACACTAAACTAAGAGTCTTGGATGCATAGTGATACCGTGACAAACTTGGACAGAGTCTGTTGGAAGGTGTAAGAGAAGAAATTGTTAAACAGGTTAAAAGAAAATAAAAGATTGCAAATTGTCACAAAGCTTTCATGAAAGATACTTAAACTTTGTGATAACATGGCTTTAAGCAGAAAATCAGCTTGGCCATAGATTTCCTATCCATTGTAATAATTAAAAATAACCATCTGTTACATAAATCATTAAAAAAAAGAAAAACATTGGTTCTTGGAGTCAGTGCTCCAAGAACTGCTTATTACTGTTTTGGTTATGCACACTATGTCATGTAGATGGGATGCATTTGCAACTGCTCTAAAACAGGACAACAATTTTAAGATCTTATTTCTATTAGAAGATGATACTGTATTGCTTTTGGAATGAAACCCAATACTAAATATATCGCTATAATACAATTTCTTATGATATTGCTACCAAGCACAAACCTATTTTTGGCCTTGTTCTTCTCCATCTGATCATTCTGGTGTACATTCCAGTCCTCCAGTTCCTTCTTAGCTTTCTCTTTCCATTCTGCCTCTGCAGCCTTGGATACTGAGTCTGATTGGAATGAAACAGCAGAATTACAGAATTAGAGAAAGGAATGATAGCTCTACTGATACATTTATGCATCAGGGGAATCTCTGTCCTGTACAGTTATCTTCAAGTGTACAAAAATCTTATTATGTTTTTTTGTAGTTATTCAAAATAATTGATACAATAATAAATACAACACATCTCTAAAAGAGAGAGAAAGCAAATAATCTACTTTCGAAGGAAAATGTCATAGCTCACCTAGCTCTTCCAAGCGTGCCTTTTGCTCCTCTCGCCATTTGCGTAGACTCTCTGGCTCTTGTCTCAGCTGATCTACCTGAGCGATGGCTGCATAGCTGTCCGTTGGGCCATTGGATTCCTTTTAACAAGAAAGTTGGAGGAAATTTATCACTCAGGGTTAGGTTAGAAAAACCCTATAAAGAAAAATATGCCTACTTGGTAAATGTAATAACTCCCATAAAAATATACAGAAATGTCATTACAAAATCATAACGAAAATGGGTGATATAACAATATGTTAAGCAATGGCCTAGGTTGAAAGAGAGAGAGAAGATGACAAACCCTCTGATGTGTGAAAAATTCAATTTGGAGCAATGTTAAAAACTCACCTGAAACATGTCCCCGTTCATTGTGGCAGGTTCCCCACCAAAAACGTCTAAAAGAGAAACCATGTTGAAGTTTAAAGTCGTGTATGGTTTTGCAGTAATCCTTACATTCTTTTAGTCATTGACAGGGGTTTGTTCTTTACAGACAAGAACACAGAAAATGTAGCAACACCTGTTTGGGCACTGATGTGGTTTAGCCGCTGTTGCCTCTGCACTTGTAACCCGGAAGAGTAGAAACTACTAACATGAATGTGGTTACTACTACTGATATGATTTTTCACCCGCTACGGCCTTCGAGAAAATACTAACGCTTCCAACAACAATGTCAATGCAGTCCTATGACCTCGTTAAAATGACAGATTAACAGACTGTCAAACTACACAGGTTTATTGTACATAGCTAACGGGCTAACTGCAGCTCCCAGCTACACAAACAATGCTGTTGCAAATGGCATAGCTGGTGTCGGCAAACACACACACACACGTACATATATATATTACACACATATAAAAAGAGGGCTAAGCTATATGGTATTGCTGCATAGGTAATTGCTGCAACTGTAACTGCCGTGCTAACTAGTAACTGTTACAGCAATGCCAAGGACCTATGAGAAGCTAGGCAAGCTAATATTAGTCAGAAAAACGTTAACTCATCACACACCATAGTCTGCTGGTTGTTGGGAGGGCTGCTGACCACCGGCTTCTACCAGTAGTCCGAAACCATCGCCATCATTCTCTATCCCTGCAATTTCGCTCTCTTGTTGTGCCAAAAAAGCGGCGGCAGGGTCCTCCTCGACTAGGTGTGGGCCTACTCCATTGTCAGCCATTTTTCTACAAGAGTCGAGTCAGTTTAACAACTGTTTGGAACTTGCCAGATAGAGTTAGTTGTAGTTAGCTAGGTACGTCTTCTTCTTTTTTTTGCGGTAGAGTTAGCTAACTAACTACCTAGCTTTAGTCAGCGATAAAAAAAACAACCCGTGCAAGGCCACTTGTTTAGCAACCTCAATTCTAAAAAGATTTTCTTGAAATTGGCTAGTAATGGCAACGGGATAAGCGATTCACTTATCTGTACCGGCTATTTCCCAAGCTGCGGTCATGATCCACAGTCTGATGATTCATGAATTCATCACTTGTTCATTAACTGTCAAATCGGGATGGAGCGGCTTAGCAAGTTTACCATGTCTCTTGTGACAGTTTGTCTCCATCTGCTGGTGAATAAAGTTACATTCTTGTTTATTTAGAATGTGGTGAGATGTCTAACTTTTGACTATTTCATCAAAGGCCTCACATGACGTGGACCAAACTATTTAAGTATTTCGTTTATATTTATTTAGTCCATTTATGATTTCAATTTCATTTAATTTGTGCAATTTTCTTTTGTTCGAATGAATTGTGAAAACAGCTGACATTTTTAACCACTTTATGTTTAACAGTGATGTCGACATCTAAATCATCTATTAAGTTGTTTCTAGCTTCTGGGCTCAATGTTAATTTGATTATTACAAAAAGATAATCTAAATAGCCTAATTTGGTTTGTGTCGTCAAAAGAAATAATGCTTCAAGATGTTATCAATCTATCTTTATATTTTGTTGTCTGTATTCTCTCTTTCAGTAGAGAAAACAGCATTGTATCAAAGAGCATCCCTCAAATGAAATTAAGACAAACTTTCCTAAAGTTGGGGCAAAAAACGTGTTGCCGATGGCCCATGTGACTTGGTGACGTTATAGTAGGGTCCTACTAAAGGAATTAGTGGGAATGATCGCTGCTGCTCACAAGGGTTCCACGGTGGCTTTCCGACGTCCGTTTTGAGGAAGTCCGAAGTTAAGGCCGGTCTAGTTTACTTGAGTGAATTTTTCATCCAGACTACAGTAAACTAACTCGCGATGTCCGGAGAACTGAAGGAGGGACGAGAGGTAGGCTAATTCAATTTTCCAAACAACAATTTATCTCATGGTATTTCTAGAGCAACTTTGACGTCAAGTTTTAGTCTATAACGAGTTAATTTTTCTGTGAATAAGAAGTAGCCTAAACTATACAGTACAACTATGTTCGTGGGCTATTTGCCATAGCTACTCCTGTGGTTCAGGCCTATAGCGGTTCAGTGCTTAAATAGAATTAGATCATTCTCCTCATGTCGAATCTAAAGTGTGTTTTGTTTTTGTTTGTTTTTTTGTTTGTTATGTTTAGATTATAATAGATGCATTATTATAGACTAAGCAAGATTATCAATGACAAGTCTCTCATTACCTGTTGCTACTTTGTGCTTTTCCATTCATGTGTTTTAAGTATCTTATGACAGCCCTTTGTTGCACAGGGTCACAAGCCTAGTAGTTTTAGAATAAGTCTATAACCTATTGAAAATGTGTCTCTTGTATTTCGATGAACATGACTTTCTCTAGAACAAACTTTTTACCCTCTACCTTAAAAATGCAGAAAACGTTTGTACAGAGGGCATTATAATTTGAGATTTAACTTAACTTTTTCTTTGTCTTTTAGGACTTGTGGCTTATTGTTGTTCGATTTAAGATTTTTAGGGCTAATTTTATAGTTGACTCCACTTGGAAATGAAGATATTAGCCTACATTGTTAATACACAGTACATGTTGTTGGTAGTGTTTTTTGACAGCCTGCACCTGCATATAAAAAGCTTTTAAGGGGGTTGAGCCATTTATTCAATTGTCTAATTTAGGAGTTTTCTCCTAAATGAGATGTAAGATGGGGTAATGTCTAGGCCCACAGGCGTGTTTCTTTAAGTTGCTTTTACTGTGGAATGCACTAAATGAGCACATTCTTACTAGGATATAGGGATATCTTAATTTCAATTAGGATATTATTGCAAATAGGCTCCATCTGTTACTTTAAAAGGTTGGTGTTTTATAGTAGTCTGTTTATTACTGTTTTGGTTATGCACACTATGTCATGTAGATGGGATGCAGGATTCCATGAGCTTCCTTTTTAGGCATCATGTCCTGGGCCTTAGTCAGGAGTGTACTTGTTACTAATACTTAATAGCCAAAAACCTAATTTCCATTGTTGTTTTTTATGCACAAAGCTGGTTCCTATATGGGTAGTTGACATTCCCTGTCCCGCTCTCTCCCCCCCCCCCCCACCCTTCTCTGTGACTCATGTGGGTGTTGGGCTGAAATAGTTTGGTGTAGTTTTACATTCCTTATATAGCCTCTGAGGAGTGTGGAGAGGCATGGGCTTGCCTGTGTCACAAAAAGGGGTAGGGTTTGCCAGCAGAGAGAGTCTACTTGCCTTTGCCCCCCAGCTTTCTTGCTTTCTGGCTCTCAGGTTTGGGTTACGAGGATAAGGTATGTTTGCATTGCAGGTAGTTGTGTGTCACGAATAGCAATGAAACGTTTCAGTTTGGGGTGGGGCTGGGGGTGAGGCAGGAGATGTGTGTGTGTGTGTGTGTCTGTGTGTGTGTGTGTGTGTGTGTGTGTGTGTGTGTGGGGTGGGGGGGGGGGGTTACAGGTGTACAGGGCAGAGGTAGGATTACAATACCCTTGGTGACCACCAGCAACATAGATCCAGATATCTGGACCTTGTTTACATTAAATGGGGTTTGTTGTATTAAACGCTATGTCCATAGGACAATGCATTTGGATTGTTCAAGTTAGGTTTCTGTTTTATATTGTGTGGCCTACCCTTTATTTAAGGTATGTGTAAGTTAGATTAAAGTGTTTACTTCCCTAGCACAAGCAGCATCTTACTTCTACTTGTGTTGTACAATTCTGGAGTTTCAAATAACCTCATTCTCTCGATATAGAAATCAAATCAATCAAGGAACATTCTTATTTTCTTTGGAATATCCAATTTATAATTAAACTGTATATTACAATTAGGTCATTTAGCAGACACTTTTATCCAAAGCAACTTACAATTACATATTATTATTATTACATGGAGCAGATTACGCATCTTGCTCAAGGATGCTGACAGGTAAGCCAACTCTGGGGCTCAAACCCACGACCCTCAGACTGGGAGTCCAACACCTAGACCACTAGACTATCCTACCAATATAATCTGTCTATGTGTTTGTTCCACACTACTACAAGGTGACAAGCACTTACAGTGGAATTTGAGTTTTGTTAAACTCTTGATAGCTTCCTTATCTCAATATCAGTATTCAAAAATAGTCCTTTTTAAAAAGTAATTAATACTTCTCTGCTTCTCTTCTACCATTGACATCTATTGTTTGTCAAAAACATACTTCTAATGTGTCTATCACTGTTTCCACTGGTAGCATGTATTATCAAGTTACTCCACTTTGCAGAATTGTAGTTGCATTTACTATATATTCATGTTTAGCTTATGAATTAAATCTCTAAATATATCTTTACATAAAATGTATACAACAAATATACAAACTGGAGTAACTTGAGAATACAAACAATCAGTAGACAGCTTTGTATACATATTGGAAGTATGTTTTTGAGAAAATGAAAATGTGTGACGGATGAATACAACTGAGTTTCTGGTCCAGCTTCGTCTGCAAACGTCTTCGTGAGGACCTAATATAGAGTTGAGGCTTTACAAAAAGTCTATTTCGCTTTAAGACTACTTGGATACACCTGGGAACCAAGCCTTTCATCTAATTATTGTATTTCCTTCTTCCTCAAGGCCATGAATGTATATTGTGTGACCCTTACTGGCCCGGCACCATGGGGCTTTAGACTGCAAGGTGGCAAGGACTTCAGCATGCCCCTCACTGTGTCAAGGGTAAGAACCTGCATACATCTGTATTGTTTGTTCTCATCTTTTGTGATTTTGATATCAAGGTTTTTTCCTGCATACACTCCCATCAGCTCATTCTAATCACTCATCAATGCATGTCGAATTACGTAAAAGCCTCCACTAAGGCACCTGTTGAGTGAATACTTTGCTTAGCTTGGTGCAATGAAAGGAAGGGCGGTAATTGTGCACAGATATTTATTTTCATTCACTAATTTGTGCTGCCACTCTCCTCCTCCTAGCGAGTCTACACTTTTACAGAGTTGTTTTGAATGCTGTGCTCACAAGGACATGTTGTGGTTTGTTAAGTTCTACCTCGGAATGCCGTGCTCTCCGTTTTAGGTCACTGCGTCTTGGTGAAATGGATTTTCAAATGGTCCATAAACCGCTGTCGCTATTGAAGAGGGTAACAGCCACTTTCCAAGCCTTATAAGTGCAGTGTTGCTGTTCTTGACGCACACACCCATGCATGAGCATATGCGCATGTGCTCTCATAAAATCATTCCAACATTGCTGCCAGCAATTGTGCACACACACAGACCTGCCATTCTATTGTGTTCTTGCTGTTGGCACTGGCAGTGTCATATTGCTACCTTAGAGGCTGGGATGACCTATAAATGTGAATATAATTTGTGTATATAATTAGTTTAATTCAATATTTGCCATTCCCTATTTCAGAGATGATTATGGTTAATAGGTAATCTTGTATGTGAGTAAACCTAATTAAACTTCAGTTTCAGATGGCCTCTCATAGCTACAGCTTTTCATTGGCAGTGTTGTTCTTGTTCTGATATATCGATTCATTACGATTTTGTAGCTGTAGTAGTATTTACTGTAAAATTGGTATATCAAGCTCAAAGTTACAAACAACCTAGCACATTCTCATGTATTGGTTTGTCAAACGCTAATGCTGTAATGCTCTGCCTTTGCTGTGAGTCAGATCCCTTTTTAAGGTGTGTATGTGGTTGTTTACGTAAACCTGTGGTAAGAAAGCAGTTATCACAAGCCTGTCTGTACATGTCACACTCCATACCTGCCTCTTCGACGACCATTCATCGGAGTGAGAACACACAATATTCTCCTTGGACGCATGACAAGAAATGTTTCACTCTCCCATAACAAGATTGAACAGCTCTAAAAGAGAACTTTCAGTGATGAATGGAAATGCAGCAGTTATCTTGGCCGGTTAAGACTTGTGAGGATGAATGTAGGACTCAGGCAATAGCTAAATTAAATCACTTTTGTTTGTGTACCCCTGACCGGCTGTTGTGTTTACCCCTGACTGTTAGAATCTCTTGACTAATCTACGGCTAGTGCAGAGAGCCAGGTTCTCCACTATCCAGATACATTACTCCTCTTGATTACTTTCCTTCCTGTCATAGAATTGTGGCTCACACTTTTTTTTTTCTTTTTTGCTCAAGGAAGTCTTTCCTGCCAGCCTCTCTATTTGCATCCATAGTCATTATTAGACAAGGGACACCCAGTAGCCTGTTGTATTATTGGTCCCCACATGGGAAAAACACTGTCATCAGTGGCACTTTTAATGATTGGTTAGTAGCTAATATATAGCTTGTTCTAGGAGCCCCAAAAGTCTGAAAGTGCAGGAGCTTTGAAGGTGTCACTGATTCTCTCTCTGCCTTTCCTGGGAACGCGGCCCTCTCTCTGTTGTCGTAAAGAACTGGCCAGTGAATTATAAAAAACAAATGCTAATGAATGAGACCACCATTCTAGGAGATGGCATATATAT